>CAJHNH020002241.1:0-91590 GCA_905116865.2 Candidula unifasciata | reverse complement strand
TTCTGCCTAAGCCATCCATGACCTCCCTCTTATCAGCTGTTGACCCTTAACTGCACCCAGTGCTTCATGCAGAGGGTTGGCTGTGTCTGCAGCTACCCTGAGATATGACTTTGCCTGCAGTACCTTGTGCCTACCTGCAACCGTCGGCAAACCAAGGATGTATCGCATACACACCACTGGGGTGTCTCTGGTACAACCCAGAATTACCCGCATAGCCGCGTTCTGTATGCGTTCTAGTTTGTCCATCTGACTCTTTGAGACGGTAAGCAGTCACAGACCATAATCCACCACTGACAGGATCAGGTGCTGATATAGTGTGAAAAGCATTCTCTGCTCTATGTCAATTGCAGCCATAGTCGTAAGTGCACTAAATCCTTTTTGGCATCTCGTCACAACACTCTCTACATGGTCCTTAAAGGACAGGCTCCTGTCAAATGTAATTCCTAGATACTTCAGTTTGCTCTCTCTGTTGACGTCTCTACCATCTATCGTGAGACTTGGGACATTAGTTTTAACGATTCTATTGTCCAGAGAACACCACAAAACAGACGCCTTTTCCGGGTGGACGACAGCCCTCATTTCTGTACACCACTCAGTCACTTTGTCTACTGTCGCCTGTAGCTCCCGAGCTGTTTGTTCCCTCTCTTCCCCCTGCCTATATGCAAGTATATCATCCGCAAAAGTCAGTATCCTTCCAACTCCTGGTGCTTCTAGGCATGCAATCTTGCTCGTATACACGTTGAAGAGCACAGGTGAGATGGCGGATCCCTGTGGCAGTCCTGAGGCCAAAGTGCATGGTTCAGAGGTCCATGGGCCCAGTCGGAGAGCAATCCGTCGTGAATACAGGACAGCTGCAACCCAGTTCACCAGCCATGGATTGACCCCCTTCTCTCTCAGTGCAGTCATTAAGATGTTGTATCTCACTCTGTTATAAGCATCCTCGAGATCCAGTCCTACAGCCATAGTTTCCTGTCTGTTCTGGAACCCTTCATAGACGTCAAAAGCAAAAGTGGCCGCATTTGCTCAAGTGTACTTTCCTGGCCTGTAACTTCCCAGACCTCTTGGGAGAAGCTTCCCCCTTTCCAAAAATTCTTGTAACTTTACAGCAACTATCTTCTCTAAGACCTTCCCAAATGTGTTTTGTAAGGTGATGATTCTAAAGCCACTAAGCTTTGTATGATCTTTAAAAGGTTTTGGTAGTGGGATTAGATAGCTGTGCACCCAGTCTTGCGGTACTGATGCTGTCTTAATACTCTGGTTAAAACAGTCGGCCATCTCTGCCAGGTCTACATCGCTCAAAACCTTCATGTGACCATACCTTACACCATCAGGCCCTGGTGCAGTGTCTTTTGTTTTTTCAAAATTTGCTTGATATCCTCCACTTGTATCATGTCTTCATAATGCATATTCTCAAGGTGCCAGCTAACTCCTTTCTAACTGCATCCCTGATGTCTACATCATTATGATATGTCTGAGCTATAAATCTATGGAGAAAAGCCTCCCCTTTCTCCTTGTCTGTCGTCCCACGCACACCGTCTCTACAAAGTGTTCCGACTGTCATAGGCCGATCTTTTCTTTGCATCTGCCTTTGCAGTTTCCAGAATTTCCCCAATGTTTTATCGCCTCCCATATCATTCACAAAAGTTTCCTACTTTGCTCTTTTGGCCTCTGCAGCACAGCGTTTGAAAACCTCCACCTTAAATTTTTTCACATTTTCCGCTATCTCCATTTCCTCTCGTGAGCTTGAGGGTGTCTGTCGTACTTTCTTTAGCTGCTTCACTGCAGCTCTCTTTGCCTTCCATGCCTGTTCTACTTCTGGAGTCCACCATGGGGGCTGTAGAAAATTAGTTCTGGCAGTTCTTTTGCATGCTCCCCGTCTGAGACCTCCAAGTAGGTTGTTGGTCCACTTATACTGGAAGGTCTTGCGTACTATCCCAACCTTAACCTTACTGCGTTTAGAAATCAAGACTGAACATGATAGGTGATCACTTCCATGGTCATTCAGGACAGTCCATTTAACATCTAAAACCGACGACTGAGAGACAAATGTCAAGTCAGTGTCTGGCATAACCCCACCTACCCCCCCCCCCCCCCACCCCCCTGAATCATATCTCCCTCTCCGAAGGATTGAAAAATCATCACCTGGTGAAATCATCAAAATAGAAATAGTTAAGAAATGAGAACTTTAAAATAATGTTTTCAGCTCTCTCAGAACAGTGTCTGGCATTTACCTCCCTGCCCCCCCCCCCCCCCCCCTACAAATGATATCATCCTCTCCGAAGGATGGGAAAGTCATTATCTGCCAAGAGCTTGCCATCCGTGTCCACCCAGACTAAAATGGGTAGCATTAATGTGTACTGAGAAGTAAATGTGGCCAGTGTAACAGCTACCACATCACCCATCCAGTACCAGTACTACTGCTACCACTACCACCACCACCATCACAACAACAACAATAACTGTCACTACAGTCTGTGTAGGTCGGTGTAGCCAGAGAAAAAAAAACATCATCTAATCAGTGATGGAACCCACAATAAAAAGTACACTATACTCACAAATAGCGGAGAAAAATACCGACTTTTAACTGACCTTGGCATCCGCGTCCACCCAAACTAAACTGGACTGTAAGCCGTCTAAGTTAACAGTTTCTATCATCACCGAATAGTTCCTGATCCAGTGAAGCATCGTGGGGAGGCTAATTGGGACTTTACTGAAATCGGATGTCTTTGGACGAAAGGCGCAGATATCGCAGCCTAGATGTAAACCACAACACAACGTGGTAACCACCCTTTTAAGGGAAAAATAACAATTATCACCCAGCGGGGAATCGAACACCAGTCACCCGTGTGAATGGTGGAGTACTTACAACTATACTATCAAAGGCTAAATAGTTTGGGTCAAATATCACAACCTAGCTGTAAACCACAACACAACATGCCAACGGCCCTCTCAAGGGCGAACAAAAATTATTCGTGACATTATTATTGAACATCACGTCGCCGCTATCGCAGGCTAGCTGTAAACCCCAAAACCGAAAAAAGGTGTAGATATCGCAACCTAACCATACAACACAATTTGCCAGCCGCCCGGTTAAGGGCAAACAAAAATTGTATTACCCAGTGGGAAATTGAACGCGGAACACTTGCATGATAGGCATAATATTTACACCTACGCTACAGAACACTCAAATAGTTTGTGGAAATGAAATTATTTAATAATGCAAAGTTTAATTATTATTGGCAGCCCTGCTCAGCAGTCAAAAATTGCCAATCAACTAAAAAGAAATTCGGGCCGGCAACAAAACAAATAATGATTTGACCGCTGTTGGAGCTATGTCGTTCGTGGTTTGTGCGATTTTATGATTAAAAAATTATGCTTTGAGTCAAAGGCAACGTTGTGTGAAAATTCGTAGTAGTTTCGGAGTCTATAGTTAACAGACTCGGAAAATTAACATTTTTTTTAATATAAGAAGATTGTTAGGGGGTGTTATGTCTATTCTCCTTCCCCCTCCCTATGAGGCCCTGGAACTGATACATGGAGTCTAAATCAGTCATTTAGCATTCCAGCATTAGTGCATAGAATAGTGCTGCCCTCATTGACTTCCAATGCTACGTGGGGAATGAACACATTTTTTCCCCCAAAAGGCCAGAAATTATGCAAATAGATGTGGCGCGGTGATTTCGGTCACAGGCGTGAGGAAAAGTTAAGTCTGATGTGATGTTTATAAGGAGATACTCCGTACCTCACTCTGGCGCCAGTCCTTCACTGTTCTGGTTTTACGGAACCTCATGCAAGAATCCTGCTGCACGTCCTCGTCCTGCGCCAAGGATATTATCTCAAATGAGCATTACCAGGGCTGTCAGGGGATCTCGGAGTTGGCGGCCCCCAGAGGTGTAGTGGAAATCCTCCCTGTCGTAGTCACCGCGCGGAGGTACGTCACGGCAAAAACTGTCCATCGGCTGTCTAGGCAATAATGTCTGACAAAGTTAGATCCTACGGCACACGAGCAAGCTCAAAGTCCGACCACCATAAAAAGTACTGATTAGGAAAACGTTCAAATGTCCGTATCCACTGGCCCCAGTGTTGGGACCAAACAGGTGAAGCCATGCCTGACGAATGCTTTCCCGTTCTATCGTGCTAAGGGCATAATTGAAACAACGTTAAAGGTGTCTAACCTGCAATAAAGAAGAATGCACCTATTTGTGTGGTCACAAAAGTCCTGGACCTGCGGGATACTCCCCGCATATCTCCGTAGGGTGCAGCCCATGTCGAGCGGGAAGCTCAATATACAATTGTAAGATTAAGCAGTCATATACATGACGTGACGATTTCTTGGGTGAGCCCAGAACCAGAGCGACATATGGCTCTGCACTTATGGAAGACTCCTTGGAATGTGGAGAATGTCTATGATCTGCCCCTGCCTTCCTTTGAGGGCTGACCCCATTCGACATGGGGTTGGTTGCCCTGGGGGCAACAAACGTATAGGGACAAAGAGGACACCACACAAATGAGGCAACATCTCGACCCACACAAAACAATGGCCACAGTCATCATAGAGATAGGCTTGACATCTTCTCTCAAAGTCAGAGTACATTTGCCGGAGAGGCAGGGAATGATAACTGCAAACAAAATAAACCAGTGAAACGGATGTACACGCAAAACTCAGGTCCAGGAAAAAGCCAAAAGTCCATTTGGACGAACAACCGGGACTTTTCGCCGGTGAACAAGAATAAGAAGAATGCATTTAGATACAAATTACAACTGGCTGTTCTAACCAATCACTTTCATATAGCAATTGCATTTCTTCTTCTGTGCTCGCCATTGAAAATGTTAAATGTTTACATACAAAATAGATGCATGTGCCACATTCATCTATATGTGTAAACATACATACCCATGTGTATGCATATAGACACACCTACAAACATGCATATAATGAAAAATCCAGACAAGGCCTGGCTATCCAACTACTGACAAAACCATCTACTAAAATAAAAGTACAGAAAAATGACATTAATTTGTAGCATGTTTATTTTTCCGTTGGTTGGATAAGTATAATTAGATACAAATGCCTTGAAAGACAGTAAAAGGCCTTTATACATGTTTCATTATTACGCCAACATGTACAAGCAAGCAACATGAACTGGACAGCAACATGAAAGACCACATGAAGCATACTTGAAACCAATTTTTGTTGTTGCTGCTGTATTCAGAACAGGTTAATAATCTTCTGCTTCTCTTCACCCAGTTACCTCACCAAAGATTTGGGGGAGGTGTAAGGATCTTCCATCTGCTCTTTCTAATGCACTGCATAACATGTTCTTAATTTGTAGGCTGATTTTGATGTGACTTTTGTGCCAGTCTGAAAGCCATGAAAACAGTCTTTTAAGGCATTTAGGAATGTTTTATTATGTCAAAATATACAGAGAAAAGATAGCATTAAGCGAAGAAAAAGCACATCCACATAGAATTTCAACAAGTTTGTTTCTTGATGTAAAAAGAATATTCAAAGGTAAGAACTTTATCTACAAAGATTTCAAAAATAAAATATTATTCAAAGTGGCACATGATTATTAACAGTTAAATAGCTTTAGTAAATTAGAGAGTATAAATTAAATTTTCAGACAAAAGCAAGTACATATATGAACATCTATTTTTCTAAATGAGTGTTAAAAAAGGGAATTATACATGTAAAAGCACAAAGTGAAGTGTTCACATTCTCAATGACTAAATGTTTCCCATAATAAAAATGTAAGATCACACATGTATGCCATGTCCTAATATTCTCAAAGAAATAACAAATGAAGCAACATTCTTTTTTCTATCTGCCAAGTAAAACAAGAGGAAGAGCACTGGATATTCATAAAGTTAAGCTTCTGGATAGTTCAACCAGTACTGGACAAAATAGGTAAGCCAGAGTTAAATGTTCTATCTAGACTGTCAAAAGCCTTTTCAATATAATGTTGTATTCCATTATAAAGCTTGTTCCACAATATCTCTGAGAGTGAAAATATGATCACAGCAGTTTCTTCCTTTTTTTAATCCTACCTGATCTTCCAACATAACTCTGTCTATTGGCGTCTTTATTCTGTTATATATCACCTTACAGAGTACCTTTCCGGGTACAGACAATAATGTTATGCCTCTCCAGGTGTTGCAGTGCGAAAAAACATGTTTCTTCAGTAGTGGGATGATTACTCCATTTTTTCAGTCTGTTGGAACCACTTCATTTTATTTTATTGAATATTCCATGCAATGCTTTTGCTGTAAATTTTGGGTCTGCCTTTAACATTTCAGCACTAATATGGTCTTGACCTGGGGCCTTCCCAATCTTCATACTGCTTATTGCCGTTTCTATTTCTTTAACGCTTATTGGCCCAATATCCATTTCTATAAGTGTCCAATGGGATATCTGGTGCTGGCATATTTAACAACTCAGTAAAATATTCTTGCCATCTGTCAACCTTTCCTCTTTCCGTTGTGATTATTTCCCCTGTTGTGTCTCTCAGGTTTCCTTCATTAAAGCTAAAATGTTTCTGACTAAGATCCTTTGTTATCATCATCATAGCGTTCACTGGCTATAAACTCAGGCAGAAAGTTCTGGTTGTTCATCCACCTCTGGACTTTGGTCTTGCTCCAGAATCTGAGTGTTGCATGCACATATATTTTACAGATCTGACTTATTTGTATGCAGACTGTTGGTTCCTTGCCTCTCAGGCAGATGTGCTCCGACTTCAAAGGAAGCCCCTTATACCACATGCTTGCTGGGGAGACAATGTGTCTATTCTTGTTTTCCCCATGATGGGGCCCAGGAATCCGCTTTGTTACATTTGCTCATCCTTTTTTTTATACAATGTTCTAGTATCACCAGTCATCACTGCCTCTTCCGCTCTGGCAGCTTTTGAGTTCCAAATTTTCCTTTTTGTCTTTCTTAAAACTTTACATTTTTATGTTTGGTGTTGTACTCTTTATGTGCGGCCATTTTTTTCCAATTGGCTATTTGCAAGGTTTATTTGCTCTTTTTTGGATTTTTCTTCTTCTTCTATCTTAGACCAGGATTCTTTAGATATCAATTCCTCTCTCGCATGTTTCTTCACACGCAGTATTTTCTGGGCTGCATTACGATACGTAATCAGATTATGTACTTCTTGGTTTCATGTTGACCTTGGTTTTTTTTTTAAAGCTCTGTTGTCTTGTCTGTTTAGTTTTCTAGTCATAGTTTGTGCTGTATTTAGCACTCCGTTAATAAAGACATTGGTCGAAACGTTCAGTTATGTTTGTGTGAGTCTTTTCCATTCCCTCAGTTTAGCTTTCTAGTCACATTTTGTGTTATAATTAGCAATTCTTGCAATCAGCTCGACCGCAGTAACCCCCTATTTTCAATACGACTAGGCTGCCTAACAAAGAGTAAGGAAAAGACAGACAATGAGATAGCCACACATTCTGACCGAAGTATATATCACCAAATAAAAACTACACAAAAAATGCCCCCCCCCCCTTTTTTTTTTTCTCCCATGACAGAAACAAAATAGAAATAAGAATCAGAAGAGGTGTAAAAAAATAAAATGAAAAAAAAAATTGTAATTGAATCTCACTAAAATTAATAATATTAATATCAATATACAATATAAATGGAAACTCCTATTCAATGTTCTAAACAAGATACCATATTGGCTTTAGTTTCCCAATTACGATTAACAAGTGTGAAAATATCTTTATTAAATGAATCTTTGAGGCAAAAACAACATTGTCATATCTTAATAACACCGGTAACTGTGCAATGAAATTAGATTGTGCTATATGGGGGAGCTGAAAATGAGAGACACGTTTTAGGAAAATTTGGATTGGGTAATAGAAATGAAACAAGAGAAAAATTGATTGAATTTTGCATAGAAAATGAATTAACAATAGCTAACACACTTTATAAACAACACCCTAGAAGGCTTTTCACATGGACATCCCCTGACGGTGTTACCAAAAATCAGATAGATTACATTTTAATACAAAGAAGATGGAGATCGAGCATAACATCTGCAAAAACCCTGTGAAGTGCAGATTGTGATACAGATCATCAGTTACTAGAAGCAGATCTGAAATTAAAACTCAAAAAGCTTACCCGAGGACCAAGGCCATTTCGATTTGATCTCAAAAATACCAGATGCATACAACGTAGAAGTGAAGAACCGTTTTGAGGTCTTGATGTCTGTACAAGAGGAAATGACACCTGATGAACTGGCGGTACAAGCTAGGGATATCTTGATAACAGCAGCTAAAGACTTAATACCCACCAGGACTAAGCAACATAAACCATGGATCACACCATACACGTTAGAACTAATAAAACAACGAAGGGAACTGAAAAAGAAAGGAGAAACCAATGACAGTAGGATCAAGTACAAATTTTTAACACGAGAAATAAGAAAGTACACAAGAAAGGATAAAAATCAGTATGTACAAGATTGCTGTATTAAAATAGAGCAGCATCATAAAAATGGAAGAGATTACGAAATGTTCAAGGAAATGAAGTTATTGACAAGAAATTTTCAACCTCAGTTAAATGTTATTTGTGACAGGTTGGGAAATACTTTAACAGAATCTAGACAAATTCTAGGAAGATGGCAGGAATACTGCAGCGGAATGTATGATATGAATGACAGTGAGGATATGAATGATATACATGAACCAGTAACAGTAGAGGCAGAACCCGAACCTTCATTAGATGAAATTTCATGGGCAATAAGGAGCCTGAAAAATGGTAAATCACCTGGATGTGATGAGATACCAGCTGAATTGATTAAAGCGGGAGGAGAAGAAAGCATAAAAATCTATCATGCATTATGTGAAAAGATATGGAAATATGGTATTTGGCCAAAAGACTGGAAGAGAA
Organism: Candidula unifasciata; assembly: GCA_905116865.2. Taxonomy (NCBI): domain Eukaryota; kingdom Metazoa; phylum Mollusca; class Gastropoda; order Stylommatophora; family Geomitridae; genus Candidula; species Candidula unifasciata. The sequence goes on along the minus strand of CAJHNH020002241.1, from coordinate 82,703 downwards.
CTATCTTCATTCCAATACCAAAAAAGGGTGACCTGAAATTATGTACAAACTATCGAACTATTGCCCTGATCAGTCATGCAAGTAAAATTCTACTAAAAATTATAATGAGAAGACTGCATAAGAAAATGGAAGAAGAGATTAATGTAGCTCAGGCTGGATTTAGACAGGGAAGAGGGACAAGAGATCATATATTCAACATGCGTTTAATAATAGAGAAGTGTAGAGAATTTAATGTAAATCTGTTCTTATGTTTTGTGGATTATTCAAAAGTGCGATGATTCTCTTTTATCTTCTACTGGCTCGCCTCATCGCACGCTCGCTGCCATCTCACAAACCGACATCACTCGACGAGCAGAAAAAATGGACGACTGGAAAACAACACGATACTGTTCCAGTACTTTAATCTTCCACTCGCGGCTTACACAGCCGGCACATGAACTTGACAACTGTCCGGGCACACATTATAATGCAAGTGTCACATATTACCTTCAAGCAGAAATCACAATCACACTAACATCTTGAACGAAACACAGCAGCTGTCCTGACCGACAAACTCAGACGACCCGCAGACATATTACTGGCCAGCTTTTTTCGCCAAGTTGGACTGGAACAAATTCACTCACAAAAACATCTGCTGAATCTACACATCATCCACCGCTGTCCATGCACACTGTTCCTAGGTCCAAAACGAGACTGCTCACAAACCTTTTCTTCGCTATTATATAGCCCTCTGATCTATCCTGTTCTAGAATATTCTGGATTCATTCTCACGAATTTCCCACTGTTGAAAGTCGTGTCTGGCCCGTGATAAATTCACATTTCACACAAATCCTGTGAACAATCATGTTTCACATAAAACCTGACTTTCAGATGTCTCTCATGAAACTCAAGACATAAATCTCGTGTTATCTCAGCCAGTCAAAACATTCGTCTTACATCTATTACTGACGTCATCTATCGGGCATAAATTAATGAGGAGAAAATGACTCACTACATTCTCCCTCACCCCAAAAAAATGTTTTACATTTTTAATTAATCAGGTGTGAACATTTCACTGAACATTGTGATTCTAGACCTTTGTAGTGAATCATTTTCGACAAGTTCATTTCCAACCAAGTTCCCTTTACTTCATTAGGTTAACAATTCAAACACTCTAAAATGCCATCTGTTGGGTCTTTGCACGACTGTGAATACCTTAATGGGATCCTCACCCCAGGCACTCCCCTTTTAGTGCGGAAGACCAATAATCTGGCTCCATAGGTATCCCCACCTAGTTCTAAAGTCGGTATACAACCGAACCCCTCTCCTGGCACCCCCCGATCGGTGCGGAAGTCCAAAATCTTGGCTCTAAAACCAAAGTGTGACCCCATGAAGTCCCACCCTCGCTATTCCCATTCATGAAAGCCCTCAACAATGGCTAAATCAGCAATGTATGGTTTTGTTCCCAATTATGTACGGTACAAGATCTAGTTAATTACCTTGTCTTCAGAAACCACAACATGTCTCATTAACACACATATTCATATTAAATGCTACACCAATTCAATTTAGTATACTACTAACATTTTCTGGTGAGGTGTATCTTAATCCTGAATGTTGTCTCCCTTTAATTGTTTACCATATTATACCCGTTCAAATCAAAACATACATTTTCCAAGTTGTAAATTCATATAATACATTCATTCAATAATACAATGCATATCCTTGCATAAAATGATTTCAGTTAATACAAGTTGTAATAGCAGTTGTTCTACGTTCTACAAACGTGACATGATATCTGGTAAATGGTTGTCTGTTCCTTTGATGTGTTCAATGTTAAATTTGAATTGTGATATCAACAATGCCCATCTATATACCCTTGGATTGCTATTGGCATCAATTGTTAATAATTTTGTCAACCCCAAGTTATCTGTCAAAATAGTGAATTCTTTTCCCAAAAGAAACTTCTGAAACTTTTTTAGACTAATAACTAGTGCCAACGCTTCTCGTTCAAATGTATTGTATTTTTGTTGAGTTTGGTTAAGTTTCTGTGACATATGCATTACTGGGAGTAGTGTTTGTGAATGTTTCTGCGCAAGCATACTAGCTATTGTGTGACCGCTGGCATCTGATTGTAGAAAAAATCTTTTGGAAGGGTCAGGTTGTCTCAAAATAGGATATTTTGAAAAACAGTTTTTTATTTTAACTAGAATTTCCTCGTGTGCTTCATTCCAATCTGATTTTTACAATTGTTGATTCTTTAATAACTCTGATAGTGGTGATGTTAGTGCTGCTAAATTTGGGATGAATTTACCATAATAGTTTATTAACCCTAGTAGAGATTGGAGCTGCTTTTTAGTTTTAGGTTTTTGGATCTTCAAAATTTTCGAAACAATATTTTCATCTGTCTGGACTAAACCTTCGCATATAACATGTCCTAAGTAATCAATTTTGGTGTATGCAATTTCAGTTTTTAAAGGATTTACTGTCAATTTCGCGTCATTTATTCTTGATAGGACTTTTTGTAGGGTAGTGCAATGATCGTGCAATGTTTTGGTGTGTATACAGATGTCATCCATGTATGCTGTGACGTGAGGAATTGCATATAACAGTTTCCTAACCATTTTTGTGAAAATTTTCGGAGCGTTTATTAATCCAAATGGTAAACGCAACCATTGTTTGAGTCCAATTGGAGTTTGAAAGCTAGTATATTTTACAGCTTCTGGTGTTAGTGGTATTTGCCAGTAACCTTTTGAAAGGTCAATTTTTGTAAAAAATTTTGAGTTGTATAATTCTGGTATGAGATCATCTGACGAAGGGATGGGCTCAGTTTCTAAATAGGTAATTTGGTTTAGTTTCCTATAATCAACACACAAACGCAGTGAACCATCTTTTTTCTTTACTACCACTAAAGGCGAACTGTAGTTTGATGTGGAATCTTCAATGATCCCTTCTTGTTGTAGTTGTTGCAATTCTGATATAACCTTATCGATATAATGGATAGGTATTACATATGGTTTTGATTTCACTGGCACTGATGAATTCAACTGGATATCGTAACTGATTATGTTAGTTTTCCCAGGTTTATTCGTGAAAATATCTTTGTATTGAAAAATGATGCTCCACAATTTTGCTTTTTCATTTTCTGATAGTTCTTTATTTAACTTTATCGATTTCCAGTTGACTTCATTTTTTGTTGATGGTGTTGGAATATCTTCTTCTATAACATCAGGTAACTCTTCATTAATTACATTACATAAATTTGCATCAAGTACATCATCATCTGACATGAATAGTGATCTTCTAAAATATGGTTTAAGCATGTTTACATGGAAAATTTTAAACTTTTCATCAATTTTGATTTCATAATCAACATCAGAAATCTTTCTTGTAACAACAAAAGGACCTGACCATTCTATAGATAACTTGTCTGACTTCTTTGGTAACAGTAATAACACTTCATCACCAGGGTTATATTTCACAAGTCTTGCTATTCTATTCGCATATTGTCGCTGTTTTAGACTGGCTTCTTTCATTGCTTCGTTTGCTTGTTGACAAGCAATCATTATTTTATTTCTCAGATCTGTTACTGATTCATTAGCTGATTTTTCTGTATCCGTTTCTGTTTTTCCTGTGATAAGCTTATTATATAGCTGCAATGGTCCTCTAGGATTTGCCCCATATACAAGTTCAAATGGCGAAAAACCTGTTGAGCTATGAGGAATTTCTCTATATGCAAACATAATAGCAGGTAATAAAGTATCCCAAGACTGCGGATGTTCAAATGATATTCTGGCAAGCATTGTTTTTATGGATTTATTTAAATTTTCAACCAAGCCATTCGCTTGTGCGTGATACGGTGTTGTAAAATTTTGTTTAATTCCTAACCAGTTATTAAAAGCTTTTGTAGCCCAAGATGTAAACTGAGTACCTTTATCAGAAATAATCACTTCTGGAAAACCCACCCTTGAAAAAATTGTTAACAATGCCTCCTGAATATCATTTGATGTTATAAATTTCAGAGGTACACACTCAGGCCATTTTGTGGCAACATCAATAAAAGTTAAAATAAACCTGTTTCCCTTTGCTGAAGTCACTGGTAAGGGGCCAACAATATCAATTGCAACTTGTTCAAATGGTCTTGATGCTATCAGACCTATTTGCACTGGAGCCTTTGGGTTCTCTCCTTTTTTTGTGGTTTTAGCACAGGTATCACAAGACATTTGACTGTGTACAACATCAGAAGCTTTGGGAAATCATGAGGAATATGGGCTTTCCATCACATATAGTGCAGCTCATTAAAATGCTCTATCAAGACCAACAAGCAGCAGTCAGAATAGATGGAGAGACATCAGACTGGTTTGGCATCAAGCAAGGAGACCGTCAGGGATGTGTGCTGTCACCGTATTTGTTCAACCTGTACGCCGAAAATATAATGAGAAATGTAAGAGATGATATAAACAAGGAACAATATGATGCCCTAAACATCGGTGGTCATGAAATACCAGAAATTCGTTATGCTGATGATACAGTATTACTATCAACATCACAAAATGGTTTAGAAAACTTATTAACCTCACTCCAAAGAAATAGTGAAAATCATAACTTATTTCTTAACATAGCAAAAACAAAGATAATGCATACAAACAAAACTGCCATGGAGAAGGAAATATATGTTAATGAGGAAAGATTGGAAGTGGTGGAAAATTTCAAATATCTTGGGTCACTGGTTACCAACAATGGTGACACAATGAAAGAAATTAAACGGCGACTATCAATTGCTCTTCAAAAACTAAAACAACTGAATAAATTATGGAATTGTACAGATAGAATTACAAAGGTCAGATTTTTAAGAGCATGCATCTTTCCCATTGCAACATACGCCTGTGAGACCTGGACACTTACTAAACAAGCGGAACAGCGCATAAATGCATTTGAATATAAATGATACAGACAGGTTCTAAGAATATCTTGGGTAAAGAAAAGAACAAATGCATCCATACTTCAAGAGCTGAATATTGAAGAGGGTTGGCTAGTAAAGACAATAAAACAAAGAAAATTGAAATATTTTGGTCACTTGAAACGTCATGGAAGTCTAGAGAGAACAATAATGGAGGGGTATATGCCTGGGAAGAGAGGAAGAGGAAGGCCAAGGAGAAGATGGGTGCAGGATGTGGCAGATAATCTCCAGATGGGTGTATCAGACGCAGGACATCTTGCTCATGATAGGAAGGTTTTCCGGAGGGTTGTTATGGCAGCGAGGTTCCGCGAGGGACATGCTACTGAATGAATGAATGAATATGGGGGAGGATAAAATCAGCAGTAAAATATATATATTTATATATACATACATATACACTAATTAAACATTCTAGTAGAAACCCAGTCTACTAAAATATTGTATAAATTGATAGTATACTGAAATAAATATACTTCATTATTTGTTGACATAAAGTAAAAAAAAATGTGAGAATAATGACACCAAAAAACTATAATGCAGCTGATAAATAGACTGGCAGATAAACAGACAGGAAGGAAGGCAGACAGACTAGTACACTGACAAACAGATAGTAAGGCAGCCAAAACAAACAAACAGGAAAGCAGACAGACGGATGGAAAGACAGTCAGGAAGGTAGACAGATAAGAAAGCAGATAAACTGACAGACAGAAAGATGAACAGACAAGTATACATAAAATAGTGTTAACTACAAAAACAAACAGGGACATAATTTCAGACACCCACTTAGAAAACTGACATCAACCAATGTCTCATCTAATGCAGTGTGGCCTTAAAATAAACCAGATCTGTAAAACAGATGTGCATGCAAGTTCAGAAGTAGATGAAAAATAAGAATTTTCTACTGGAGTTTACAGCCGGTGAACTAAAGAAAAGAAGTATTTTTTGTACCAAAACTGGAAGAAGCTAGTCCAACAAACACAAGCTATAGGTCAACATTCATCATGGCAGCTTCACTTCTATGGCATCTTCTATGAGCAGACTTGTTTTCATTACTTCTTTTCGGAAGGCTCCAGCTAGCTTCTTACCGAACTGGTCATAGGATCCATGGGAAGTTTTTATGATCTATAATTTTTCCAAGCTAAACAGGCTAAAACCATACGTTGAAGACATACTGGGAGATTATCAAGCGGGCTTTTAAAAGAACATTAACAATAGATCATATATTTATTTTACAGCAAATAGCAGAGCAAAATTGGAATATACAAGATAATGTTTTTGTGGATTTTAAAAAGGCGTATGATAGTGTACATAGAAAGTTTATGGAATACTATGAAGGAATGTGGAATACCAAAAAAGTTAATTACCATGATCAAACTATGTATGGAAGACACTTATAATAAAGTACCACATAAAGGCAGAAAGTCAGTCCCGTTTCAAATAACATCTGGTTTAAAGCAAGGTGATGCTCTGTCCCCATTTCTTTCCAAGTTGGCCCTGGAGAAAATTATAAGGAAATTGAAACAAGAGTGTATTGTAGGACAATCTACAAGAATACTTGGTTATGCATATGACATGGATATCGTTGAAGAAAATGAACTAGAGACTGTGAGAACACTGACTCTTTTAAAAGAATCAGCTCACAAAATGGGACTGATTATCAATCAAGATCAGACAGAATACATGAAAATAACAAGACAGGGAAAGGATATAAACTCCGGCCACTACAAGTCGATAATATGAAAATCAAATTAATGGAAACATATAAGTACTTTGGTGTAGACTTCAACTGCTCCAACAGGCTGAGAGAAGAAATACAATCTAGAATACAATCTGAAATTAAAGTATACTGTACCTTACAAAATCTGCTTAAATCAAAATGTCTATCTCGCAACACCAAGATCAAAATATATAAAATGATAAGAACAGTCATTTTATATGGATCTGAAACTTGGAGCACTACTAAAACATATGAAGCCTTATTAGAAGTTTTCGAAAACATAGTCTTATGACAAATCTTTGGACCCATCAAAGATGCAAACAGCGGGGAATGGAGAGAGAAGCAACAACGAAATTCATTTTTGATCACCATTGATCACTGGCATCTTGAGAGCTAATATACTGAAATGGCTGGGTTATATTGAAAGAATGCCAGATGAAAGAGAAGTAAAAACTGTATTCAACAAGGAGATGAATGGTCATAGACCACGAGGCAGACCAAGAAGATGATGGAGAGACAGACCTGAAAATACTTGGATGAGTGGAGGCGGGTGATATCTCTGCAGCAATGAACCTTAAGGACTCGTAATGCTGAAGCTGAAGAAAAAGATAATTGTTCCACTCTGAAAGGAAATATAGAAAACATGAGGGGAAAACCACAACTAAAAATTGATTTGTATTATTTTCCTTGTGTGGGTTCCTATTCCTGGGCCGTAATTTGGGAGTTTAAAAAAAAAACAGATCCACTGGTCATTATCAAGCACATTGAAAAGGGTGAATATTCAGGAATATGCTGAAATCTAGTGTGCTGGGCCTAAAGGTGCAGATATCACAGCCTGGGTGTAAAAAACAACACAGTTCCAACCACCGTTTTTAAGGTTAATGCAGAAAAAGAAGAAGCAAATGATTATTTTAAGTAACAGATCTTGTCATGACTCATGTCAAACAGACACTTCCCTTTCAATATACTGAATAGTAAATATGGTTTATTCAACAGATCAACATCATGGCACATGGGTGAAACCCATTAGTACCCCTCTCCACTTGTAACTGAAGCCTCAATCTGAAGAATCACAGCGCAGTGCACAAACTCTGTTGCACCAGCAAGGATCCTTGAATACTTGGGGTAGATTTTTAACTCAAAATTTTGCCGGGGCAGCGCCGTTAGGCTATTCTTTTTCGATTTTCATCTGCCAGGGTATTTTTTTTTCGTGTGCTACAATACACATGGGCGTCCTGTCTTACTACCCGGATACCAGGAGAAATTACTAGAAGTCCACATTTTAAAAATCCCAGCCTTCACTAGAGTTTGAACCCAGAATCTTCAGCACTTAAGGAGGATGCCATACCTCAAGACCACTCAGCTCCATAGAACAGTAAATAAACAGACTGAATTTTAACAAATATGATAAAAACACTAAACTGCACAACTTATTGCCTGGTATCTGCTTTCTAACCCCCAATAGAGCACAGGCCCTCAGCCAACTCATGCCAAGTCATTAAATCTTTCACTATTGCATGCAACTCTTTCTCATCTTTTTAACTTCACTCTCTAGTTCCCTTCTTCGTTTGGTGGGGGGGGGGGGGGGGTATTCTTTTATTTATATGCCCCTGGGGGTTCAAGCGCAAAGACATTCTAGTTATACTGATTTCAGGAAATCTCAACATGTGTCCTATCTAACAGCAGCGTCTTTTCTTTACCTCTTGGTCCATTGGAACTTGTTTTGTTCTCTCCCAAAGCTCAATATCAGTATTCTATCATATCATTTAATTCCCTCTATTCTGCACAGGCACAAGTCAATGAATATTTGTAGTTTATTAGTAACTGCTATAGTTGTTCTCCGTGTTTCCACTCCATACAACAGTGCAGATTTCACATTAAAATTAAACATTCTTGGCTGTCTTCCGAATAACGGTCCCAAATTACCAAGACAGAAAATATTCCCTAACAGGGCCTCAGTCACGTGTCAACTGCGCATTTCCGCCACCGCCGAGAGTATACCCTACGTGGCGTGGAAAGGGGCTAAACTAGATTGCTGGGACTCACGAGCAGCAGCTACCGCATTTCCTCCAGCTGCCTTGATTTTATTTGCTCGTGAGTCCCAGCCATCTAGTTTAACCTCAATCCATGCTGCGTGAGCCCCGGAAGTTCGCTATTCGGCGGTGGCGGTATAGTCCCCGGAAGTGCCCAATTGACACGTGACTGAGGCCATGTCAGGTTATATTTTTTGTCAATATAATTTGGGATCATTATTCGGAAGATAGCCAAATTCTTAGTTTAGTATTAGTTTTGATTTCCTTTGACCTCCACAAATTCCCTAGGGCTATGAAAGCTCCTCTTGCCTTTTGTATTTGAATATCTCTATTAATTCCCCCATTTTGATCTACAATGCTGTCCAAATAGTTGTATGATCCATGTCTTTAAGTGGGATACCATTAAGAGAAACCACATTACTATGAGGGAAAGTCAAAAATTAGGTCACAAATGGTTATTGGATGTCAGAAAAATGTAGTTAGTGATTTCTAAAGGTGTCATTATGAGACAGATGTACATGCAAAACTCAGGCGTGTCAATTATGTGTCACTCAGGCATGTCATTAGGTAACAGATGTACATGCAAAACTCAGGCATTATGTGTCATTATTAGGTAACAGATGTACATGCAAAACTCAGGCGTGTCATGTGTCATTAGGTAACAGATGTACATGCAAAACTCAGGCGTGTCATTATGTGTCACCCAGGCATGTCATTAGGTAACAGATGTACATGCAAAACTCAGGCGTGTCATTATGTGTCACCCAGGCATGTCATTAGGTAACAGATGTACATGCAAAACTCAGGCGTGTCATTAGTTGTCACTCAGGCATGTCATTAGGCAGATGTACATTAGGTAACAGATGTCATTGCAAAACATCAGGGCGTGTCAATTATGTGTCACTCAGGCATGTCATTAACAGGTACATAAACAGATGTACAGGCATGTCAAAACTGTACATGGCGTGTCATTATGTGTCACCCAGGCATGTCATTAGGTAACAGATGTACATGCAAAACTCAGGCGTGTCATTTATGTGTCACTCAGGCATGTCATTAGGTAACAGATGTACATGCAAAACTCAGGCGTGTCAATTATGTGTCACTCAGGCATGTCATTAGGTAACAGATGTACATGCAAAACTCAGGCGTGTCATTATGTGTCACTCAGGCATGTCATTAGGTAACAGATGTACATGCAAAACTCAGGCTCTGGCTCAAAGTCCAGGTGAACAAACACCCAGAATTTTCTGAGCTTACAGCCAGTATAGCAATGCACTTGAAAAAAAAAAAAAAAAACAGGGAAATATACCAGGCTATCGCCCGTTTGTCACCAGGGCCTCACTATTCAAAGAATAGTGACATTGCACCCAACCAGGCATGTCGTAAGAGGCGACTAAGAATAGGTTTGGGCTTGAGGTTGGCTACCTAATCCTGTAAAAAAAAAAAATTGAACTCTTCGTCTGTAAGTTGCTGTAAGCTCCGAAAATCCTGGCTGTTTGTCCAGCTGGACTTTGTGCCAGAGCCTTAGTTTTTCATGTACATCGAACATTATGTCTCCGTTCATTAGGTGGTGCTAGGTGTTGAATGCGCGTTTGCAACACAGAAACAAAATGCTGACTGTACATACAGAGTGTACACTCAAAGAACATTGTGCTGTTGTATGGGTTTTTAGGGGGGGGGGGGTGGACAAAAGGGCTGCCTGCAAAGGAAATTCATAAGAAAATGCTTCCTGTTTATGCTGACAAATGTTTATCCTGTAAAGCGGTGCATAGCTGGGTCCACTGAAAACCCACCATGGTGGGAGACATTTTGCGAATGATGCAGAAGTTGAATGTTAAGTGAAAATGTGGTTTAGAAAACAAAGCACAGTTCTATGCTGCAGCTTTGGGATGGGACAAGTGCATCAGTGTTGGTGGAAATTATGTTGAAAAATAAACGAACAGTCCATGTGTAAAAATAAACGGTTTTCAAGATGTTATCATCTTTAGTTTTTTCTTTTTTTAAGCAACCATTTGTGACTTACTTATTGACTTCCCCTCATATTTGTTTGATTTATTCTCATTACCTTTGTCTTTCCTTTGTGGATTTTCAGATTCAGCTGGACAGAATAGAAACATCACCAGCGAAGTCCAGATCGTCAAGCTGTTTTGTAGGGATCCACCGAGTTCCATTCTTAGTGTTAGCAGTTGCTATCTTTATGATCCAATCTACTGCCAGTAATAATAGGAGAGGCGACAAAAGATATCTCTGTCGCACCCCTGTTTTAATTTCAAATTAATCTTTCCCTCAAGAATTTGCCTTTACCAAGTTAATAATTTTATGTGGGATTCTATAGTGCCCCATCAATGTCCGGAGAGATCCCCTATCAATGCTGTCAAAAGCTTTTTCATAGTCTATGAATCCAATGTAAAGTGGTGAATTCAATTCAATTCTTTACTTTATTATCATACATAATGTGGCAGATGTTTTCAAGGCCCTTTCATCAGTTCTCGTTATGCCTAGTGGCACACAAGGCTTCAGAAAGGACTTTCTATGCTTTCCTGTCCTGTGCAATCTTCAGTGCAGTTTTCCATGTCAAAGATGCCACGCTCAGATCACTTTCCATCGTTCATCTCCATGTTGTTTTTTGGGTGCCCCTGTTTTCTCTTTCCCTCTGGTGTCCATGTGAGAGCTGTTTTGGCAGGTATATCAGGATTCATTCTCATAATGTGGCCAAGCCATTTCCATCTTCTCTTGGTTATCATATTGTCTAAAGTTTCTTGGTTTGTGACTTGAAGTAGTTTAGTGTTTGAGATTGTATCTGGCCAGAACATGTTGATAATTCTACGTAGACATGTGTGGTGGAAGGTAGACAGCTTGTGTGCACCCTTTTAGGTCATTCTTCAGCATTCCGCTCCATAAAGAAGAACTGGCAAAATAATGCTCTTGTAGAGTCAGAGTTTTGTACCTCTGCAGTATTTGTTGGACTTCCAGATTAGCCTCATCCTTCCAAAAGCAGCTCTAGCTTTGTTCAGGTGTGACTGTATGTCCTCTTCGGTCCCTCCCGGCAAGGACACCACACTACCAAGATATGTGAAATGTTCCACATTTTTAAGAGTTTGGTTATTTATGGTCACTGGTTGTTGGTTTGGACTGCTTGTCATGATCTTAGTTTTCTTTTTATTAATTCTCAGTCCCACAATTTCTGCTGTGTTGTGTAGTCTGTTACTTTTTTCTTGTATATGTTCATGTTTATGTGATAGGAGTGCTATATCATCTGCAAAATCAAGGTCCTCAAGCATGGTGAATGGAGTCCATCGTATGCCTCTCAATGTCCTGTCTACTGTGTTCTTTAGTATCCAATCAATCACAAGGTTGAAGAGGAGAGATGACATAACACATTCCTGTCTTACACCTGACTTTACTGGGAAAGATGTAATTTTTTTATACTGCAGGAAAAGTCTTTATAGAAGAGATCAATTATGTTGACTATTTTTCTGGATTTCCATAATGTCGTAAAATTTTCCATAGACTGTCTCTCTGGACGCTGTCAAAAGCTTTCTCAAAATCCACAAAATTAATATATATACTTCTCTGCCATTCATTGCATTGTTCTAAAATGTTACGTATGGTGAAGATGTATTCAGTTGTTCCTCTGCCCTTTCTGAATCCTGCTTGTTCTACTCGTAGACATTTATCTACTCATTTTTCAAGCCGCATTATGATGATTTTACAAAATATTTTGCTTGGTACTGAGAGTAGAGTAATTCCCCTCCAATTATTGCAGTCTCCTTTTTGGGGGATTTTGACTATTGTTCCTTAAGTCCAGTCATCAGGCAACACTTCTTTTTCCCAAATATCCTTGAACAATGGTTCTAGAATGCTAGCAGTTGTTTTGGGATCTACTTTGAGAAGTTCTGCTGGCAGTTTGTCTTTGCCTGGTGCTTTGATGTTCTTTAAAGTGTGGATAGCTTTAAGGATTTCTTGTTTGCTTGGTGGTTCAGTAATAATGTCAATGTCCTGAGAGGCTGGTTGAATATCTGGGGGATTTTCAGGATCAGATCTGTTCAAGAGGTCGGAGAAGTGTTTAGTCCATCTTCTTTTGTCAGCTCTGGCACTTTTCTTTGTAATTTTATTTAGTTCGCTATATTTTAACATCAATTTGTCTTTCTGACATTCTGATTTAGTGTGATTTATGAGGCTCTTTATTCTTTTTCGCTTGGAATCAGTAGAGAAACAAGCTTATTATAGCCTCGAAAGAATGAGACACCTGAGTGTAACCAGAGGGTCTGGCCAGCTGGCTACACACAGAGGAAAGGCGAGACAGACCTATAACCAGATAGTGACCGGTACAATAAGTCAATAAGTATTGGAACTGTGCGCTGGCTGCTGAAGATGAGGACAGAGCACACATGGGAATGCTCCGAGTGCTGTGATGTCAATTCTTGACTCAACTCATTAACGTAATGTGGCTATCTGGTCAGTATAGGATCTGTTTGGCCGAAAACCTGCCTGTTCATCTCTTATCATGGGGTCCTAATGGAGCAATGATGCGCAATACAAGACTCTTAATGTCTATTAGCCTCTCTTGCTCAAGCCTACCTCACCTTCACGTGGTGGACCCTGTTCTCCCCAGCAATCCAGTTGAAGGTTGGGGTCTCAACCCCCAGCGGGAAACTGGATGGGACAACAAACGAGGTAAAGGCGAAAGACAAATGGATGAGCCTACTCTCCTCGATTATGATCACAGTCTACCCTAGCAAAACAAGGTGCTGAAGTCGGAGGCAACCAGCCAAGAGGCGCACCACAGCAATCAGGATGCCACGCATACACGCCATGGAAATATGTCTATATCAGCAAAACGTTATGGTGCTCGCCCTGTGATGGACTCTCAGGCAGGAGCAGTGCCGGGCCCTCTGCCTCGAAGAGGCCCAACCCAAATTACTGGAGGTCCTTCTCAAATGTCCTGTGGAGCCAGGGGACGTGAGAATAGAGCATCTGGCCGAACTAAGAAAGGAGTCAAATTAATGCACTGGAATGCAGAGGGGATTACAAATAAAAAGCTAGAGTTAGAAAATATTCTAAATGAGGAACAGATTCATATATGCTGTCTACAAGAAACCCACCTCACTGAAGACACAGTCTTCAAAATCAGAGGTTATCAGTGCTTCCGATCAGACCGGAAAGGCAGGAAAAAGGGGGGAATATTGACTCTTGTGAGGAACAATATCACTGCGTGCCAGACTGAAGTATATATGGATGGAGCAGAATATCAGATTCTGAAACTACAAACTGGAAATGCAGACTTCTACCTGATCAATTATTACTGCCCCAAGTGATCGTCCCCAGGGTTTAGACACAATCCCAGTGGAAGAAAAGATGATTCTATGTGGAGACTTTAACAGCCACTCACAAAGCTGGGGGATATGACCATATAGACCAGAGAGGAGAGAAACTGGAGGAGTGGCAGGATGAGAACAGATTTGTTCTTATTAATAGGCCAACTGATCCACCCACATTCTACTCGAGGTCGTGGCACACCACTACTACCCCAGACCTAGCATTTCACTCTCCAGATCTGGAATGGAACATTAAACGAGTTGTTGGAAATCAACTGGGAGGCAGTGACCATCGACCGGTCTTCCTGAATGTAGAAAATGAGAAGGTCAGAGAAACTAGTACGCTGCCAGGTGGAACTACAAGAAGGCTGACTGGACAATGTTCAAGCACCGTACCAGTATACTGCTTGGAAGTCTCAGCGTAGACCAGGATATAAACAAAGTAGTTAAAGAATTTAACAAATGCGTACTAAAGGCAGCAGGAGAATCAATACCAAGAGGTGCCCGTAAGCATTATAAGCCATACTGGAGTAATGAGCTAGAAAATTTACATAACGAAGTAGAAACATCCAGAAAGATAGCAGAGACCAGGCCAAACCAAGAACATCACAATAACTACCAGCATACAAAAGCAAAATTTGTAAGGGCAAAGCTGCAGGTTAGAAGGGAAAGCTGGCAGGAGAAAACAAGGTCGCTGAACTTTGAAAAAGACACAAGAAAGTTATGGAAACTTGTGAAACAAATTAATGATGAGGACACAGGGTGGAACTCAAAGATCACGCTGCAGAAAGATGGAAACATGGTCACAGGAAAAGAGGCAGCCAACCTATTTGCGGACACTTTTGCTTTAGATAACGACATTGAAATCAGTTCAGAGAAAAAAACACGAAATTCAAGAAAAGACACAATTTAGAAGTCAGAAAGAAATAACATCAGAGGCGCTAGAGGTGCCAATTACACTTAATGAACTGGAGTTGGCCATTTCAAAGCTGAAAATGCGGAAGTCACCAGGAGCAGATGGTATATCAAACGAAATGATCAGAAACAGGAAAAGTAGCCAAAACAAAGCTTTTACAGATATTTAATGCTTGCTGGGCAACAGGGAATGTTCCACAAATCTGGAGAGAGGCAATTATGATACCTCTCATAAAGCCTGGGAAAGACAGTTCTAATGCCTCCAACTACAGACCAATCAGCCTCACAAGTTGTCTCTGTAAAACAATGGAGCGCATCACCAACCTCAGACTACAGTGGTACATTGAAAGTGAAAACATCATTACACCACAGCAGGCGGGCTTTAGAAAGTTCTATTCTAAGGAAGACCAGACAACATACCTCCCCCAAGAAATAGAGGATGCTTTTCAAGATAAGAAACTGGTACTCGCGGCATGGATAGATTTAAGGAAAGCTTTTGATAAGGTTTGGAAGGAGGGGCTTTTGAAGAAATTGAGAAACTATAAAATAAATGGAAAAATGTACAATTGGATTAAAGCATATCTACATAACAGAAGAGCCCGGGTACAGGTAGATGGTTTCAAAAGTAAAAAAGTTCTACTGCGACAAGGCGTCCCTCAAGGTGGTGTCCTGTCGCCCACACTTTTCCTTTTTATTTATCAACGATCTGGTTGCTGAGATACCAAATGGAATCAAAATGGCAATGTATGCCGACGACCTGGTACTGTGGTGCACCAATGAACATGCAACATGCCACAAAAACACTACAGCGGGCTACAAATGCACTTGAGGCATGGGCCAATAGATGGTGTGTCTGTATCAACACAGACAAATGTAGCACCACACTATTCACCCTCTCCCCAAAGCAAAAAGCCGGCACCATCAAAATAAACGAAATACCTCTGAGAGATGATAAAGAGCCCACATACCTAGGAGTCACATTTGATGACAGGTTGACATGGAGAAAACATATCAACAAGGCAGCAACCAAAGCCAGGAGGAAGACAGCAATACTAAGAAAACTAAGTGGAACCACATGGGGAGCAGATGGGAAAATACTCAATAAAGTATACAAGCAGAGCATACTTCCACACTTGGAATATGGGTCAACTGCATGGTGTTCAGCATCTAGTACCACATTAAAGGAGTTAGACAAAGTGCAAAATCAAGCGCTCAGAGTCATCACAGGAGGGATGAAATCAACCCCCATATTAGAAATGGAGAAAGCTGGGAAAACACAGGCACTGAGAGAACGCAGAGATACAAAGTTGCAAATACAAGCTGAAAAGTTCCTCAGTATGCCAGATCACCCGATGGAAAATAGATTTAAGAACCTAGCCTTGGGACGGTTAAAAAGAAGCAGCTTTATACACCAAGCAAAAAGAATATGTAGACAAACTCCTGACCTTCCAGAAATTGGCTGCCCACTTAAAAGTATTCCGGAACAAACCCCATGGAGAGAAAAATGTAAACTAACGGTACAAATCCAGACAAATGTGAAAGGGATATTTGACAAGAAAGAGCAAGATAGTGTACAACGCAAAATGGCCACCCTCAGTTATATTGATGAAGAATACCCACAAGAACAATGGGTCAGAGTCTATACAGATGGGTCCGCAGAAAGTGCAGTTAGAAATGGTGGTGCTGGAGTGTACATCGAATTCCCAGATGGTACTAGGGATAAGTCCAGCGTACCAACCGGGAAGTACTGCCATAACTACGATGCAGAAACCCAGGCTATTAAGATAGCAACAGAGAAACTGCTAAATACCAACCTTGGCTCACTGTATGTGGTAATGCTGACAGATGCTAAATCCGTACTTGAAGCACTCCAGTATAGGAAACTACCAGAATTGCAAACACTGCTGACACAACTCAGCGTTCAGCGAAGAGTCGTAATGCAGTGGATACCGTCTCATTGTGGAGTGCCTGGAAATGAGAAAGCTGATCAACTGGCAGGGGAAGGTGCGAAAAAAGAGCAGCCAGATGTACCAGTCACATACCACCAAAAGAAAAGAATCATTAAATCGATCAGGAAACCACCAGCCCCAGCACAAGACGACTATTATATTATGGACAGACCAGAACAAGTCATTATCTTCCGCCTCAGAACAGGGCACAACCGATTACGTAACCACATGTACACAAAATTCAAGATAGGTGTATCAGCCATGTGCACCTGTGGAAATGTGCCCCAGACCGCAGAGCATGTACTCCAGGACTGCACCGATTTTGACACATTAAGGCAAACCTTTTGGCCAGAAAGAACAACAGTGGAACGTAAACTCTATGGACCACTGAATGAACTAACAACGACAGTGAAATTTATACAAGAGACAAAACTGCTGATATAGATAACTTATTTCAGGCGAACGAAAGAAGAAGAAGAATCTCTTATCATTTAATAAATAGCATCCTTCAGTCTTTCCAACAAACAGTAAACATCCACAAGACCCTATCAGCAGACTCAACAGAAAGTAACATACAACAATTTTCCCTCTATGAACAGGACACTGCAGGCTCAACTACCACATGTATAAAATAAAGACTGTACAGTCCAGTCCCCACAGTATGCCTGTCAAACAGGACCACAAACACCTGAGCACATTCTGCAGACCTGCCCACTCTACCTACAACTTTGAAAACAAGAGCAAAGTGTGCAGATCAAGCTATGTGGAACAATGCAGGACCTGCTGCTGACATGCGAGTTCATTTAGGCAACCCACCTGATGGTCTGATTTGAGCACACGAAACCAAACGCAAAGAAGAGGAAGTCTTTCCAAAATAATCCAACTTAATATTTTTTCAAGGAGTCAACAGCAACATAGTTCTCACACTCATGTAGATCACTTTTTTTTTTGTAACAAGATATCCTTCTCTTCAGTCTGCTGGTATTTTTTGTCTCATGCTGGTCTATGTAGAAGAATTTCAAAATATGCAGCCCATCTGTCCATTTGATCATTAGTGTTGGTGAGTACCTTACCTCGACTATTTTTTATTGACACAGTTGGCTGACTATATTTGCTTACTAATTTCCTTGTGTTACTTTAAAGTTCTCTGAGGTTTCCTTTCGCTGCCCCTATCTCCACTTCTTGTTATAGGTCATCTAAATATTTTGCTTTAGCTGCCCTTATATGCCTCCTAACTTCCTTATTAGCTTCTATGTATTTTTCCTGAGCCCTAGCTTCAGCAGCTCTAGTTTTGCTATTGTTTAAGTCTGCCTTTTTACTTTTCCCTTCTTCGATCATTTTAATGGTTTATGGTGTTATCTATACTTTATGCCTCCGTTTTTTTCTTACTAAGGACTTCTACACAAGATTCATTCCAAATTCCCTTGATCTGACCCCAGCAGACTTCAGTGCTAACCTCTTCAGATTGTAACTGAAAACTGTTCCTGAATTTCTGTATCCCTAAGATAACCTACATTATACTGGTTTTTAGCATTATAAGATGTTATATATCTAATAGGTTTCAACTTGATTTTTACTTACTAACAGATAATGGTCAGTAAATACATTGGCACCTCTGAGCACACTAACATCATTAAGAGATGATCTAAACTTTTTGATAATGCATATGTGATCAATTTGGTTGGTTGTCTTATGATCTGGTGATTCCCATGTTGCCTTGCGTATTCTTTTCAGCCGTAAGGCCATATCTATGGCTAGGAAATACATCTATGCCCTGCTATATTCAGGGCCCCCAGCAAAAAATTGCATCCCACATGGGTACAACTTTATAATAACTTTGTCCTATAATCTCTTCATTACCTGTGTTATATGATCCTGTCTTAGCATTCAGGTCACCCAACAAAATTGTTATATTGCCCTTTCTTTCATTATTTAAAATATTTTGAAGTTGCATGTACATTTCCTCCTTAACTGATGCATCCTTATCATTTGGTGCTACATTACAGTGTATTACCAACATGTTCACCTTCTGTTTTGCTGTTCTAAATGATGTTCTTATTAGTCTAGGACTCACAGCCTCCCATTCTATTAGTGTCCTCTCTGCTTCTTTTGATAGCATCAAGGCCACTCCTTTACTGTGGGGATAATTTTCTTCTGTCTATACAACCATCATCAAAATCACAGTATTATAACATAGCATGTTGTTGGGTCATCAGTTGCTTGACAGTCCCCCCTTCCCCCCCCCCCCTGCGTCTTTCTTAGCCTGTCCTTTCTCCTCTGTAGAGCCCTATAGTATTCTACCATAGCTCTGTCAAAATAAGCAAAGAATAAAAGACTTACAGCAGAGCCTGTAAAAATGTGAACTGGTGCTCCTGGGTCAGTGTAAGGATGTCCATAACTGACATTTATAACCTGCAAGTGCAACATTAATAAACTAATTATTCCCACAATGTACTACAAAGAAAACTAACTAGAACCTGTGATTTCATATTCATTAGTAATTAATATCTGTTACCATTTGTTTAGACATTAGGTTTTCATATTTCTTCTTCTTTAATATAAACATGCTTGAGACATAAAAGTTCAAAACAATATGGCTTCTGTGACAGACTGTTCACGACCGGGTTAGGCACACTGAGTAGTGACCTTGCAGACACTCTGCAGTACTGTAGCACATTATCAATGATGTGATGTGCTGAACCTCGACTGATGTCAAAAAGCGCAGCAACGTCACTCATAGTCAACAAGAAATTTTCCCTTATAAGGCCTTCGATGGCTGCTATCGACTATGGTGTCACTAATCACTGTGATGTCACATGCTAAACACACCTGACATCCTTAACAACACTACTGACAAGTTACGAGATAAAAGGCATTTTTGTAATTTCTATTACATTTTTACAGTTTTTATTTGCAGCCCCTCATAAAATCACTTAAGTAACACATTACAGTCACAAGAAAAGACAGTTACAAGAAAATGAAACAGGATCTCTATGAGGAAGTGGTCAAGCTGTTTGCCTCTCGCCCCAAAGGTCTGGGGTTCGTTTTGTTTACTAGGTTTAGTTCTCAAACTTTGGGGGTCATCGGTGGAACCAGAATCTGTGCTTTATGCACTGCTCTCAGCAAACAGCTCGACATGTGAGTGATGCACCAAGATGAGATCAAACTCTGTGTAAATGGAATAAATATGTCAACCTCGAAATAGGCTAAAAATTAATGATGATGCTACATCCATTAATATGGGGTGGCCTGCTCACTGCATATAAAGCAAAGAGATTGTTCAATGTCGATTTAATGAATAACAACTGATTAGTCTGATCTTTCAATCTCAGAACATTGAACAAGCATCGACAGTGCCCACCTCCTCCACAAACCAACAGGTGAAGTATGCGGAAACAGGTTCAAGCTCAACAGGTGGAGGTTTAGCCGAAAATATGTCTTCTACAATATTTTACACCTGACAAAGATAAGATATCCGTTCCCAAGGAATCATAAGTAATCATTTTTCTCAACAGAAAATTGAAAGAGCAGCTTACTTACATGGTGATGGCTGCGGTGAATACATTAGTGATGTGTACATATATTGACGGGAGTCTCAGTGGCAAAGTGGGCAACTTAACTGCCTCGCGCTTTTAAGGTTGTGGGTTCATTTCACGGCGTCGGTGTTGAGTTCAAAGGTGTAATTTTATGGAGATACATCTGCCTCTAGACAAACTCCAATAAAGTAATAGGTTCTGTAAAGCAACGACTCAATGAGCCCCTACTTCGATGCCAATCCAACAGGAACAAATCCTAGACACCCCATTCAACCATCTAAAGCAATCGTTTTAGGGGTTACATAAAGCTTTCTTGTATTTTTCCGAATTAATACTTTGACATTTTTAATGTGTACATTTTGTGCTGTGGGGACTCTCTAAAGGGGAAAACAAGAACAGATCTGCTGCCTCCCTAACAAGCGTGCAGTGAGAATCGACTAGATACTAGGTACTCAGGCTGACAGCCCAAAGATCAGAGAAATACTGGAAACAAATAGTTTCTGTGAGAACTAACCAGCTGAATTTTAAACACTGACATACACTGAAGTCCCAGTGCCATGTCTTCCCAAGACAAAGTTCTTGATACATGTTAATAATCCATCTTTATAAAATACTGGAGAGGGGAGGATCTAACTTACCCAAAACTACTGAAAGTTTGCTGTCTCCAGTCGCAGCACCTTCGACACAGGTTCCTCTGTTAGCTGCCGAGGGAAAGATACAAAACAATTATTTCATATTACTAGAAATAATTTTTAGGACAGATTTAAATAGGCTTGACTGAATGGTTAGTAGAAAAACAAAAATACAGATATGAATGTTCATAACGTGTAATCAGCTTGCAGTAAAAAAAAAGGGTTGAGCTTATTAAGTACACTGATGCATCCAGAGTGATGTAGTTATCACTTGTGAGCATGGCTGTAGGTTGTACTGTTTAGTGAGCAACCAAAAATTTAGAATCTTCGCCCACATCTTTATATATTTTGTGTGAGTTCAGGAGTCTCAGTGAGGCTGGGGTGAAAAAAAGGGGATGGAGGCCTAATTCACTGCCCCCCCCCCTCCCCGTTGTAAAAGTCAACTAATTAGAGGTGTTTCTAATGAGATAAGAGTGCATCTGTCTGTGAGATGAGGAATAACAGTCTGCGTACAAATAGGCCACATCTATATACAAATAGGCCACATCTATATACAAACAGGCCATATCTATACAATTGATGTGCAAATGCAAACCTCAAATTCTGGAACTAGAACAAAGTCCAGAAGTGGTTCAAAGAACTTCCCACCACAGTTTACAGCCCGTGAGAGCTAAGATGACCTGCAGCCCACTTTACTTTCAAGAATATTTCCTAGTACAAAATTTAGGCTGGGCCAATTGCGGAGCCTAGTCAATTTAAAAATCTCTGCCTTAGGATTCAATCAAACAATCATGCAGCTCTTAACAATTTGCTGTCCAGTAATTCAGTGCATTAATGTCTCCCATTACCAAGGGCGTTTAAAAATTTCTTAAAAATTGACTGTTTTTTAAAATTAAATTCATAAACAATTTAAAAACAAGCGAAGGAGTCTGAAACCTTCAGAGCACATTATGAATGGTTGCTATACACACACAAAAAAGAAATTTGTTATGCAAATGTCATTTGATCATGGTGGTCATCTTGAATTTGTTGGGCTATTTATAGCTATTTTAGGAGATGTTTTAAAACAATCATCTATTTCCAATTTTCAGCGAATTTGGTTAATGTCAATGCAATCAAATGTTAGGGACATGGTTGGCAATGAATAAAAAAAGCTCAATATGTTGCCTTTTTTAATGACTAAACAAATATTTCAACAATAAACTCTAGTTGAAGTCTGGCTACTTTCTTCATTAACTGGAGTTGAAGCTGTAGCTGTAGACCCCGGCGAGAGTCTTTGTCGGGAAGGTTGATAATCCTCAACTGTGTGGTATAGCTTGAAGCAGGGTGTCAGGCATAGAGGTGTATTGCAATCTGGGTAGTACATGCAAGTCTGACTTCTTTTAAATGCAGCCTTACACAGTTTACGTGTTTGTAACCTTTGATTTTCATATTTTTCAATAAAATAGTGCTTCATAGGTCACGATGTTGTGACTTGTGATCTTGAAGGTGTTGCACTATGCCGAAGAACAGCAGATCGGATAAGAGCAAGACTGACAGCCTGCCTGAAATTCTTTGCTGTTATCTTATTCGTAGAGTTGACACTATTGTAGCTTATATGCGCACTGACTAGAGCAGTTTCAACTTTTTAAAAAATATGATATAATGGCAGGTACCATTTATAGAATCTATGTGGGTAGGGTAGCTTGCGCTCAGTTAGCCGAAGTGATCGACATCCCTATACCTTTGTTGTATTTTTCTACAAGAACAGGCTTGTTTATTATTTTGCCCTCAGGAACACCATGTTTCCTAACTGTCTTGTCCATAACATCATTGGAGTGAACAGTAGATATTAAGTTAACTCTCTAAGTGTCAGGCCAGGTAACGGCCAACATGCCTTTATCTTCTGATACAAAACAGAGGATGATCTGCCTTTTTCGGTTTCAGCTGCTTTTTCTCCAACATATTAGACACCGTGCCACATGCACCGATCTACATTTCTTTCAGCTCTTGAAGTAAAGCTGGGCTTGAATAAAAACTGTCACAGTACAGAATATGTCTTTTATATCCCTATCCATCAAGAAGATGTTTCACAACTGCGGAAGTTGTCCCAACAACCTTCAATATTTACCTTACCAGTGTAAACCTCTAGTTTCAAGCTGTACTGAGTTTTATCATCGGTAAGAACAAATAACTTGAATCCCCACTTTGTCGGCTTTGCTGGCAGGTATTGCATAAAATATATCCTGCCTTTGAACCCCATCATTGATTTGTCTATTGATAACACACATCCAGGTGTTAGTGCTCCCTGTATGTAGGCAATATGATGTCCAGTAGGGGTCTGAGCTTGAATAAGGGATCATTCCCAGGCTGTCCTCTTTTATTTCTGACATCATTACTGTTAAAATGAAGATTTATGTGGATCAGTTGGGATCGACACTATTCTGCAAAATGAGGTAAGGATCGGCCAGTGTCACCGGTATCATGAAGCCTGCCATGGACTTAGTTCAGCACACTCAACATTAGTCATAGCAACTTCTTCTGATGATGGATGACGAGCATTCAAAGTCTTGCAGTTGCAGCGCAGAAAGCTCATGCAAATAACTGCCTAAATATTAAATAGGAACAGCTCAATAAATTCTAGAACATGACACAGAAGACTGTCATCTTCTTCTTCTTCTGCCTTCTAACCCCCAGGGGAGCATAGGTTCTCAACCAGCTCACGCCAAGCGGTTCTATCCTTCGCTTGCAGCTTGCCCCATGTCTTCCCCATCTTTTTCAACTTTACTCTCTAGCGTCCTTTTCCATGCGTTGTTTGGTCTGCCTATATATCTTTGTCCCTGTGGGTTCCAGTGCAAAGACATTGTAGTTATGTTGTTATCAGGTTTTCTCAACGTGTGTCCTATCCAATGCCAGCATCTTTTCATCACCTCTTGGTCCACTTGAAATTGTTTAGCTCAGAACTAAACAAGGAAGACTGTACTTTTCTGAAACAACTTGTAGCCATATCCAGAAGATCCGATAACTAAGCTCCGGGGAAACCTAAAAACGGCATTGATAATATCAGCATGATCCATAGGCTGACCGTCGGTAGTGATAGCGGATCCAGCCAACCTGTCAGCTCTTTCATTTCCATTGACGCCTGCATATCCCGGAACAAAAATAAAGGTGACTCCACGCAAAGTGGACTTCTGTAATGATTCAAGCCATTGTCTTCGCACTGAACCTGCCTGAACCCTCCGGATCATACTCATTGAATCACTGAGTATACATACGCGGGTGTATTTTTGTGTTTCAAGCCAGGCAAGCGCTTGCGTCACTGCCATCACCTCCATCGTCATGCTGCTGGTTGTCATGGAGAAGGCGCCGTTGGCTTCTTCGACTGTTTTGCCCGCTGAGCATGCTGTGAATGCCCATGCGCTTCTTCTTTGGCGTATAACGGATCCGTCTGTATAGATTAGTACATCTGCTTCATCTGAATTTTCACCGATGAGAGCGTTGACCTCTGCATTAACAGCAACAGGATTCTCTTCTCTACATCGCCTGTTGAGTGTGACAATACAGGAAAATGTACAAATAAACACCTGAGGCACAGGTATCCATTCTGCACCAGGTATGATGTCGGTTAGGCTGCATATTTGCCTAATAACATCTTCTGCCGGACCTAGCCACAATTTTCCCCTCTTCAGTCTGTTGCCCTTTTCACTGAAAAGTGCTTGATGCAGTGGGTGTTTCTTATCAGCACATATTTTGAGGTATGCTCGAGCCCTCCACATCCTGATCCTTTGGTTCATTGTTGGAAAGTCAAGTAGATACCTCATTGCTCCACAGGATGTGTCTCTTGTACATCCCAAAATAATGAACATGGCTTCATTTTGCACCTTTTCGAGTCGTTCAATCTGGGTAGCACTGACAGTGTGGATGGCCAGAGTGTATTCAATGGGGGAAAGGACCAGACCGTAGAATAGAAGTATTAGTAGTCTTTGCTCGATATTGGAAGCAGCCATAATCCTCATTGCAGATAGACCTTTGCGTGCTTTTGTTATCACATGGTCAACGTGTTCCCTGAATGACAAGCTGCGATCGAACCTCACCCCGAAAAAATGTCATAAAGTTGGTCAATACATTATCACCTATTTTCACTTCTGGTAAGTCCGACTTGACAATGTGATTGTTCAAAGAGAACCATGACACTGATGCCTTCGAAGGATTGACATAGGCATTGGAAGCATCACACCAGGCGGCAATTCGATCGAGTTCTTTGTGCATTGTGCTGGCGATCTCCTGTCTATCACGCCCTCGTCGATAAATCAAAATGTCATCAGCAAATGACGAAGTCTTTCCCTTTCCATTCAACTGCTGCTTAGTGATCATCACCGTATAAACGTTGAATAAGACTGGTAATAGCGGTGATCCCTGTGGCAAGCCTGGACATATCGTTTGCGGTTCTGAGGACCAGCTACCACATCTTAGTACAATCTTTCTCTGGATCTAGTAAGAATGCGGCCAGAAAACTACCAATGCAGGCGATATACAAGAATAGATGTGAAGTGAAAGCAAGAGGCTGCTCCAGTAGATAATGGACTGATGACATTAAAGATCTTCTACATTAACACGGAATGACAGCGGCCACTGCTGCCCGTCAAGCAATGGATCGCAAACTGTTCCTGCCCACGACACTTGATAACAAAAGTGGAAATTGTGGATGATAATGGAATCATTAATGTAGAGCTTTGGGAATGAATTAAACAAATGCCAGCGAATCAAGAGGTGAAGAAAAGAAGCTGGTGATGAATAGGACAAATGTTGAGAAAACCTGAGAATATGACTATAACGTGTACATGAGAATTTGACTAGAATGTGTACATGAGAATATGACTAGAATGTGTACATAAGAATATGACTATAATGTGTACATGAGAATATGACTAGAATGTGCTTACACTGGTTTTATTCAACGGATCAACATCATGGCACACGGGTGTAACCCATATGCGTTCTGTTCTACTTCTAACTCAAGCCTGAGTCTGAAGAATCTCAGCGCAGTGCATGAACTCTGTTGGACTGGCGAGGATCCTGAAATAATTGTGGGTAGATTTTCAACGCCACATTTTTCCTAGGCAGCGCCATTAGGCTACTGTTTTTCGATTTCCAGCTGACAGGGTATTTTTTACGTGCGCAACAATACTTTCCAGAGACCAGGGGAAATTACTAAAAGTCAGCGTGAAAAAATCCCAGCCTTCACCAGGGTTAGAACCCGAGACCTCCAGCACTTGAGGCAGATGCCATACCTGGAGACCACTCAGCCCCCTCAAAGTGTTAACTGGAACCCAAAAAAGCAGACCAAAAACACATAAAGGGAGCTAAAGAGTGAAGTTAACAAGGGTTGGGAGGATATGGGGTGAGCTGCATGCATTAGCAAAAAGTGGCTGAATATCTGGCCTTATGTTGTATATAATCTTACTTAATCTATCTTTAAGACAATCCCCTTTGTGGGTTCCAGAGCCCCATTGTGGGGAAAACAAGAATAAACCTACTGCCTCCCTAACATGTCGTAAGAATCCACTAAGTGGGGGCTTCCTTTGTAGTCGGAGTACATCAACCCGAGAGACAAGGCGCCAACAATTTGCATATAAATAAGTCAGATCTGTAAAAACAGATGTGCACGCAACACTCAGGTTCTGGAACAAGACCAAAGTCTAGAGGTGGACGAACAACTAGAACTTTCTGCCGGAGTTTACAGGTGGTGAACACGATGAAAAAGATTAAAGCCAATATCTTTGGGACTAATTTATAATTTTGAGTTATACAGGTTGTGGCATATGTCACAAAAATATATATTATTAGACATCCTGTCAATGTATTCCACATAATGCCATACTCTATTCATGTTTACAGATTACTCCCTATATTTCAGCAAAAATTGTCAAATGTAAATAAATCTGAAGAAAAAAAAATGTTAATACATAAGTAATCTGCGAATTTTTTTTTTTACATTTTAAGGATTTTTTTTTTAACGGGGAGGGGGATTTCTAAGGAGCCTATCTATGGTCGACTGTTTTTTTTTCTTTTAAGGCGTTTCCGGGTGAATGCTGGTAACACCCATCACCGTCAAATATATCATTTGCAGATTGCTGCTCCACTGCATGTTATCCGACCTTTGCCTTCTTTTACCGGCTATCCTCTGAGTAACGGTCCTAAATTATCGAGGCGGAAAATATACCCTAACAGGGCCTCAGTCACGTGTCAATTGCGCACTTCCGGGGACTAAAACACAACCGCCGAATTACGAACTTCCGGGGACTATACTGCCACCGCCGAGAGTATCCCCCACGCTGCTCATGCGGCGTGGGTTGGGGCTAAACTAGATGGCTAGGACTCACGTGCAAATAAAATGAAAGAAGCTGCAGGAAATGCAGTAGCTGCTGCTTGTGAGTCCCAGCCATCTAGTTCAGCCCCAATCCACGCCGAGTTAGCGGCGTGGGGGATACTCTCGGCGGTGGCTAAAGTGCGCAATTTAAGATGACGGAAGTGCACAATTGACATGTGACTTAGGCCGTTAGGGTATATTCCGCCTCGAAAATTTAGGACCGTTATTCGGAGAACCTATGCCTCCTGCGATTGCTCTTTCCAACCCAAAAATGTGGTGTTTAATGTGGCTAAAATACTTTAGTTACAAGACACCATACAGTTAAAGCGAATCGACATCGCTTACTGCAACAAATTCCTGATCATGACAGATCATCTAGTTTGAGAATCATTAGAATGTATCTCAGCCTCGTTGTGTATATTTTCCATCCTCTGGAGTCAGGATCACGGCCATCTTCCGAATAACGGTCCCAAATTCTCGAGGCAGAAAATATACCATAACAGGGCCTCAGTCACGTGACAGTTGCGCACTTCCGGCGACTTGAATTGCGCACTTCTGGTACCGCCGGGAGCATCCCCCCACCACGTCGCGTGGATTGGGGCTAAACTAGATGGCTGGGACTCACGAGCAGCAGCTACCGTATTTCCTGTAGCTGCCTTCATTTTATTTGCTCGTTGAGTCCTAGCCATCTAGTTTAGCCCCAATCCATGCCGCGTGAGCGGCGGGGGGATACCCTCGGCGGTAGCGGAAGTCCCCGGAAGTGCGCAATTGACACGTGACTGAGGCCCTGTTAGGGTATATTAATATTAATATAATTTGGGACCGTTATTCTAGCGACTACAGTTTCGGAAATTTGCGATCTTTTTGGCAATTTCCGTTACCATGGAAACCGTTTGAAACTTGTTTCAGAAATGCCGGCTGGGGTTTCGGGATGGGTCCTAATCTCTCATGAAATTTTGCAATTGGTGTGATTTTCACCAGCTATAAATAGCTGAAAGCGGCGGGAACGAACCTGATTAACAGCGCATGTGAACGACAGCCGGACGTCCTCTGTTTTTCTGTTACATCAGTCTGATTGAAAATAGCACTAAGTATTCAAGGGTGGCTTTAGACTTTAACTGTTACTAAACATGGTAATACTAGTTATAATTGAATTCTCCGTCCAATTTTACATTTGTGTATAAAATTTCTTTCTTGTCAGTGGCTAGTTTGATTTACAGTGACATTTTTCATGCAATCACTATTATGTGGCTGTGTCTCATACGTCATTGGCGGCCATCTTGTCCAATGTAAACAAAGCCAAAACGATAAGTGCGCAGTTTGGTTGCGCAGAGAAAACTTCTTGTTTCTGGGAGGCAAGTTTTAGCAGGTGTTTTTTTTACATCTCATCTTCACAAAAACCTACATATCTCAGCTCAGAAATGATATACAAGCCTAAATGAGGTACCGTTGGAAAGAGATTTTTTACAGCTATCTAACTGTGCTGGTTTTATTGGTGTAGAGGGCATTTTAATTTGACTAAAGTAACTAGTTATTCGGAATATAGCCAGGATCGCCATCTCAGACAGAGAAAGGGCCAGACCCTGACTGCAGCCATCACTCTTATCGCAGTCAAGCCCCGCTTGGCTTTTATTATCACCTGGTCTATGTGCTCCATATAAGGCAACCTGTGATCGCTGGCCGTGCTTCATACCGAGCGCTCCTTCCACTGTCGCACCGCCATTGTAATGTTACACGGAAGCAGGGTTGCCAATAGGATTTTTTTGAAAAACCCAGCTTCGCTAAATAAAAACCCAAGCAATACATAGACAATGAACAAAAAAACAAAATACAAAAACCCAGATTGTTAAAATGTACAAAATTTATAGTTACGAAACGAAAAATTTACGACTTTTATATAAGGATATATTTTTTAAAAACCCCAGATTTTCCTGAGCCTCTAAGAAAAACCCAGATCTGGGGGGAAAACCCAGCATTGGCAGCCCTGCACGGAAGTGATGTATAGTTATGTATTTTTAAAACTGTGAAGCTATGTTTAAATATACTATTTGCTTATCGCTTTAACATTTGTGTGAGTGAGTGTATGGGAAGATATTTACTATATTAAATCGGCCCAAAGAAACCCGTTTTTATAAAAAATTGTAATTCACTTTCCAAATACTAAAGCACAACAAAACAAATTGTCAGATGTCTCGAATCTGGCCTTAAAAAGGCCTAATTGGCAACCGAAAAAAAATGTAAACAGAGATGCGATCACAGAAAAGTATATTTAACACGTGAATTTACAGAGTCCGGAAAACTGTGCCAACGCTGTTTGATTGCACTTAGACAGAGATACCATTCTTCCTTATGATCGCGTGCGTATGTGCTCGTATAGAAGCCGTAAAACTTCATTCACGACTCAACACTAGAAGTCAACCTGTTGCAGAGTTACCAAGTACTCCGGCTCAAGCACTACTACTACTACTAAATTATCAAAGGTAATTACTAATTTCCTAATTAATAGCTTAAACTTCAAATAGCATTAAAAGTTTATGGTTAACCTTTTGGAGACTGGGCCTTTTTTGTGGGGGTGGATGGGATTCTCTTATAATTTTGCACACATAAAAAATGTTTTTTTTAAAAATGAATGGTTTATTACTTAACATACAAAGCAAATAATTCGAGTTGGAAATTGTATGAACTGACACAGTCTTTACATCTCAACATTTATTCAAATTAGCTATCGAATTTTCATATCTCTGCATGCATACCTAGGAAATATATGACATATAGGCAAGTAAGACACATATTGTGTCATTGTCAACCAGTCAAGAATGACTCCTGAACTGCCATTCATAAGCCACTATTATTATAAATCATCACAACACTAAGAATCACTAAGAATGAATTATGGCAAAGGTAGCTTATGGTTACAGGGTGTTAGGATGGCTGTACCCTCAGTTTCTCAAACACACTACTTATCTGGAAGTAGAGAACGGTATCTGTCAGGCCCCTCTCCCCAGTCTATATGTAGACTTCCGTTTCACAGGAACACACCAATAGCAGTTTGAATAACTTCACTTCTGGTTTTAAATACAAGTCTAATTTAGTCTAGTCGACGAATCAACATCATGGCACAGGGTTTTTACCCATAAGTGCTCCATTCTACTTCTAACTAAAACCTGAGTCTGAAATAGCTCAGCTCAGTGCACGAACTTTGTTGCACCGACGAGGATCCTGAAATAATTTTGGGTAGAATTTTAACTCCAAATTTTGCTACACCGTTAGGCTACTCTTTTTATATTTCCAACTTCCAAGGGATTTTTACATGTGCAACAATACACACGGGCGTCCGGGCTTACTAGCCAGAAACCAGGGGAAATTAGATAGGAAAAAATGAAAGGGAATGTACTCCCATATATTTTGCATGCCTATATGTAAAGAGAAAGAAGGAAGGAAAGAAAAAGTTACCGGGGGAAGGGAAGAAAATATGACTGGAGACTAAAAGACTCTTTGAGTTAGAATTTTAGTAATGATATGCTGATAGTGATGCGGAATATGATTGTTGGTATAGTGTGTGTATGTTGGTGTACTGCTATAGTTATCAGCTGCGTTGGGCTGATAACCTTACCTCCTTGCCAGAATATTGCCTCCTGAAGAGAGTATTGTATGGCAAGCTCCAGCAGTGAAAGAGGTCCTAGAGAGGACCTTTATATGTTACTATATTAAGTGTCTTTCTTACATAGTTTGGTCATGGTGATTAATAATATCTTTGCTATTCCACATTCCTTCTTAGCATTCTATAAACTGTTTTATGTACACTATCATTCGCCTTTTTAAAATCCACAAAAACATTATGTACATCTCTATTCCCAATTTTGCTCTACTATTTGCCGTAAAATGAATATCTGATGTATTGTTGATATGTTCTGTCAGAAACCCACCTGATAAGCTCCCAATATGTCTTCAACATATGGTTTTAACCTGTTAAGCAGCACTGCCGATAGTATATTATAGCTTGTAGATAATAGTAATATTCCTCTATAATTTTCACACTTATACTTGTCCCCGTTCTTAAAAATGAGTATTAATAATGACACTTTTCACTCATGGTGTAATTTCTCCGTCTTTCAAACTAGTTTAATTAAATCATATTTTACATGTAATGCGTGACAAATTTATTTTCTAAGTTCAGCTGCAATTCCATCAGCACCAGTTGCTTTTTTGGTTTTTAAGCTGCGTTATAACTAGGGCTGTACCGAATATTCGCTTTGGGGCTGAATAGTGGACCTAATAACTATTCAGTATTCGGGCAAATAGTTGCGGTCGGGCCGAATACAAATAGTGATAACCTTACACCCGTTTCGTGACTGGTGGAAAATGAACATATCAAAATTTCCCACCTTGGTTCATACTGTCAAGCGTTATCTTTGTGCACCACCTATGAGCGTACCAAGTGAACGTCTGTTTAGTACTGCTGGGAATACATTGAGACAAGAAGCTGCCTAAATGCTGACAACATGGAAAATGTTTTTTTTTTAAGCTAATGCCGCTTTCATGGATTAACTAAGCTGTCAGTGACAATTTACAAGTTTAGCTACTTGTTATAAAACTAAGAATACTTTCATTCTTAGGTATTAGTTACCACAGACTGACTGACTTGACGGATGCAAAACATGAAATGTTTTTAAATGTTTACTATTCTGTACTACATTTTGTGAAGTAAAATTTCTGGTTGTCTTTTTTCTTCTTTTTTTTTTAAGAATATTTTATACACTATTCGAAAGTGGAAGAATGGGCCTCAGTTTGAATAGTGGGAAGACAAAACTAATGGTGGTATCAAAGAAAATAATTATTCCTAAATGTGTATTAAAAGTCAATGGTTTTATTTTGGGACAAGTACAGAAATTTTAGTGCCTGAACTATGGATGGAAGATGCATTACTAAAATAAGAAACAGAATAGGACAGGCAAAAGCTGCATTTTATACAATGAAGAACATCTTTCTTATGTAATATATCTTAGTCATTGAAGGTTAGAAAATAAATTCTTGCTTGCTTACATACATCCAGTTTTAACATATGGCTGTAAGTCCTGGACAATCAGTAGGCAGGCCAAACAATTTCTTGAGGCCTCAGAGATGTGGTTTTTCAGAACAATGCTTAAAATACCCTGGTCAGCCACACACAAAAGCAACCAAGAGGTTTTGAAAGAGGCGGGAGCCCGAAGACAACTACTCACAGACATCAGAAAGAGACAGTCATCATTTTTCGGCCATGTTATGAGAAGAGGGAAAATGGAACATGTGGTGACCACTAGAAAGATACGTGGAAGGAGGGATAGAGGAAGACAACAGAAGATTCTTGATAGTCTTGTTGCATGGCATGGAGGTGTGTCGGCACACGAACTGATACATGCTGCAGGAGATCGCAGATTGTGGAGAGGCATAATCGTCTATGCCAGTAGGCATGATGATGATTCACTATTCATATTCGTATTCGGCCGAATAGTTGGTCCAGCTATTCGTATTCGGCCAAATAGTGAAAATCACTATTGGGTACAGCCCTAGTTATTACATACAGTACTTCTTCAAGATCAAGCTCTTCAATATGTGGTTAATATGTTAGTATCCCTTCGTGTGAAATTTTGAATTAAGAATCGACATCACAACACTCGGGACACACCCATAAGTGCTCCGTCCCATCTTCAGCAGCAAGCAAAGAGTTCCAATTCCGATGGCACCTGTAACTGTCTGATTGTATATCCGTCTGATCCTCCCCCTGAGTGTTGAACGTTGGCCAGATCCCCTAGTAACTCCTCGCAGCGCCATTCTCCTCAGACTGTAATGATCTATCTTTGCCTCCACACTGTTCACTCGTTCCCAAAGGGCCCTTACAGTATCTAGCTTGTCATACATCAATTCACCACCAAGTGGTGCAGAGCCGGCCTGTCTATCTGCCTGCTCAGTGGTTTGAATTATATTCTTAATATCCATCCAGGTTTGGTCAATGTCTTCCTCCGACAGATTTTGTAAAATTTCATTTTTATGTTTTAATTTATCTGCAAATATTTATGATAATAATGTTTCTTGTAATCTTTCTCTTGTACTCTGGATGTGATCTGTGCAACTTGGTATAGAAGGATCTCTTTCGTTTAATATTTAATATTATAACCTATTATAATAATTTTAAACATTTTTTTCATTGTAGAGGGATGTCGCATGTAAACCACTCAAGAATGGCTATACAGGAGAAAGGTAAAATATAGTGAAAAGGTTTCAGTTGGTAAACACACTGCAGTGAGGCCAACGTAGCTATGCAGACAGAGTTTCCACCGGGATAAGTGGACACCTCTAGATGTCCTCTCCTGTTAGCAGGAGCATCTCAGAGCAGGGCACTCACTTGCCCTAGAAGTCTAAAAGGTTGCTGAAGGCTGAGGACATAGTCTTAAGCCATGTGGGTGTGGAAAGCAAGGGAAACTACCACATTACTATCTCCAGAAACTCATCATGGAACGGCATCTTGTTTTGGAAGCTGAAATATTTTGGTCATATCAAGCGCCATGGCGGATTGGAAAAAATAATAACAGAAGGCAAAGTACCTGGAAGGAGGGGCAGGGGCCAACCAACACAAAAATGGGCACAGGATATAGGTGACTTCTTAAATATATTGTACATGAGGCTGGCAAGAGACCGAGTTTCTTTCAGGTAGACAGTGATTAGAGTGAAGTTTTGCAAAAGACCTTAAGTGAAAATTAAATCTGATCAGTGGAAATGAAGAAGTTATAATTTTTAAGATGAAGGAAAGGAACAGTTAGAAAAGATAGAAATGTAAATATGTGTGTAAGGACGAAAAGGAAACTGGTGCTGATAGAATTGCTGCTGAACTGATAAAAGAAGTTGGTGGCAACAAAAACACCCTGACAGGGCCTCAGTCACATGTTAATCGCAGACTTCCGGCGACCTTAAATTGCGCACTTCCGGCATCTACCACTTCCGCCGAGTATCTCCGTGCGGCGTGGATTGAGGCTAAACTAGATGGTTGGGACTCATGATCGGCAGCTTCTGCATCTCCTGCAGCTTTGCTCAAGACTCCCACCCATCTAGTTTAGCCCCAATCCACACCGTGCGTAGCGGCGTAGGATAAACTCGTGGCAGTAGTCGCCCGAAGTGCGCAATTTTGGTCACCGGAAGTTCGCAATTTACATGTGACTGATGCCCTGTTTTTGGCCGTTATTCGGAGGATAGCCGAAGTTGGTTATGCATTACATTTAAAGATATATGAAATAATAAAAATAGTTTGGAGGTCTGAAATATTACCTCATTTATACCTATTTCGAAGAAAGGTGACAAATATAAATGTGAAAATTATAGAAGAATATCACAATGTCTACAAGCTATTTAGTCATTATGAACACACTTCGTAATGCCAAGGTTCTGGATTCAATCCCAGATGCTGGCGATTTAACAACAGACCGACTTTGCGTTGGTTGTGACAGTGGTATCAAGAGCCGGCTGTTCAGTGGCAGTTTTTTTTATAATCTGCCTAGAAAAACAACAGCCCAAAAATGCTGGGGTTGGTTCTGCGGCGTCCTGTAAGTGATACACAACTAACGTTAAAAGTACTGCTGGTTTGTACTGCTAAACCCATACAGTGAAGATACTGTGGTACCCCAATATATGTTCGCTTTGGTATAAGTTAAATTTGATATAAGATGTCTAGGTGCAAAAACTTTTGCTTGATATACGCCCTTTGTTTGAGGTTAAAAATCTCCTTTCGGAGAGGGAAAGATGACGGGTGCGAGGTATTTTTCTCCGCTATTTGTTAGTATAGTGTACTTTTTATTGTGGGTTCCATCACTGGTTGGGTGATTAAGTTTTTTTTCTATGTCGGGGGCAAAATTAAACTAAACAGTCCGTGGCAACAGCATGCGGCGCTAACACCTCTGGCTACACCAACCTACACATAGTGTAGTGACTGTTATTGTTGTTGTGGTGGTGGTAGTGGTACAGTAGACTAGTACTGCATGGGTGATGTGGTAGCTGTGACACTGTGCACATGTACTTCTCAGTACAAATTAATGCTACCCATTTTAGTCTGGGGGACACGGATGCCAAGCTTAATTTAGTTACAATATTTTGTCAGATGATGACTTTCCCATCCTTCAGAGAGGATGAAATGATTAGTGCGGGGAGGGGGGGTTGATGCCAGACACTATTAACTGAGACAGCTTAAAACATTATTTTAAAGTTTCTTAACTATCTTTTTTTTTTTAAATAATTTTGCCAGGGAAGGTTTTTCAATCCTTCCGGGGAGAGAGATCAGACTGGGTCGATGGGAGAGGGGCGGGACGAGATATGACAGACACTGTTAGCTGAGAGCTATTTTCTTTCTTTTCCATTTTACCATTCTGGGCTACAGCGAAGCGTGGCCAGTTACAGCTAGTTTCATATAAAAAATAAGGGAGAATGATTAATCCTTTGCCTGTTTTTATTAGCATATTTATACAGTGATATGGCCGTATAAAATAATTTAAACAGTTCCTTTTCTTCTTCATTCCTCAATTTACCTCATCGAGGTGTTGGTGGGATATGTAAGGATCGTTTGTGCGCTTTTTCCAATGCATTATACAAGTTGGTGTTAATTTCTGTTAGGTTGCTCCTGATGTTGTCGCTCCATCTCGTGTGGTCTTCCTCTTGCTCTGTTCATTATATTGCTTCAGCATGGCAGTTGGTACAAAGCATTCTCGTCAGATGACCAGACCATGTCATTTGTTGCTTCTTAATGAATTGTATGACTGGTTTCAGTCCTAGTCTTCTTCTGATTTCTTCATTCTTTTTCTCTTGTCACACCAGCAGCTCTCCTAAAGCATCTCATCTCTGTTGTTACGATCTTATGCTCATTAGTTTTAGTGAAGGTCAATGTTTGGTACTGATAGCACAATGTTACCCAAAAAAAAACGTTCTAATGAGATTTGCTTTTCTTTCGATGTGTCAGAAGTGGTGTTAATTGTCCTTTAACCTGATTTGCTTTCACACATCGTATGTTTTCTTTATCCATTCTTCCATCTGAGGTGAAAAATGACCCTAGATATTTAAATTCACTCGTTTGTTTTATTTATATGTTATTTACTTTAATTGATAAGGTGTCTTTTTGTCTGCCTATTACCGTTGCCTCTATTTTATTGATGCTTTTCCTCATTTTATATTTCTCACACTTAGTATTTATTTGGTTTATATGGTTCTGTAAGCTCTCTTATGTTTCAGCTATTAATACCTGATCATCTGCAAAAAACAATTCTGAGGTATCATCCTTCTTTGCTCTCTTCTTCTTTGCATATATTGTCGATGTATGTTATAAAAAGCAGGGAAGAGCACACATTTCTGTCTTACTCCTGAATTTACTTTAAAAGGTTAGGATGTACCTGCTTTTGCTTTTATGCAACGTTTACTTGTATGTGTATAAGTTCTTACACAATTCCACAACATATTCCTATCCACTCTGTCAAATGCTTTTTCCTTATCTATAAATGCGACTTTGCATGTCTTGTCATACTCTATTGCTCTTTCTGTCAACTGTTTAAATGTAAATATTGCATCTGTGCTGCTTCTGCTACGTCTGAAACCCATCTGGGCATCTGAAAGTTGTTCTTCTACTAATGATCTTAATTTCTTTCAATTAATTTGGCAAACATTTTCCCTGTGTGGCTTAATAGTGATATTCCTCTGTAATAAATGGTGATATTCCTCGGTAATTAGTGCACTCTTTCTTACTTTTTTTATTTTTCCATAAAATTATTGCTGTTTGCCAGTCATCTGGTGTTTCTTGTTCTAGCCAGGCAGTCTGGAAAATTTGCCTTTAAACAGTGCTTTACACTAAAATACATAAATACAAAAGTAGTTAGATGAGAAGGAGGGGATATTAGGGGTGCGTCCTCTTCCATTAAAACTTTGAGAATCTAAAATTCTGGTGTTTTTCCTCTTTCCGATTTTTGGGGGTCTCTTTACCCTGTTAGGACATGGTTAGACTCACCATGTTTGATTTTTGCTAAAATCTGTCCAAAGATGTTTGCTCCTGTCTTCTTCTCAGTGTTTTTCAGAAATGTGACATTGTCTGGTCAGTCCAAACAATGCAATTACGACTTGTTTGGGCTTTGTTGAGGTGGTACTTTTCTGACATCCATCCTCTGGACAAACATTTCCTTGATTAATGAGAATTAAACAAGGGTAGTACAGTGTTAAATTCTAGCATGCAAGTCATTACCCAAAGGTAGTAGAAAATCGGAGCAGTTTTGGTTATGCCCGGCATGCAGTGATGATCTTGAAAATTATTTAAAATGGTTTCAGTTTCCCAATCCTATTTTTTACTTCTTAAATTATTTATGGAAATTTCTTTCGTATAGATATAAAGGAACTGATGCTGAAAATTAAGCAGCGTGACCTTGAAATTAGCAGAATGAAATCTCAAATCAGATCTATGGAATATCAGCACAAGCATGGAACAACTTATATACAACAAGAATTAAAAAAAAAAAAAGGTAAAATTGACTTAATTTCTGGTGCATAAAGATTTTTCCTCCGCATTGTTTGCTATTCAATGAAATAAGCGATTGCGATTACTCAGATGATAAGAGCTGTGAAAGTTCCAAAAATCTTGTTTCGCTTACCACCCACTTTGCAGTAAAAAAAAATATCACCCAGCGACCCCCCTTCCCTGGATGTGATGTCAAAAGTTTTGTTCTGCCATTATTTGTCGTCCAGTGTGATCAGAATATTGGATTGGGTGGTGCTATTGTACTGCCCCATGCACATGGCCAAGGTATTAGTTAAAGTCGAATCTATAGAGTCTGGTCAGTTCCTTTTTTTTTTTAATAGCTTCATTATCAAAACTGTCAGTGACCACACATGTCCAAATACTGAAGGGATACTGTATATCTGAGTATATGAAGTGAAAATAGCTCTTAGTGGGACTCAGTTTGCTCTTTTCGTAAGAGATGTATAGTTGTTCAGTTCTCTACTTTCTCCACTGGCTTTTGAAGCAGATAGGAAGCTGTTGTTGTATTTTCAATAATAATTCATTCTTTATATAGCTGTCACTCATGTTAGGCGTTGACAAATTGCTGGTGACATTTTTAGTATTGTCAGTTATGTAAACCAGTTATGAGGAACATGAGCTCTTTTATGCTTCTCTGAGATACTACCTGTCAGTTTTACTTACTAAACATTTGAATAATTAGCATAGCTTAGGAGGCTATATATTTAAATTATGTAAAACTGCAGGTACAGATAATCTCTTAATCTGACATCAGTGTGTTACATTTGACAGGTTTCAGGTTGCGTGTGTCATTATTTTCCATGTGTCAATAGATTTGAGTGTGTCAGTTGTGTTTTCTTTTTCTTTCATTTACTTTCTAATTTTGCTCTTTTTTGCCATGTTATCTTTATTTAGATGAAACCGGCCAGTTACGACGGAAAATTCAAGATTTACAATTGCAGCTGAAAGAGGCAACAAGCACCAACAGCCAGCTTAATCTCGTGGTGGCTGGGCTTGAAAAAAGTGTCAAAGGCAACAGTCGTGCTATTGGATTGGTAGGTATCAAATCAGATTTTCTCTTATATTCTATCTAATGCCAGTGTTTTTAAATGTTGATTCACAGAAATACAATAGTCCATGAGATTTAACTGTGCTTATAGTGATTTACAGTGAAATAATAATTAGACCGATACATCAGGAATCTCGGTTAGTGGGCATATTGTTAACAACCTGCGATATAGTTTTGATCCCTGAAAATGAAACTGCAAGATGGATAAAATTGTAACGGAAAGTGAAACGGACAGTTGGTAGATTGGTGAAAAACTGTTTGGAGGCTGCAAAGATGTGGTTTTATAGACGAAGGATGATAATACTCTGGACAGATAAAAAGAGTAATGAAGATGTCTTGAAAGAAGCAGACTCACGAAAAGTTCTGATTGCCCACATCAGAAAGAGGCAATCTACATTCTTTGGTCATATCATGAGAAAGAAAAACTGAGGGAGACCATGAGAAAAGATGCTGGACAGTTTGACATCATGGCATGAAAGATCATCTGTGTTTCAACACCAGACTGCATGGACTTTTAAAAAGAAGTTGATAGTGTGTTGAGTAATATTAGCAAGTCAGTCATAGTCCTGTCCATCGTCATGTAGGAGGTTCTTTGCAGAACGTCGCTTTTTTCATAGTTGCCTGAAAGAAACTCTGTCTCTCGCCAGCTCTCCTGTATTGTGCACCTACATATCCAAGGAGTCATATTCTGTGCCCATCTATGTGCTGGTTGGCCTGTGCCCCTCATTCCTGGTACCATTCTATCGTTAAATTTTTTTAAAATCCGCCATGGCGTTTGGTATGCCCAAAATATTTCAGGTTCTGAGACAAGCTGCATGGCCTGCAGCTGGGATTGAACCCAGCACCCCGGCTTTCCGAAGCGTTTGCATCGACTTAGCCACAGAGCCAACTTTTAGACATATATGAACATTATTTACACAAACAATTTTGTTTCCCTACTTTTTACTAGTTCAACAAAACTGGTATCCATTTCTAAGAAATCACACACCTTCTCTCTTCAATTACATATCAGCTTGTCTTATTTCAAACAATTAATTTAAATGGTTTTGATCTTATGACCATTTTTGTATGACATGTCAGATTTCACAACAATCGAAATCTGGAAAACAGCTCATCGAAACAGAGATGATCCATTTTAAATATTTTGCTCCTTTTTCATCCTAACCTAAATTAATGGCAAAAGGTTTAGCAGAATCATTACCAATCATAATATCAAGATATTGTCACTATCTGGCTGAGGTTTAGCGACGACAGAGTAGTATAAAAAGTTCTAGACCTTTTCCCTTATTATTTGGTCTAGAAAAATCACATAATTGATTTAAAACAAATCAGAAAGTGGTGCAAACACATGCTGAACATTGAAAACGAAACGACTACTTTTTCCTAATTCTAGTTTTTCAAAACATGTTCATACAAATTCGTTTTCCCAGCAAACGAAACATTATTATAGAGTGTCTCTATGATGCGCCACTATAGTGGCGAAAAATCTAAACTGGGTGGATTCCAAAAGCCACTTAAGTGTTGAAAAGTCTGTAAAGAGTTAGCCAATCTTCCTTGAAATTCAGATCTTTTAAAATGTCAAAATTTCTTCTCTTCTTTTGTCCATGGTATTCTGAGAATCTTTCTATATCATGTCAGCTTAAAAGTCCCTATTTTCTTCCTTAAGGGCTGGGAGATAGTCCATGACTCACATCTGTATGTTGCTTCAGGGAAGATGCATGCTCTCAAAATGTCAACTTTGATTTCCTCGCCGGTGCTTAAACATAGACTTTTAATGTTGTTTAATCTTTGTTTTTCAAATCTTTGTAAATGGCTATTTTTTTTCTGATAATTTTAACAGCTTCAATCAGAGCAGGAAACGTTGATGGAAAGGTTCAAGGGTGTAACTGCCCAACTTGAGCAACAAGTGCAAAGCCTCCACCAATTCCTTAACATACTTGAGGTTTTCCTTTCAAGGACACGAACTGCACTTTTCAGATCTTACAAAGTCTTGGGAAAACTTGTTCCAAGTAGTACAGTGAGTATTTTTTTTTTAAATTGGTGTTATGGTACATTTAGCATTACCAAGAGTTTTCAGTCCACCAATGCATTAGCCACTGAAAGTACCTCTACTGATTGTTACCATAAAAAATGGATTATGTCAGGATAGAATGGTTATGTAAAATTAACATTTATGAAATGAGATACCTGAGAAAAGCTGCCAACTTGACCGTCTGGGAAAAGGTTAGAAATTATATAATCAGACAGACTGTAGGAACAACACCAAGCAGCGAAATCATTGAGAAACAGAAGATTAGATGGTTCAGTCATCTAGTAAGAATGCATCCATAACAGCTACCAACACAGGCGCTACACGTGAAAAGATCTGATATGAAAGGAAGAGGTCGCCCTAGGAGAAAATGGACTGATGACCATTCCAGAGCTTCTACATCGACAAGGTATGACAGTAGTCACTGCTGCCCACCAAGCAATAGATCACAAACTGTTCTTCCCCACAACGCTTAATGACAGAATTGATAATTTTCTAGCTGTACCCGGCCACGCGTTGCTGTGGCGTAATTTGAGATAGTCTTTGATCCCCACCCCACCCCACAACTAAATCCACCTACTACCCTCTCCCTCATCAAAGGTTTTTGGAAAAGAAAGACAATGGAAATCGCACCTGTCTAATATAGTTAATGTCGCAATCATTCTCTGCACATTTATATAGAGATAGTCTGGTTTTCCAACTTTAGAACACGCACGATATAATTGTGTCTTTATATTAGTGGTCGTTTAAATGGTGCTATTAGCACGGTAACAAAAGTGGTTATTTGGTTATCACATGCTAAAGCTGTTTGTATTTTTATAGGAGACGGAAGTAAAGCTACAACTGTACTTGTAAATAACAAAGTAAGTCGTAAAAAATAGAAAAGCGGAGGTAGCGTTAGTAAAATATAAACAAATTAGGTAATGAGAACTTGAAAATCATGTGTAAAGCTCTTTAAGTTCTCTTAAATTTAAGTCATTACCCCCCTCCCCTCTTCCACCGACTACTGCTCTCTCCCTCTTCAAAGTATTTGAAAATCATTACCTGGCGATATTTTGTTGTTGCTGTAACTGACATTGACATCCCTGTCCATCTGGACTAAAATGGGGAGCAGGAATTGTAATAGGTAGTGAATGGGGCTAGTGTAATATTTACCACATCATCCTTCAAGTACCAGTACAACTACTAAAATAATGTCACTGCTATCTGTGTTACCATCAGAGTAGACAGAGAGTCGTGAGCCAGAAGATTTGGTTCCGCATGGCTAGTGCTGTCGCCACAGACTGGTCAGGTTAAGATGTATAATTTCACTTGCCGACAGAAGAACGCCATAACCTTACCGGCGGTCTTCACATGAGAGCACTATGGTGTAACAGCCCAACCACAACTATTACTGCTGCTGCTACTTTAAGTGGGTAAAGCAGTTACTGTGACTTAAAGCTCTCTCAGTAAATAGTTTGCCCCCCCCCCCCCCCCCC
This sequence comes from Candidula unifasciata, assembly GCA_905116865.2. NCBI lineage: Eukaryota > Metazoa > Mollusca > Gastropoda > Stylommatophora > Geomitridae > Candidula > Candidula unifasciata. The sequence continues at coordinate 40,223 of CAJHNH020002241.1, read as the reverse complement.
CCCCCCCCACCCCCCCCATCCCCCCCCCCCCCCCCCCCCCCCCCCCACCGACAACTCTTTCCTTCATTGAAGTAGTTGGGAGAAAAAAAAAAACTTGAAAAGCAAATGAAGACAGGAAAAAAACACCATAATTAGGAAATGAACGCCATGGTAAACAGCACAGCTTAAAATTACAATGCAGACGAAATAACTAAATCTAAATGAAAATCTATAAAATTTCAGCGTAACCATGCAATCGGAAAGTTTAAAAATGCAATCATAAGTATGCAAAATGGTCAATTTAATTATCAAATGGTTTACCCATTTACTTGTCTTTTTTTTTTTTTTTTAAATATTAAGGCAATATGGCTAGTGCTGTCACCACGACAGAGCAGATAAGGATATTATTTTAGTCCGGGGTAAAAAAAAATTAACTACTGCGGATTCGAACCCAGGTCTCCCGCTCAGGAATCCAGTGTTCTAACCATTCAACCAAGCAGCCACATAATCGGATAAACGAAAAGAGAACTTAATTATTAGAGATGTGTGTCCCTACTAATGTGTCCTGGTTAAAACACAATTCAAAACCGCATGCAATTGTTTTCCCGTAGACCGATACTCCAGATATATTAATAAAACGGCACAACAATAGAAATCGCACGTGTCTAACACGGTTAATGAAGTTAATGACGCAGTCAATGTCTGCGCCGACGTCGAGATAGTCCGTGATTGCCCCCCCCCCATCGAAGGTTGTTTGAAAAAAAACAGAAAATAGAAATCGTGTTTAATATGGTTATTGTGGCAAATATAGAGATAGTCTTGTTTGCGGTACCTTGACCTACTCTATGTATTAAGGCGTTGGCTGCACGTAACTCGCCGGCGAATGGCGGAAGCCTTGCGTTCTGACTACGGCGGCGCATGCACAATTACTAATGTGGCTATAATTAGAAATCACTAGTTATAAATATTAGTTGCGAATATTATGGCATAAATTGTGGTCACCTATCTCTAACAGTGACAGGTTGAATTTCAAACCACGATGGTTCAAAATCCAGTATCAAAACAAACATATCCTGAAAATTTCAGCTAAATCGGTTCAGTAGTTTCCGAGTCTATAGGGGGCAAACAAACACACAAACATTGATTTTTATATATATAGATGATGATCATGAACTGGTTCTTGTCCCATGCCATTTACCCACACATTCTGTTGTTTTTCATTAAAATACCAAGATATTTCCTTTGATAACATTTCAGTAATTTCTAGTTCTCCTGTGCTGTTTATTATATTCTGAAATTCTACAATCCTACCAAATAGAAGAAATAAAGAGGATCTTTGTTTACCTCTCTTGAACACACTATGGTGAATTATTAATTAAGTGTATGTAATTTTTATTAAGTTCTAAATGTAAGTGACTGGTTTTTTGCATCAGTGGCGCATATTTGTATAGACTAGTCTGCACTTGATGGCTGCTGATGTCACCATCATGCCAACTGCCTCCTTTCCCAGACTTTATATGATGCCCATTTTTAACTGGACTGACTGGGAGCCAGGCTCAGTTTATTTATATCTAGTTATTGTATTATGAAGCACTAGAATGATGTTCTATATTGTTTCAGCTATGCAGCGAATACTTTGCCCTGCTTGGTGCATTAGAATGCTACCGAGTTCATTTAGAAGTCTTCTCTAGTGTGGCACACCAGCAGAGGCCTACAAGATAAGCAGGCAGGCGAATTTTCTCTGTAATAAACCAAAAGAATTACCATTGTTTGTTTTTATTATTATATAATTGCATTTATGTAGTTGTCATTAATTTTTCTGTCACATCTGTATAATACAAGGACCATAATTTTGGTGAGATTATTAGGATTTTCTTTCTTTAGGCGATGTGCATTCCTTGAAATGTATTTATTTCAGTGTGACCACATAGGTCAACATTGTATTGTACATATGTAACAGAAACTCATGATTATATATCTTCTTTCTTTTGTCGTCTCGCTGATACCAAGCTGTACCCTTGTCGTGGTTTTCTGTCTTGCGCTTCTCACGTGGCTCAGGTGATGGATTTGTCTTTTTGCAAATTTCAGCTACACTTTTTTATTCCTCTCTTTCTTGGTCTTCCCTCACCTTATCCTAGATGTTCTGCTGTTATAGTTCCCTATTTATTGTCCATATTTGACACTGCTAGCAAAGAGTAGGGCCCCAAAAAAATGGAAACTGCCCATTTTATATCTCATGTATTGTAATCGCTGACATAAGGATCAGGTCTCACACTGATCATCTTCTACTCGTTTACAGTGTTGCCTATCCATAAACCGGGTCTCAGGCCTCTTTAATGTTTCAGATAAGATTTTGGGTTCATATCTGCATCAGGTATATTTGCGCCCCCCCCCCCCCCCCCCCCAAAAAAAAAAACTGCATTAGTTCCAAGGTCAACCTAGCATAAAATAGTCTGAAAAGGTATCAGGAATAGTCACTGGAGGTAAAGACAGTCAGTGTCATGTTAACCATCTCACTCATCAAGTGCTGATTTGTCTGTAAAAACATAAGACTGGTATCATTTGGGCTTTTCATAGAACATTAGTTGAGAAAACCTGAGAGCAATCTAACTGGGTGAACATCATAAAGTCCATTCACTGAAACTCGCAGGGACATAGAAATAAAGGGGGAAAAATACATGAAAAAGGGAACCAGAGAGTCGAGTTAAAAAAGATAGGGAGGACAAGGGGTGAGCTGCATGCAATAGGAATGGATAGAACACACTTTTTTTTTATTGGAGAAAGGAAGGATCATATGCCAATGGCATGATAAGGGTCCTTAACTCATTTTAAACAAAGAGCTGATTTGAAAGAAACTAACATTTCCAACAAAAGTTCACTAAAGAACTGTGGAAATATTTCCTATGGGGTTGAAAAGAGGTATTCTACTTTGTAGCAGTCATTGCCTCTGATACATAAATTAACAGTAGACAAGACAAGAGCATTAAAGTCTCTGATTTTGTATTATTAAACAGAAAGCAACCAAATAAATTCTTAAAACCCCTAGAGAAAATAGACTGCTGGACAACACAAAAATTGTCTCAGGTTTTTTTTTGGGGGGGGGGGGGGGGGCTATAAAACAGAATGTGAAAAAGACATGGGGAAGATGATGAGAAATGACCAGCAAGGCTTGTGTACCTGCAGAAAACAGTTTTCTTCCACATTAAAGGTTCCCTTACAACCTTGTGTTTCTGTCACGTCTAGATGATCTAAATAAATCACACAGAACAGCATGACACTAATATACAAATAACACTATACCTTAGTATAAATAAGACAATTCCAGGGTATACATGGAATACAAATTCTTCTTCTTTCGTTCGCCTGAAATAAGTTATCTATATCAGCAGTTTTGTCTCTTGTATAAATTTCTCTGTCGTTGTTAGTTCATTCAGTGGTCCATAGAGTTTACGTTCCACTGTTGTTCTTTCTGGCCAAAAGGTTTGCCTTAATGTGTCAAAATCGGTGCAGTCCTGGAGTACATGCTCTGCGGTCTGGGGCACATTTCCACAGGTGCACATGGCTGATACACCTATCTTGAATTTTGTGTACATGTGGTTACGTAATCGGTTGTGCCCTGTTCTGAGGCGGAAGATAATGACTTGTTCTGGTCTGTCCATAATAAAATAGTCCGTCTTGTGCTGGGGCTGGTGGTTTTCCTGATCGATTTAATGATTCTTTTCTTTTGGTGGTATGTGACTGGTACATCTGGCTGCTCTTTTTTCGCACCTTCCCCTGCCAGTTGATCAGCTTTCTCATTTCCAGGCACTCCACAATGAGACGGTATCCACTGCATTACGACTCTTCGCTGAACGCTGAGTTGTGTCAGCAGTGTTTGCAATTCTGGTAGTTTCCTAGACTGGAGTGCTTCAAGTACTGATTTAGCATCTGTAAGCATTACCACATACTGTGAGCCAAGGTTGGTATTTAGCAGGGAATACAAATAACACCCCACAACTTAACAACACTTACAAAATCAAAAGACAAAAATCTTAAATCTTAATACTCGTATTACAGTGTACCTTTAATGGCTACAAAATACAATCTGGAAATAAAGTATACTATGCCCTTCAACATCTGTTACAAATCAGTCTCTATCTCGCAACACCAATATCAAAATATATAAAAACGTTGATCAGATCAGTAGTTTATATGGCTCTGAAACTTGGAGCACAACTAAAAGAGATGAAGTTTTACAGCAAATTTTCAAAAACAGTCTTACGACGAATCTTTGGACCTATCAAAGATGCAAACAGCTGAGAATGGAGAGTGAGAAGTAACAACAAAATTTATAATCTGTTTAAATCACCACTGATCACTGGCATCATGAGAGCTAATAGACTGAAATAGCAGGGCATACTGAAAGAATGTCAAATGACAGAGAAGTAAAAACTGTATAAACAAAGGAGATGAATGGTCCTAGATCACGAGGCAGACCAAGAAGAGGATCGAGAGGTAATGTCCAGACAGACCTATAAAACCTTAGTGCCACGAACTGGAAATAGAAGACCAACAGAGAGATGAATGGAGGCGGGTAATATCTGCAGCAATGAACCTCAAGGGCTCAGAATGCTGAAGAAAAAAAGAGAGTTACCTGCTGTTTATCATAGCTTCCAAATTATTCCATCCCACAGTTGTCTATCTTGTTTAAGAGCTTCCAGATTATTCCATCCCATAGTTGCCTGTCACCCGCTGTGAATTTCGGCAGAAAGTCCTGGTTGTTCATCCACTTATACTTCGTGCCAGGACCTGAGTTTTGCGAGTAAATCCGGTTAACTGGCTTATTTGTGTGCAGTTCTTGTTCGCAGCCTCTCAGGCAGATGTACTCCTACTTCGAAGGAAGACATCATTCCTATCTCTAGGATGACTGTGGCCTCTTGTTCCCTGCCTCTCCGGCAGATGTAAAATTTTACAGGCCGCTAAGTGAATTACAAAAGACAGTGAAGTTCATGCTACAGACAACACTGGAGATATAGATATTTACTTCAGACAAACAAAAGAAGCAGTTCTGGCTGCTCATCCAATTCTGGACTTTAGTCTTGTTCCAGAACCTGACTTCTGCATGCACATCTGTTTTCTGGCTTATCTCTATGCACACTGTTGGTTCCTGGCCTCTTAAGCAGAGCACTTTGAAGAAAATCCCTGATTACTCATGTGACATGTTAGGGAGGCAATGTCTATTCTTTTTCCCCCAACTATGGGGCCCCGGAATCTACAAGGGAAGATAACTGCAAAAAATTTTTTTACAGAAATGAAATAGCTACACCCCACAAAAGAGATAGAAAGAATGTTTTCAAGAATTGTACAAATCCAACATCACTACAAATCACTAGGGCTGTACTGAATAGTGATTTTCACTATTCGGCCGAATATGAATAGCTGGACCAACTATTCGGCCGAATACGAGTAGTGAATTATCATCATCAGGTGCTTTGCCGATTGGTATGGGCGATTATGCCTCGCCACAATCTGCGATCTCCTGCAGCATGTATTAGTTCGTGTGCTGACACACCTCCATGCCATGCAACAAGACTGTCAAGAATCTTCTCTTCCTCTATCGCTCCTTCCACAAATCTTTCCAGTGCTCACCACATGTTCCATTTTCCCTCATCTTATAACATGGCCGAAAAATGATGGCTGTCTCCTTCTGATGTCTGTGAGGAGTTGTCTTCGGGCTCCCGCCTCTATCAACTTCTTGATTGCTTTTTTTTAAGCTGTCCAGGGTATTTTAAGCATTGTTCTGTAATAACACATCTCTGAGCATCGCTCGCCTCGTTTCGATGTTCGTTCACTAGTCTTCTTGTAGTGAGCACTGCCCGACCCAGTTTATTGCTTGTTTACCAACCTTTTTGTAGTAAGCACCGCTCGCCTTGGTTCGATGTTCATTCACTAGTCTTCTTGTAGTGAGCACTGCCCGACCCAGTTCATTGCTGGTTTACCAGCCTTCTTGTAGTAAGCACTGCTCGCCCCAGTTTGATGTTCGTTAACTAGTCTTCTTGTAGTGAGCATCGCTCGCCCCATTTTTATGTTGGTTCACCAGTCTTCTTGTAGTGAGCACCGCTCGCCCTAGTTTGATGCTCGTTCACTAGTCTTCTTGTAGTGAGCACTGCTCGCTCCAGTGTATTGCTGGTTCATTAGTCTTCTTGTAGTGAGCACCGCTCGCCCCAGGTCGATGTTCGTTCACCAATCTTCTTGAAGTAAGCACCGCTCGCCCCAGTTTGATGTTCGTTCACCAGTCTTCATGTAGTGAGCACTGCTCGCTCCAGTGTATTGCTGGTTCACTAGTCTTCTTGTAGTAAACACTGCCGGCCTCAGTTCGATGTAGGTTCACCAGTCTTCTTGTAGTGAGTACTGCTCGTCCAAGGTAATTGGCGGTTCACAAGTCTTCATCTTGTGAGCACTGCTTGCCCCAGTTCATTGCCTGTACACAAGTCTTCTTGTAATGAGTACTGCTCCTCCGAGGTCATTGGCGGTTCACAAGTCTTTTTGTAGTGAGCACTGCTTGCCCTATTTCACTCCCGGTATACCAGTCTTCTTGTAGTGAGCACTGAACACCCCAGTTCGATGTCAGTTTACCAGTCTTCTTGTAGTGAGCACTGAACACCCCAGTTCGATGTCGGTTTACCAGTCTTCTTGTAGTGAGCACTGAACGCCCCAGTTCGATGTTGGTTCACCAGTCTTCATGTACTGAGCACCGCTCGCCCCAGTTCGATGTTCGTTCACCAGTCTTCTTGTAGTGAGCACAGCTCGCCCCAGTTCGATGTTCGTTCACTAGTCTTCTTGTAGTGAGCACCGCTCGCACAAGTTCGATGTTCGTTCACTAGTCTTCTCGTAGTGAGCACCGCTCGCCCTAGTTCGATGTTCGTTCACCAATCTTCTTGTAGTAAGCACTGCTCGCCTTGGTTCGATGTTCGTTTACTATGCAGGATATTTTAAGCATTGTTCTGTAATACCACATCTCTGAGGTTTTAAGAAATTGTTTGGCCTGCTACTGACTGTCCAGGACTTACAGCCACATGTTAACACTGGATATATGTAGCAAGCAAGAATTTTTTTTCTAACATTCAATGACAAAGATATATTGCATTTTATAAAATGCAGTTTTTGCCTGTCCTATTCTGTTTCTTATTTCAGTAATGTATCTTCCGTCTGATGTTATCCATGTGCCCAGATACTTAAATTTCTGTACTTGTCCCAAAATAAAACCATTGACTTTTATTACACATTTAGGAGTAATTATTTTCTTTGATCCCACCATTACTTTTGTCTTCCCACTATTCAAACTGAGGCCCATTCTTCCACTTTCGTATATAAAATAGATCTAAAAAAATAATATCCATAATGTCAAATGAATGCTGACATTTTACTTCACAAAATGTTGTATAGAATAGTGAACATTTAAATATATTTCATGTTTTGCATTCTTCAGTCAGTGGTAACTAATATATAAGAGTGAAAGTATTCTTAGTTTTATAACAAGTTACTAAAGTTGTAAATTGTCATTGACAGCCTAATTAATCCATGAAAGCAGCATTAGGGCAGCTTTTTGTCTCACTGAAGGTATTTCCAGATTTACTAAACAGACGTTCACTTGGTACGCTCATAGGTGGTGCAAAGAGATAACGCTAGACAGTATGAACCAAGGTGGGAAATCTTGACATGTTTAATTTCTACCAGTCCAGAAACGGGTGTAAGGTAACCAGTATTCGTATTCGGCCCAACTGCAACTATTTGGCCGAATAGTTATTAAGTCCACTATTTGGCTCCGAAGCGAATATTCGGTATAGCCCTACAAATCACATAAACATGAAGCAATTATTGAGCCTGAAATGAGTCAATAAGTTTAAACAACCACAGAGAATAGATCCTAAAACAAATAATCAGATACTGTACAACTAATGAAACAATTAAAGCATGCATAGAAAAGGGGATCTAGTTTCTAAATTGAGCATTCTAATCAGCATGGACAGAATGAAGAATGTCCCAGTGACAAACAGAAGACAACAACACTTTGCCTGGGAGAACAAGGGCATGCAAAGGGAAGTTTAACGCACCAGGGCATTTTAGTATTATGCCTGGGTAAAATATAGACACAAATGCTAGAACAACAAATGAGACATCCTGCTGATCTGTAATTAAGTTGTTTGCAATCTGGTTTTGGAAGAGGAATGGCACTGGTCTGTTTCATATTTAGACCCATTAAAAATAGCAATAGAATATGATGGAAAAGTTTTAATATTTGTCAGGCTGAAAAAAATCTGCCCACCGATTAGACAGAACCATTTTTGAGAAACTGTAAAATTTTAATTTAGTTCTCAATATATACATTTTTTGGTCAGAAATTGTTCACATCACCAAACAAAAGCATACACTCCTGTTAAAATATAACATCACAAGAAAACTGAGAATGGAATAAAAAGAAAAACAAAAGCTGCAGTTTTGCCCAGCCTTGTTAAAGGATCTTCGTCGTCATGAGCTGTTCCATCGACGGAGCATCCAGGAAGTCAAAAGCCGAGAGGTCACTGATGCCCATGGCCTTCAAACTGAGCTTTGTGGATGCCAGCTTAGTCCAATGAATTTCAGAAACATTTGTGGCCCATAATTCATCCCTGTATGATGACCTGTCAACATACAAGCAGCAAGTGAGTTAACTAAACACATCAAACAGAAGGGGAAAATCTGAAGATTTGTTTAGATTCAGTGCATATAACCTTTGGTGTAAAAATAAATTTGTGAAGAAAAAAAATTACTGTAATATTTTAAAAATTAAACATTTAATGTCTACCAAAGGCCTATAAGGAATCAGAAAAAAAGGCATTTGCCCTATCGGTTGCTACAGCTTGCAGAATCACTTTTATTTAATTTTACCTCTGACAGATTATGATTTTTGTCCTATCAAAGCCTGCTTGTTTACTGGCATGGTGGTCATAGGTTCAAATCCCCATCAAAGCAGATTTTTACACTGCCCTGGGTTGCATATTTTTCAGGCAATTAAATAATGAGATATTATTATGGGTAAACAAAACCTGCATTCATGAAGCAGAGCATGTCATTCACAAAGGCATCACTCATTTATGATTCGGCCAAATTAAAACCAGCAGAGACAAGTGACCCACCATTTTTTTTTTAGTTAGTGAAAAATGTACAGTAATGATTACAACACGAAGCAAAGAGAACATAAAAATCTGTTTTAAACACTGAAAAGTGTCGCTGAGAAGGTTGAATCAATGAGATAAATTTATGAGGATCAATGTTTATCAAATTCAACATCAAGTTTATCAGCCCATCCACACAAACAGACATGGATCTTTGTGTATCAATTCTCTGACTTTGGCAATGAGTTCATCATTTGAAACAGAAATTAGAACTAGCTTGATCTTAAATCATCTCTACGAAAATCTTTTAACTGTGAATAGCACCTAAATATATGTGCATGAAAAAAACACTGTTTCCTTTTAAATGTACCTAATCAGTTCAACTGTCTCAATAACACTTCTTCCAAATTTGTTTGTTTTAGTATCCAGAAGCCATGAGTTGTTAACCCTTAGGCTCGGTATTATGAATATCGCAACCTTTCGGCCTTGATCCCATTTTAAATACCGTAAATCTGGTAGAAAATGTGGCTTTTCCGCCTACCCCCCGGGAGTGAACCCGGACCACAAGGAGTTCGTCACCCGGTCACCACACATTTCGGTTTAGCCAACTGCACTAGAGAGCCGGGCTCTTAGAAATTTAAAACATAATTTAATGTTTACTCATTGATGCATGCTATATGTTAACCATAAAACTCTTCACTATGCAAAAATGGTGGCTTAATTGTCCTTTGCTGACTGACTCAACCAGCTCACGCCAAGTCGTTCTATCCTTCGCCATTACATGGAGCTCTCCCCATGTCCTCCCCATCTTTTTAACTTTATTCTCCAGCTCTCTTCTGTATGTGTTTTTTGGCCTTTCTTTATTCCTATGCCCCTGTGGGTTCCAATGCAAAGAATTCTAGTTATGCTGTTTTCCTGTTTTCTCAGTGTGTGTGTCCTATCCAATGCCAGTGTCTTTTCCTCACCTCTTGGTCCACTGGAGCCTGTTTAGTTCTCTCCCAAAGTTCTGCATTAATCATTATGTCATACCATTTAATTCCCTCTATTCTGCGCAGGCACCAGTATGTTACCGGGGCCCTTACGGGAAGCAAAGAATAGTGACACTGCACCCTACTAGGAATGTCATATGAGGTGACTAAGAGTAGGGTTGGACTTGAGGTTAGCTACCTCATCCTGTAAAAACAATAGCCACAAAAACCAACCACCCAACCATGGATAAGTCAGAGGGGGAAGCAAGTAAAACCCAGCCAACCAAGATGAGGGGAGGCTTTCAAGTAGAAGTACGGCTTGAATTCTATCTTAGCCATAATAAAATCAGTCCTATTATTTAATCGCCAGACTGACTCGCGTGTGTGTGTGTGTGTGTGTGAGTGTGTGTGTGAGTGTGAGTGTGTGTGAGTGAGTGTGAGTGTGTGAGTGTATGTGTGAGTGTGTGTGTGTGAGTGTGTGTGTGTGTGTGGATACACTTCACATCATGATAAGAGCTTGATATGAACATATACTTTAGTATTAAAAAAATGCCCACATCTAAACTGAATGCTTTATGCACACATAAAAAAAAAACAGGTTGAAACATTATAATGAATATAAAATTATTTTTACAAAGCTGGGGTGAATATATCAGAAAACATCATATGTTGCTATTTCTGTCACTCAGCCAGATGTATTTCTGTGTTAATAAATTACCAGACTACAGCCTTAGTACAGCCTCTCATCAACACCTACAGTCAAGAACTGTGCACCAGAATATACTCCGACTAGGCATCAAACTTCACTTTAGAGGACTGATCATACTGATTAAATGTTGTACATTCATACATCCATCATCCATTACTGGATTATTGTATGTAATTACTATCGTGAGTTAGTGACAGGTAGTAAACTGGGTAATTCAGACTTTCAAGAGAATGAGAGAAACACTAGACAATCATGAAACATCTATATCCAGTGGGGGAATACCACTAAGTAATTTAGGTTTCGCGGATGACACTGCTCATGGCTGGTTCCAAAACAGAAATCCAAGAACTTACTACAAATTTAAAGACAGTCTGTGGTAAATATGGCATGGAAATTAATGCTGAGAAAAGATTCTGATAAGTAGCCACAATAATCAAGTACTGTACCTACCAACATCAATATATATAAAAGGGAAAAAACCAGAAAAAGTTGAAACCTTTAAAATACCTCAACTCCCGCAACTAACAATGGCAGCTGTAACAAAGAGATCAGGACAAGGCTTGATTTGGCAACAGTTGCGATGCCCCAGCTGAAAATAAAGTGGAAGAGAAAAATCAGCATCGCAGTAAAGGTTAATATATACAAATCTCTGGTATTATCTATTTTCTTTTATGGATTTGAGAATTAGACTCACTATTGAAATGGAAAGGAGGATTTGGGCTTTCGAACATAAATGCTATAGAAGAATTTTACGAATTAGTTATTTAAAGTATAAAACTAACAAATATGTCAGAGACAAATAATTTTTCAGGGCACCAGCAGCCTCTCTTGGCAGTGGTGAAACATGGCAAACTAGCTTGGCCCGGGCATATGGTTAGAAATGATTCGATTGCAAAGACTGTACTTCAAGGAACACTAAGGGTAGTCAAAGAGGAGGGCAAAGAAGAATATGGAATGACAACATACAAAAATGGACAGTACTAAGTTATCATAAACTTGTTCAACAAGCGGGAGACAGATAGAAAGTTTTGTGTGCTAGTGCTTCCATTGATACACCTCCACGGCCTTAGAGGGTCTTTGGGTTATCAGTTGGAGTCACATACTCCATAGCCACACAGTCCAGAGCCACATACCCCAGAGAAACATACACCACAGCCCAGAGCAACATACTCCACGGCCACACACTCCAGAGCCACATACCCCAGAGCCATATAACCATAACGTTGATAGTGACACTGGACAGACCATGATGTCTGCCAGCACTAGAGACAAAGCCACTTCTGTGGGACGATAGGTGGAAACTTTAACAAGAAGTAATACCACCTTATAACTTTTGAGGACCAAAAGTGTTTGAATTATCTGATCAGTTCATACACTGGCCAGACACTTGCAGGCAGTGACTCCGACTGTGACACAATCTTTGAAGAATGTGACCGGCTAGGCGGCTGTCTGGGTAAGGAGAGAAGGCGGCAAAAAAGGACAGATCTATTGCGCTACCGAGAACAAGGCAGTGGCAAGTTCTGGTTTCATCATGGGATAATGATGTGTGACAATACCCCTCATATAAAGAGGAGATTGAAAGATTTCAGCAGTAATGGTACACGACGGAGGAAAAGAGCGGTGACCAAACTGACTGTGACCCATCCGTTTAGGAAACCACTTCAGGCCCTCCCTTTACAGATCGGGCGTGGCCGGGGGACAGCAAATGTATATCAGCGCCACAGAGAAGTTGGGTTGATTAAAAATTGAGTTCATGGAGTGTGGAAAAAGAAGGTACCTCCAGATAAAAAGACATTACTGAGCGGCTGCTTAGAGTGCCCGCATGATTCTAGGACTAAGGACTTAGTCTGGGAGAATGGATGTATGGTGACTGTATACCGATGCAGGACATCACGATTCCACAAGGAATACTGGCAAAGGAAACATTGGGACAGAAAGGAGCTGAGAAGTGTAATAACGTTCTTGGAAATCACTGAGTGTCTAAACATTGGCCATAGCGGGCTATGACCAAAATTCAACCGTGGGCTTCTGTGACGAAATGACCTCGGTGGCCTCAGAAGTTATATTATGTTTAATAATTTCTTATGTTCACAGAGAAAGAATTATGCTTAATATGCACTGAGCCTAAATAGTACTAAAAACCACATAGGATTTAATAAATGGTTAAAAATTGTTTCCAGTCCTTAGTAGCCAGACAAGGCAACTAAGTTAGAGATTATATAACATTACCTTATCTACCTCGTCGTTCTACTAGCCAGACCCTTTGTTATGTTACATAACACAGGCTAGACTGGGGCCCTTTGAACAGACCAGATCAGGGGAATTAACATGGTCTAGTAGACAACTCCAGACACGACAGCATCCCCTGGGTGGCTTTTTACACCTGTCAGTTAAATTGGCTGTGGACCAGATGTTTGCTCAATACGGAATGTTTGATCTTAGTAAATAGTGACTGACAGGCCCACTGATAGCTATTTTGATCTGCAAGGTACCTCAGAGACATGGCTTAGATCATCTCCTGTAGGATAGGTTGGAAACTAGAGAAGGGGAGGAGGGCAACTTTGCAGAGAGACAGATAGGTATTTATACTACTAGCATCTTGGCTTCACCTCATATCGCTGCCAGCAGGCCACAAACTCAGATCAACAGTAGATAGTAATTCTAGATGTTTTATTCCTGTTTGGCAATTGCTGGAATGTTCCCAGGTATGCTTGTAAAATTATTTTCAATCTTTTAATCATAGGTTAGGGGGTTTCCACTAATACTTTGTGAATATTACTTTTGTTAACGTATTGCGCCATAGCCTTTTGTGGCTACTTAGCCAAGCCCATCAGTGCCACTGCACAACACCAGAAATTCAAACCAGAACAGTGTCGGACAACCTGCCTACTGAAAACACTTAGAAGTAAAAATGGTAATAACACTAATGTAGTATAAAACATTTATTATATCAGTGCAGAGGAACAAATTTATATTAAGGACCTTGACTCACTCTGCTTTTGGCTGCATCCTGGGAGATGGCCAGACAGCAAAAAAGAATCTTTTATAATAGTCCAACCAAATTTCTGCCACTTACGAGCACTTCTGAAATATGTAGACAATTTCTTTAGTTTACTAGCTGGTTTCATTTTTATAAAGTTTCTTTAGATTACTGGTAGTCTATCATTTTTCCCACACTTTTTCAAGTGTACTAGCCTTAAACAATGGAGTTATCAATTAAATTACATACAACATTGTGTAAGCCACCCACAAAAACGGATCTAGTTCTGTTATTGATATGAGAATTTCTGTAGCATCCCTGAACATGAGAAAGTTAGCAAGTCTGCAATAACAGCAGTAAATTTACAGGAAAAGAAACAAGAGAAGGCCAACATAAAAGATATCTGATATCATCACAGAGAGATATTTCTACATCAAAAATGATTGCAGGTGGCAACGAACAAATAAGATTACCGATGATGGATAAAGAACAGAGAAAATTCTGTTAAACCTAATAAGAAATTATCTTTTTTTTTTTTAAATGATGATTAAATAGAAATGGCATATCAATCATAAGTATACTAAACAAATTAAATACTTAATGTGCACACTGAGTGAAACTTGAGGCAGTCCCCATTTGCCCTTTCTTGAAATGAATAACTCAAACTTTACTGCAGGGAGCAATTTCTACTTCCCCTCTACACAGCCAGGCTCGAAGAGACAGCCCTGAAAAAAGTTTTTTTTTAAAAATATATTAGCTCTTTTTTTTTAAAGTATTTTAACTCTTTAAGTAGCACTGAATATTTGTAGTGTCTATCCTTTAAAGTCAAGGACAAAAAAAAAGAGAAGAAATACTGACATTTTAACAGATCTGAACATCAAGGAAGATTGGCTAATAAACAGCAACTTGTCTCGGAAGCTAAAATATTTTGGTCATATCAAGTGCCATGGTGGATTAAGGAAAAAAAAAAGCAGAGGGCATGGTACCAGAAAGGAGGGGCAGGGACCGACTATGATGAAGTTGGGCACAGAATATAAGTGACTCCTTGAATATAAGTTCATGAGGAGAGAGAGCTGGTGAGAGACCAAGTTTCCTTCAGGCAGACCGTGATGAGAGCGAAGTTCTGCAAAAGGACCTGCTATGTGATGGCATGCTTTAAAGTTGTCATCCCTTGTTAACTTAATTCCAGATTTCAAGACTGTGACTGCTGTATTTCGTTGCATTTAGTTATTTATCTTCTTATGTAGATGTACTATGCATGATGATCTGTACACCACTTATCACGTTTTTTTTAAGTCAAAAATACTGCTGTGGTTGGTCATCAATGAATTAGCAGTTTCTGGTAGCAATAAGTTGTTTCTGTGGGGACAAAGTAGACTTTTGGTCAGGGCTCTTTTCCCTGATGGTTCACAATGCTATGTAGTACGGTTTCTTTTCTGGGCATTTTTTCGTTGCTACTGTTATAAACACTTTGTGGTGAGTGCTAGCACATTTTGTTTTGGAAACTTTGTGATACTAGCACCTTTTCATGTAGAAAAATCCTTGTTAATGGGTATCAGTCAACAGGTGAAGTTAGTTAATTAGTTAGTTATTTAGTTGGGTTATCATCACTGTACTCCGGACATGTCCAACGATTCTCAAATCTTCCCCAGAGTCAAGTGGCTAATAGTACTCTTCAAGTGTACTCATTCTCATAACATGTTCACACACACAAAAACACTGACTGTCTATGTTCTAATTTCTCTAACCCGTTTTTGATTTTCATGTCTCAAGGAGAACTGCCCAGTTTGTTTTTCTTGATATACATGAATAATTGCAAATCCTACATATTGGTATTTGTTTTGCTACTGTTTGAAGACACTGAAGCATCATTGACAAACAAACCTATATCCTCCATCTCTTTAGCCCCTTGAGTCTGGTCATACTTTCCCAGCCAGTTAAAAAAATCCCTTCTCATTGCCAGTACACTGCCAGAAATAACAGGAGACCTGTAAAATGGACAAATAGAGAATACCCTATTATTCTGTAATTTCATATAGTTTCACTGTATGTTAGTAAATCTTTATATGTGAACAAACAAATTAGAAAGGTTTTGGGACAGTGGAGATGTAGTTTGAGGACACATATTGCAGACACCTTATTCAGCCAGAGTAGTAGTACATTATACCCCACTAGGACATCACACAGACAATAAACACCTGATGACACAAAGTGCCACCATGCGGATGAGGTTCAGAGCACCCATGGAGACCTCACGAAACCGCATTCAGCCATTAGGCCATATTTATGCCCAGGCTATATTGTGGCCCCTGGCAAGAGCTAAAGGGGGCATCAAAATAAAAAATGCATTCCTCAAGGGGACGCGAGTCAGTACAATTTCAGCCAGAGTAATCAAGAATTACAGCATTAAAAGACTGGTTAGACCCGAGCAAGGAAATCAAAATTAGAATTTTGAGAGCATACATCTTCTTTGTAGCAACATACGTATCTGAGTCATGGACTATCTTCCAGTCCTTAAGAAACAAAATAGGGGCTTTTGAGCTGAAATGCTATAGAAAGATTCTCAGAATGAACATAAAAGAGGAGAAATAATGACATTAAAAAAATCTGAATGTCAAGGAAGATCGGCTAATAAACAGCATCATCTGAAATATTTTGATCATGTCAAGCTCCATGGTCGATTGGAAATAAAATAAAAGCAGAAGACATGGTATCAGGAAGGAGGGGCAGGAGTGAACTAACACAAAATGGGCACAGGATATAAGTGACTTCTTGAACATGAAAGCACACGAGGCGGGAGAGCTGGCGAGAGACTGAATTTCTTTCAGGCAGACTGTGATGATAGCGACATTCTGCAAAGGACATGCTACATGATGATGATTAATCTAGAATTATTGTCTCAATATGATTTTTAAGAGGAAAGGGGCATAATTTTTAAATAAATTAAAGAGATAAAACAGTATTCTTTTTTTCATGTGATGAGTAGTGAGATGCTGCAGAATGCTGGTGACTATATATATCTCAAGCACAATAGACAGCTGACAAAAGTGTTGCTGTGTTACTTAATCCTGTTGACCTGAGAAAGCTGATTTTCCTATTTTTACAGGTTTCTGATGACATGACATCTTTGGGCAGTGGCTAATACACATAGGCCTACATAACAGTTCTGGTACTGGTTGCAACTGCCTAATGTGTAGAGTAGGGTGGGTATGTTATTGCATTCTCCTCCTTTTCACATTCTGCCCCATTCTTAGCAACTGCTAGGGGGTTTAATGTAAATTCCACAACCCCCCTTTCTAACTGCACCTGTAGCAGAGCCGTCGGTGAAAATCTGAGTCCAAGTGGTGTTTGGATACGTCTCATCAAGCATAGCAAGAGCCAGGGTTCTCTGTTGTGTCTCCGTCTGGGCATCTTTTGAAGTGATTCCTGGTACCTTTAGGACTACATTTGCTTTCTCTGGCTTGCTTGTCCATGGTTCTGGCCTAAGTTTTTCGCACAGTGCAACATCTCTTTCAAGCAGATCTTGGTGCTGTCTGTACAGTTCTCTAGCAAGGTGGTTGGGGCTCTGACGCTTCAGTCTGTTTTTTGTTCTCTCTTGAAATTTAAAATGCAGTGGGTGACTTTGAAGTCTTTTTAATTTCTTATACTGTAAAAGAGTTTTTTATTGTCTTCTGAGTTCGAGTGGTTCAGTATCTACTATCCATACTATCTATCTGATGGGGGTGGTTTTCATGGCTCCAAGACCAATCCTTAATCCCATATTCTGAACCTTGTCTAGTTTTCCCATTGTTGTCTTGGCTGCTGCAGCCCATGCAGTGGGGGCATATTGCATGACTGACCTAACTGCTCCAGTATATACTTGTTTTAGGATTCTAGAGTTAGCGCCCCATGTGGTACCCGCTAATTTTTTCATAACTGCAAGCTTCTTGAATGCTTTTCCCTGTACTGCTTCTACATGTGACTTCCAAGTTAGTCATGAATCAAGTGTAACACCCAGAAAGGTAGGAGTGTCAGTCTGTGGAATGAGCTGGTTTTTTAATCCAAATTTCGATTTTTCTTTTTTGGGGAGAGAGAGAAAAGTGATGCTGTGCTTTTTGAATTATTTAGCTTTAGACCCCACTTTTCGGTCCAGGTTTCTACATTTTCCAGTTTTCTGTAACAGATATGAGGCCGTGGTAGTGTATTTGGAGGCTGTCCAAACTGCAAAGTCATCGGCATGTAGGGTATTAGAAACGTGCTGGTGGCAGGTTGCTGTGATATCATTTATGTAAACCAGGAACAGAGTTGGTGCTATTGCACTGCCCTGGGGAACTCATTCTCTTAGTTTTGCCAGTTTGCCGATGTGTCCATCAATTCTGAATCTGGCTCTGCGTTGGAAAAGAAAGTCTTTGACCCATTTGTACATGTTGTGCACAACTTCTGCCTGTAGCAGTTTTAGTTATAGGCCTTTTTTCAAAACTGTATCAAAAGCACGAGAGAGGTCAAAGAAGACAGCAAGAACTTTCTTTTTTTCCTGCAAGGCATTCTCAATTTCCTGTGTCAGATATGTCAACTGGTCCTCTGTGTTTTTGTGCTGTCTGTATCCTGTCTGCGTGGTGGTGATTACCGAGTTTGTCTCCAAGAACCACAGTCTTTTATTTACTAATTTCTCCACCAATTTTCCTACACAACTAAGAAGGCTGATGGGTCTGTAGCTTTTTGGGTCTCTTCTGTCTCCACCTTTTTTAAGGATAGGCTGGATGAGGGCTTCCTTCCAGGCTGACGGTACTACCCCTTTTTGCCAGCTCTGGTTGTAAATACAGAGGAGAAACTTTTTTTTCTCCCCGATGAGAGAGAAATTTGTTTGTAATGCTGACAGCCCCTAGGGCTTTCTTCATTTTCAACTCTTCAATTCCAACTTCCAGCTCTTGCATGGTAAACTTTTCTGACATGCAGGCCTCGGTTGTTTTTGTGCTAGTCTGCTAGAAGAGTCTTGGTCTAGTTTCGTACTTCTTTTATTCTTTGCTTGGGAATATGAACCTCAGTTTCCTTCTGGTGTGTTTCAGCTAGCACATCTGCTGGTATCTTGCCAGTAACAGCTCCATCGTCTGTTTGGAGTAAAACTCCCTTCTCGAGGTTAAATGACGCTGTCTTTTTGTGCCAGCTTTCCCTTTTCTGATTATTTCTCTCTTTGTTGAAGGCTACTTTTGCTCTGTTATGAAGTATTACATTTTTATCTGTCGGATCCTTCTTCATATTTTCTCTCCTGGTACTAAGTTTGGAATGCAGAGTGTCCAGTTCAGGTGACCAGTAAGGTTTAAAGTTTTTCCTGCTGCCTTGTGGTATGTTACCCTTGGCTGCATTTAGAATAGTTGTGTTGAGGATCTTCAGTTTGGCATTTATTTCCAGTCTTCTGAAGAAGACTCTCTTCAACGTATTGTCCAAATAGGAAGTTAAAAGGCTCCAGTTAGCCTTCTTGTAGTTCCAGCTGGGAGGGTTCTTTTCCTTAGTAACTTCTCTACTTTTGTTAATAGAAAGGATTACGGGCCTGTGATCACTGCCTCCCAGCTGTTGACGTACATCCCGGCTGGTAACTTTCTCCACATCTGTAGCTGCTATAGCCAAGTCTGGGGTGCTGGTTTTCCTCCAAGCTCGAGAGTAGAATGTGTCTGGGTCGTCACAATGATTTATCAGAACTAGAGTGTTGCTGATTATCCAGTTTTCTACCTCTTCTCCTTTCGCATTGAGGTATGTGTAGCCCCAGCTAGGGAGTGGCTAGATCTCCGACAGCAATCCAGTTTTCTGTGTTTAGTTGGATGGGTCCCAGATTATTATCTTTGTTTGGTGGTGAGTAGATGTTGCATACTGTCACATCTCCCCTTGCACCCTTGATAGTAACTGTGATACTCTGTATCCCCACACTGAGATCTCTGGGTTTCCCAAGCTGTGATCGTGTTCTTAACAGCAGTCAAGACTCCTCCTTTTGGACGATCTAATCTGTCGTGTCGGAAGATTTGGTATCCGCTGATAGAGAATCTTTGTGCACTTGTGAGGTGAGTCTCTTGGATGCAGCATATGTCAATATCGTGCTGCTTCAAGAAATTTTGTAGTTCAGTTTTCTTCAGCCTCACTCCCTCAGTATTATTCCAGTGCATAATTGTCAGTTTGTGTTCAGTTGCATTACTCTGTTCTTCCCTGGTCACTCCAGAAGATTCAGAGGTTGTGGCTCTAGTAGCTTGGGGTGGGTCCCTTCGAGGCAGGGGGCCCGGCGCCATCCCTACCCGTCTACGTCCCATAGGAATGACACCATAACATAATAATGTTGTTTGCATGACCATATCGCTAGTGCGTAGATGCCCGATTTTTAGTCCCGTGCCAAGTAGGCTAACATCTTCCGACTTCGACGGTTGAGGTTTATTTTCAGGATTCCCCCTCCCATAGGCTGATTGCCTTCCAGGGCTTATGAGCTCTGCCTACCCACATTTTCTGTCAGGCTTTGTTGCCCTAGCCTTTGTTCTTACAGGAACTTCCCATAAGGCAATGGTGGTTTGGCATTCGGTGTGACCTTCACGTAGATGAATTGCCTTTTAGGGCTTTTGAGCTTCATCTGCCCAGGGTTTAATTAATACAAAAAGTGAGGGTTTATTAACGGTCACCCCAGTAGAGCCTCGTGCTGGGGAAGGAACCAGGAACGCAACGTCCATCAGCCAGATGTAGCCCCTGTACATCATGACTGCCTTCGTTAACTACTGTGCTCCCCGACAGCAATGCAGTTTGTGGCACGAAGGAAACACCTTAAACTTGGGTTCTGGACTACCGACTCCCTACATGCTGACACCTGTGTGTTATTGGTGTACAAAAATTATCATTTTTCTGTCATATAACATTAGCCCGTGCATATGTTCCAGCATACATTTTTAAAAAATATACTATTTTTATGTATACATGTTTACAAACACTTGCACATACTAATAATAATTGTGACAACAAATAACAATTAACAGTTTACAGGTACTCCCACATCAAAGTAGAGAGGGAGAAAGAGGCACATGTACACATACAAGAATATAGAGGGATAAAAAGGAGGAGGAGAGAGAGAGAGAAAGAGAGCGGTAGAGAGATCACTAAATGACTAATTCCTCCAGGGAAAATGTTCAACAATGCTTCCATACTGTAATCCAGGTAGTTAGTGTAGGGCAGGGCCTCAAACTGTCAAGTGTTTTCCCTTGAGCGCCCGAAACAGTTGTTGTCTCGTGCCCAAAAATAAAGGTGAAAATCCAAACAGCGTTGATTCGTTGAAGTTGAATGCACTTTGGCTAGTCTCCTATCCTAGAGGTTGTTCTGTGTCCGGCTCCTAGTGGGTCCAGAAAATAAACCTGTAGAATGTCTTTCGACCAGTTTCAAGTGATAACCTTGTTACTGGCTTTCTGTGATGTTGACGACTTTGTGCCCGCTTCAAAATTCCACTGTTAACTGTCCATAGCTGATTGTCGCTGGGTGGGGCCGTGTGAAGTGAATGCAGCAAGTGAAATGGATGCAGAGAGACTGGAGTGTTCTCAGTCGGGTACGCCCAGGGTTCCATGGATAATAGCCTGTTGACTCCTTTATTGTGGGTGGGGGGGGGGGGGGGATTTTTAAACTAAACGTGTTCGCTAATTTCACTAGACTCGATGTGAAGATGTTGATCTCCTTTTATTTATTTAGTAAAATGGGTCCATAAATTGCTCTCCTGTGGGTTTTTTTTTCCACAGGTAAGTTAACACACGTTATATATTTATTATTTTACTGCCGCACCCGCCTGGGCCAGAAAGAGTTAACGGGGTCAGCACATTTTTCTCCACGGAGCAGGCAGAGGGGGTGTGAAACTTCTGTTACTGTGTTTGCTGCTGGATGAAAAGTAATGTGACTGAAATGTCCGATTGTTATTCTGCTGTGGAATGTACCTTTTTGTCTCAGCTTGTTCCGTTCTCCCGTTTTATCGTTTGGAGGATAGCCAGCGCATATCGGGTGTCAGTGATACATTTCAGTGAAGAGACACGCCCATTTGAACTCTATACCTGTTGTTTCCATTAAGTATGTGAATGCTTGTTAAAACTCTTTACTTTAAGAATCCAACATTTTTATAACGTGTTGATAAATAAAGCACAACACAATATTTCACGGCACAACTGACAAAATAACGGTCACAGTGATATACAAATCATATTTCTTTCACTAAGACAAACTGAATAATAAATCCAAAAAGTGAGAGCTCGAAAAAAAAACACGTCCTCTCAGTAGGGAGTCGGTGTCACCAGTCCTCAGCCTTTTATTAAATGTCACTCCCTGATAAGTGGGAAAGCTTTCTTTCATTGGCAAGGGTGTTCCTGATAAATATTAGCCGCTTTGTCCCTGGGGCAAAGAGAGAAAAGCGTTGTGGATATTCTGTCTGTGCTGATGGCAACATTAGGAGATATATTGCTACCTGCATTCCTTAAATTTACCAATGTGATATGTTAATCAGTACACCAGAGTGTCAAATCATCTGCATACAGGGCATCCTTCACTCCTAAAGGGAGGTCTTTTGCCAGATCATTAATATAAACAATAGCATTGGGGAGATAACTCCTATCTGTGGTACCCCTTGATGAAGCAACACTTTTCTGCTCTGCAGGCCCTAAAGAGTGTATCAAGTTTTCCTGCTGTGTAAGAAGGATTGGATCCATCTTAGCATGTTTCCTTGGATTCCAATTCTTTTCAGTTTTGCAATGAGGCCATCTTTCCACACTTTGTCAAAAGCTTGTTTGAAGTCAACCCAAACTGCCAGGACCTTTTTCTTCTTTTGGAAGACATCTTCTACAGCTTGTGACAGGTTTATTTATAGCTTGTGACAGGTAAGTGACTTGGTCTTCTGTACTTCTCTAAATCCAGCTTGCACCTCCTGCATGAAATCGCGGATAGAGCTAAGGGTCACAGACTGAAAACAGGAGAGTCTTGAATGGTGCAAGCTGAAAACATAATTAAACATGTTTGCAGGCTTGATAAATTTAGGCGAGGAGAGGAGTGGGTCAAAGTGTCTGATCAGGTTTCAGACTTGTGTAGGGTTCTTATCACTTTGGGACGTGTGTGCAGTGACTGGCCAGCTGGTGCCTCAGAATCAGAAGTTCAACAAATGATTCATGAAAATTTCCACCCAAGTGATGTGATTATCTATACAGATGGCTCTGTGTTGAGGTGCAGACGAAGTGCATGGGGGTTCAAGGTGAAGTCGAATGGACGTCGCTTGGTACATCAAAGCCTGGCATATGGTATAACAAGGTATAGTTTGAGAATGGAGGTGGAGGCAGTCATTGCTGCCTTCCGCTGGCTTGAGAATCAGCATACACTGCTGCTGGTCGACGCTCGACACTCAGGAAAAAGGTGAGACATATATACAATAAGACGGTTACTGGTACCATCAGAGTTTTGACTTTTCACTTGCGGCTGAAGATGGGGATGGAGTCCTTATGGGGGTGTTCCAAGTGCCGTGATGTCAATTCTTATTTCAACATTCAACATTTTTAGCTTGCTCTGTTACCAAGATTTGCTCAGATTCTAAGTGCCAGTGCAATCTTGAATTGATCATTCTCTTTAATTTCTTTCCTACACAGCTCGTGAAACTAACTGGTTGATAACTTGAAGCCTGGGTCTTAATTGTTCTCATTTTTTTTTTTAAATATGTGTATTGTGATGGCTTCTCTCCACACTTGAGGCCCTAATCTTTTCTCTCAGCTAACATCAAAAATTTCTGACAGCTGAGCACAGACTGATCAGCATTTCATTCCTGATTTAATCTGGACCTGCAGTTTGTTTGTTTTTTAAACTTATTTTGAAGTTGACCAAGATCAAAGAGTGTGGTCATCTTGCCATGTTTCTGCCTTTTCACCTCTTTTGTCAAGATGTTTATAGCCTCAGCTCTGTGAATGACTGTTGAAGTCTCCAATTGCAAAAAAATTGGTATCAGGTACAGGTATAGAGCTGAAACTTAATGGTTTCCCATTGGGTCAGCAGTAGTTCAGGAAGTTAAATGCTATTCTTTCTGTTTGTTTAAAGTTGCAGGAATTGGTACTCAGTTGCATCCATATCAGAAATCTTACATGAATGGATACTGTTTTTCACAAGGGTAAGTGCTCCTTCTTTCTGCCTGCCTTGTCTATCAGATCTGAAGCACTGAGAGCCTATTACTTAAAAGATCTGATCTGCTTGCAAATGGGTCTCTAGGATGCAGCTCACATTGACATGCTTTTTTTATACAGAATGTTTTCCAGCTCCATCATTTTGCTGTAGCCAGCCTGCTTGCTGCAGACACCCCTCAGAATTCCAGTGCATTATGACAAAAAGCAATTTAGGATCTTTTCTGTCTAATTGGTTTTGGTCAATAACTATCTTCCACCATCTCCTGACTCCACAAGATGGATTAGGAGGTCGTCCAGTAGCTAGAGGTGGATTCTGTTGAGGCTCAGAACCCAGCACTGACCTCACTGGTGGAACTCCACAGGGCGAGCACCAACATTAAATTTGTCTGACAGTGTATTCAAATATATAGCAGGGATTGCGTAGTAATGTGGTTTATGATACATCTTCTGGCCCAGTATTTCTGACTTCAGGATCTCTTGAGAAGGAGAGTGGGCTCATCCCTTGTCCTTTACTTTGTTTGTTGTCCCAACCAGTTTCTTGCTGCGGGTTGAGATCACAACCTTCCACTGGATTGCTGGAAAGAACAGGGTCCACCATCTGAAGGTGAGGTAGGCTTGAGCAAAAGAGGCTAAGACTCTTTGTCTTGTATTTGCTCCATAAGAGGCAGACCGAGAATATGGAGAGATAATATCCAGAACTACAAACACCTGGTGTCACCAACTGGAAAGAAAAGGTCAACCAGAGAGATGAATGGAGGCGGGTATGCCTGCAGTAATGAACCTCAAGGGCTCAGAATGCTGTAGAAGAAGATGTTTTAATAAACTTACAATGATGTCTGCCCTCTGTGGCTGTATAAAAAAAAACCTTGTTTTCTTGGTCAAATGGGGAGAAAAAAAGCTTTTATTTCTTTGCTCTGTTTCAACTGATAATTGAACCAAGGGTCTGCACACAAATGAGCCACATCTGTAAAACATCAGCATGCAAAATGCAAGTTCTGGACCAAGACTAAAGTTGAAAAGTTGACGAATGATTAGAACTTTCCATCAGTTTTCAGCTAGTGAATGTAAAGAAGAAATGAACTTACCTTACAGGTGTCATTGGATGTGGCCTTGCCATGTAGCTTATTGAGATTTCTTCCCAGTGGTACTGCAGACTCCAGTCAAAACCTATTGTCCAAACATCAATAAAGCAACTCAGTACTGATGTGAGTAGAAACACAAACATATTTGTCTCAAGATTAATTAATTCAAATGTCCCTACACTTATTGGCAAATTTGTACAAAAATTTCATCACCTATAAGGATAGGTAATTGATTACCTTCCTTCTCCTTAGCATTCACTGGCTGTTAACTCTAATGGAAAAATCTGGCTGTTCATCCACTAGTAAACTTTGATCATGTTTTAGAACTTGAGTTTTGCCTACGCAACCATTTTATTGATCTGGCTTATTTTAAAGCATGCTGCTGGTACCTCGTCTTTGAGGCAGATGCACTCCAACTTCAAAGGAACATCTCCGAATTAGTTGCCTTGCATGACATGCATGTTGAGGAGGCAGTTGGTATGTCGTGTCCCCCCCTCCCCACCCCCAAATGGTGCCCCATGGGAGGGCTAGTTTGTAATGACCGAGGCTTTCTTTGGAACAGGGTGGCCAGCCCAAAGACGAAACCTTGATAGCCAACTCATACATGATTTTTGGTACATAAGTATTACTGTTCTTTGCATCATTTAATTCACTCTGTGCCAAACAACTCACAATACATTGTTTGATTATTCCAACATAAATCTGATGTTCATGTTGTCTTTTAACACAGACATAACTCTTTTTGAAACCCTTTAGATCTGAATTTGAACATGGGCTATGCTTGGTCCTGCAGCCAGTAGAGTTGGGATGGGCTAGTCTCTCTCTCGAGGGATGACAAGTGAACATCAGCAGCCTGCTGATGACCTATGGACCACCCCAGCTCCAAGTACTGTAAACTGGGACACCATGAGGTCATGGGCCAACGGGGCTCAGTCTCGCCTAGGTGCATGGACTCCCTCCTAGGTCCGTTTTTTTCTTCTGTCCTTAACCTGCAACTGGCCTGGCAAGCCGGCAGGGGGTTACTTTCACCGCTCAAAGAAACAGAACAAAACATAAACGGACTGATTTAGGTGGAAACAAACCAGGCAATGGTAAAGAATAGAGGTTGTGGGAATCCCAGTTAATGAAGCACACAAACAGTCTCTTTCCCATAAATCTTTTTCTTTCTTCTTCGCATTCCCCAGCTGTACACTCTAGCGGAAAGTTCTGGTTGCTCGTCCACTACTGAACTGCAGTCCTGCTCCAGAACTTGAGTTTTGCGTGTACATCAGTTTTACAGATCTCATTCTCTTGAATACTGACTGTTGGTTCCTTGCCTCTCCGGCAGATGCACTCCGACTTCAAAGGAAGCTCCCCAATTAGTCGACTCTTACGACATGCTTTTGGGGAGGCAGTGAGTCTATTATGGGGTTTCCCATAAATTATACTTCATCTTGATACCGCAAGGTACCTGAGGATCAAGATGAGATGAGACAATGATAGGTATGTTAATCAAATAGTTTTGCTTTCAAAGTCCTATAGTCTCTGTTCAACTTCTTCAAACATTAGTATTTGTTACTTTTAAGCTCAACTCTCTTAAATAGATATTATTTAAAAAAAAAACCCTTTTCCCTGGTCATAGGCGTATTTGGTATATAGTGTTAGACCTATATTTTATAGACATTCGGTGCTCAGTGGGTGATGTGGTCACCATCTTTCCAGCTGTCTCTACTTCCCAGGACTTTACCTGGTACCCATTGTAACCTGGGCAGTAAATGTCATTGTTGAAAAAACATTAAGCTTGATATGGATTTGAACCCATGATCTTTGGACATGAGACAATCATCTAGCCATGACATCACAACAGCTCCCATTGAATAGATATGAGACTGAGTAATAATTGCTTGGGACTGTAAGATTAACTTCTTTAGCAGAAAGACACTGCAAACCTGGCACTCCATCTATTACTAAGCCTTAAGAAGCTGCTTAACTGGCATGCCTGCATTGATCAGTCCCAGAGGAGGCGTGTTAATGGTATTGGTTCTGTTTTCACCTGAACATTGTTCAGGGGGACCAGGGTATGATTATTTTATTAAAAGTAGCAATTTTTTAAGTTTTACTGCAACAATGTGGAAATTTTTTTTTTTTTTAGCCATGCTGATATCACAATTATTGCTTAACCTTCATTAATTAAGGTCACAGTATGATGAACCATATTATTTTTTTTTTTAGGCCCAAGGAACTATGGTTGTTAAATTCTCCCTGTGATTCATGTTTACTGATGACTTCTTTTAATTCATTACTAAATAATATTATAAATTTATAGAAATAAACTGTTTAAAAATGTATTAGTCACCTGTGTAAAACCATTGCCCTGTATGGTGCTGACTGTAATGAAAGAGATAGTTGGAGGTGATTCAGCAGCTGTAAAAACCACTCAACACCTTAGGAAGAAGCAAAAATTATTTATTTTAAATCCAACCTGAATGCCTTCTACCTGGACAAGGTAGATATAGATAGACTATGCCAACTCTACAAGGGAAGTGGTGAAGAGCTAGTGAGGTATCACTGCTTAAACTGCCAACAGTACTGTCACTGGCATTAAATGCCCAAGTATCATATGTATCCGCAGTGCATCTAATGATTTCTGTAAATTATAATCGGGGACGTGTTGTAAGTTTTCACTGTCATAACATTCGAACTGAGTGCAGACCAGATCCATGGCCTCTCTTTCAATGGAGGACACTATTCTGCGGAGAAAACCTGAGTGGTGGGACGAATTTCTGGCAGCAACCTTATTCATCAACAGAGAGGTGCCCTATGCTTTGACTGGATTCATACCAACAACTCTGTTGTCTGGGAGATCCATAGCTGAAACTCTAAAGGTATACTGTAATAAACTATTTTGGCGGAATTTATCGTCGCCTGGAGATCCCCTATATCCTTCCAAATAACTTACAGGGCTCGAATTAAATGTCTAGGGGAATTATAATGGTCCCTGAGTTCATAAAGAAAGGAAGGAAAATACAGAAAATCAATTAAATAGGGTGAATCCCCGGAATATAATGGAATACATAATTATTTTTCTAACTAAATTCAGAAACCCAAAGTTCAACTTTTGTAACTTGAACTCAATTAAATCACAATGTACAATACTTCGACGTATGAGTTTTCAAGAAAACAACAATTCTATTGATATAATGCTGACAAATTATTCAACTCAAAGGGAAATTAACTCATCATTCCACATAAAAAAAAACATTTCAATGTATCAACTTCACTCATCTCGACAATAGTTCAAGCTGAATACGGCGATCTGTGGTATGGACAATACTCTGGCGGCAACAATTGTAGGAATTGGATATCAGCATAAGTTTAGTTCATTTCGGAATCTCCGACTATAAGGTTGTTGGCCATCCTCAGGGTTACAGGGAACCTGAGAAAATACATCAATCAGCCTTGTGTTGAGAATTATGTCGACACATCTGGGGCAGGTAGAGGTGTTGTGGTGTTTTCAGATTAGTAAGGGAAAGAGCAAGGTTCATACTTTGTCTTTCTCCACAAAATATCACAAATAAATCTCCCCACCCTGTTATAATATATTGTTTTATACATATCCAAACTATTGCACGATCATATAAAACTTGACATAATTAAGCGGACACACATTCGCATGCGGATTGGACAGTCGTTAGTTCAAGTCCCAACAGACCCAGGTCGACTTCGCCTTAAATGGACACCAGGTATAGTAATGGGAAGTAAAGGCGGCAGGTGTGATGTTGACCACATCATTCTTGGGGTTAGGTACCACTTGGTCTATAAAACATAGGCCAACCCTATATGCCCACACAGCTGACGACATTTACTCAATTTGTATGTTGCATAATATAATAAACATAGGCAATGTAATGTATACCCAACTGATGATACCACATGGCACAGGATGATGGTTTATACTGTAAGATCTTTACTCAAGATGAATATTTTCTGGAAAGATGACAGAGGGAAGGAGGGTTCGCTATTGCATAGTCCTAACGGTGAATAGTAACTTTAAGAATGTCATAATAGGTGAGGACTAGTGAATTGTCCAACGGACAAGTGTCATGGTTGATGAAGTCACGGACTATTTATACAATTGTAGAATATAGAATAGTAGGATCTCGTTAACATATTTTAGGATACAGCTAAGGCTTATAGGGGATCTCAGCTACTCCCTACCATTATAAATCTCACCTGAATTTGTATAATATATTTGTGATTTCTTAGGGTTAGGCCGATGGTGTGGCTGGGCAGTCGTTGAATGTTGTTGTCACGAATCTAGCTCTAAGGGTTTCTCCTAGTAACACTACAAAAACGCCATAAATTATGTGCGCCTTCGTAAATTTTCTACTCTTCGCGCATCTATAGTCAACTATGTTTATTTTAAGTGCGCAAATCTTTTAACTACAAAATGCAATTAACTCTTGCCGGACTGAAATATTCCGTTGTTTTGTCACATATAACTCCGCTAAGACCGGTCCCAAGCCCGGCTGTAAAAGGAGGAGGGTCTGGCTGAACCTGAGTGCTTCATGCGTCTCCGGAAGTAGTGGGTAACCGTGAATCAGCCAGACGGCCTGCATGGAGGCCGCAAGGAGGCAGCCCCTCCACCATGCAAAGGCACAACAGGCCAATCACCTGTTTGCCTTAAACCACGATTACAAGTAACTACAGAGAGAAAACCGGACGGATCTTAACGGCGACGAACTGGCATGGCTTACGGACTACGATTTATGGAACATGGAATATAAGAGGCATTAACGGAAAGGAAAACGAGTTAGTAGGGGAGATGAGGAAAGCAAAATTAGGAGTCTTGGCTCTGACTGAAACCAAGAAAAAGGGGCAAGGAATCACAGATCACGATGGAAGTATGCTGCTCTACAGTGGTGTCCCTATGACGGAGAGAGCCAAGGGAGGTGTTGGCTGTATTGTGGCCAGGAATCAAGTTAGTAACATCAAAGGATGGAAATTCATCTCAGAGCGAATAATGGTGTTAGATCTGAAAGAAGAAGATAAAATTGTCAATTTTGTCATTGTGTACGGGCCAAATGAAGATGAGCGAGTAGATGTTAAAGAAGAATTCTTTGAACTGCTCCAAAAGACCATAGATGACTGTCACGATGAAATTATCCTCCTAGGAGATCTAAATGCCAGAGTAGGAAATGATCACTCTAGATGGGGTGGAGTGATCGGGAGATATGGTGAAGATGTTTTGAATGATAATGGCAAGCGACTTCTCAGATTCTGCAGGGAACAGAACCTTGTCATTACAAACACGAAATTCCCCCACAAGCGTATACATGCATACACAAGATGTGAACCTTCAAAGAATGAAAAATCCATCATTGACTACGCCATAGTTAGGAAAAGTTCATTCAAGTTTGTGATAGATGCCAGAGTCATGAGAGGACCAGAGATTGGAAGTGACCACTATCTGGTCACAATAAAGAGAACAACTGAAAGAACTGCTCCAACAAGGCAACACCGACAACTATGCAAGAAACAAAGCAACCAAGAAGGGATGAGGATTAAAGCATACAAGCTAAGAGAGCCAGATATTAAGGCTAGATACCAGGAGCTTATAGTGAAAGCAATAGGAACTGAAGAAGAATCATCAGAGGACACTGAAACCCTCTGGTGCAGATTCAAGAATATCCTCACAGCAGCTGCAGTAGAAGCATGTGGTGAAGTCCCAAGTGGAAGGCGGGGACACAGGACACCTTGGTGGACAGAAGAAGTCAAATTGAAAATAGGAGAAAAGAAAAGGGCATGGAAGCAATGCCTGGCAGCCAGGAACACAGCTGAAGAAATAGAAAAAATATAAACAATATGTGGCACTCAGAACAGAGACCAAAAATATTGTGCTTAAAGCAAAACAGAAATCATGGGAAGAGTTTGGAGAAAAGTTGGAAAAGAATGCAAGAGAAAACCAAAAACTGTTCTACAAGACCCTTAAGAACATGAGGAAGGAGAAAGAGTGCCCACTTAAATTCATAAAAGACAAGGAAGGGGCTCTGCTTACTTCTACAAATGATATCATGGGCAGATGGAAAGAATACTTCTCAGAGCTCCTCGGCGCTGAGGGAAGTCATGACCCAGAAATAATGGACCTCACTGCTGAGAAGGAATTCAATCATGTGGAAGATAACATCAGGATGGAAGAATTGAAGGCAGCTATTGAGAAGATTAAGCTGGGAAAAGCAGCAGGTCATGATGGTATAACACCAGAGATGGTCAAATATATGGGAGTCGAAGGTGAGCGCCTTCTACTGAAGGTTCTCCAGGCAGCCTGGTGTAGCAAAACTATACCAAAAGATTGGGAGATTGCCATCATTATACCTATATTTAAAAAAGGTGATAACAGACAATGTGAAAACCACAGAGGCATATCCCTCCTCAGCATTCCCGGTAAAAGTTACTCTAGAATTCTTGAGCAGAGACTTAGAAGTCTGGTAGAGCCACAGCTGGACGAGGCCCAGTGCGGCTTCAGAGCAAACCCGAAGTACTCAAGACCTTATCTTCACACTGAGACAGATGAGTGAAAAAAGCCCTGGAATATAAGAGTGAGATTCACTTATGTTTTTTGGATCTGGAAAAGGCATTTGACAAGGTACCCTGGAACAAGCTCTGGGACTGCTTGGCAGGGAAAAAACATCCCAGCACCCCTGATCAGTGCAATACAGAGTTTCTACAAAAAGTGCAGAAATTATGTAAGAACAGCAGACCAAAAGTCAGAAGAATTTAAGACCACCAGCGGTGTTAGACAAGGTGATATTCTCTCACCTTACCTCTTCATTCTTATGATGGATGATGTCATCAAGACCTGTAAGGAGAAGACAAAGAAGTACTCTGTAGGGTACTGGAAGATGAGACCAATCTGTATATCAGAGCTGGCTTTTGCAGACGATGTGGCCCTGATAGCTAAATCAGAGGCACACCTTCAGTACAACTTACTTGTCTGGAAGGAAGAGCTTGAAAAGAAAGGGATGACCATCAGTGTCTCCAAAACTAAAACCATGGTGATCTCAAGAGAGGAGAAGAAACACCAGATCATGATGGGTCAGTATGCGTTGGAGCAGGTTAACCAGTTCAAATACCTTGGAGTTGTATTAGACCAAAATGGAGGCATTAAGACTGAGCTGGCTACACGAAAAGCAGCTGCTGGGAGACTCTTCCAGGCCATAAACCGAGGGTTTCTTAGCAAAAGAGAAATTGGCAAGAGGACGAAAATGGCTGTTTACCGCTCTACCTATGTACCAGTCCTGACCTATGGGTGTGAGTCATGGGCAATGACAACAGCTCACAGAAGCCAGCTGCAGGCCTCGGAAATGAGATACCTGAGAAAGGTGGTCCAAGTGACAAGAAGGGACAAAGTCCGCAATCAGACAATACGTCAAGATCTTGATACCCAGCCCTTACTAACCCGAGTGGATCAGTCACAGTTACGATGGTTTGGACATGTGTGCAGAATGGGAGAAAATCGGCCACCATGGCAAGCATGGGAGGCTAAGAACCAGGGAACCAGACCTCCGGGACGACCCAGGGTGCGCTGGGAAGACAACATCCGACAGTCCCTGACTGACAGAGGACTGGAATGGAACAAAGCCAGAAAGAAAACTGCTGATAGAGACGTCTGGCGATCTCTCTGGCAAACCTCTACACCCCAAGGTAGAAGAGGAGCGACTAAGTAAGTAAAGTAAGTGGCATTTTTGTCACATTTTGGGGAATGGATCAAAGGAAGTGCCACATTGCAATAAGCAAGGTTATTAGTACTGTGAATCTCATCATGATCAAACTGAAATAACAAGACGTTACAAGACATAACTATGGCCAGACAAGAGCCCTAAATATTCCACCAGGAAATAGGAAAGAAACTAAAGAAACCAAAATCGGACAGAACTGCGTGTATAATAAACCCACGGCCAACTGCAGGATTCCTGAAATATACAGATCCCAAGGGTTACGATCTAAGGGAATGGTTTTGATGTGCAATGACATATAATCTATCGAATAACTAATCTAAGGTGATAAACAAATATGGAGCTGAGCCTTGTACAAGCCCACACTTTTAAGTTGACGAGAGTCGAGAACTGCTACGTGGCCTAAATTAAAGATGGCGTTAGGTTAAACCGTTAGCCGGCTGGAGAGATTGCTAATTGTGTCTGCCTTGTGAAGTAAATAAGGCCTGTAAACAACTTTCAGTGTGTTACCGAGACTCTCAAAGGGAGCAAAGACATTTTAAACTTGCCAACCATGTCATGGGAGGTGTGACAAAGGGTCGGGTTGGGCTCGGGAGTTGGTGATCCTATATTGTAAAAAGCGTCAGCTTTAAAAAGCCATTCAATATTCCCGTCTTCGCTTCAAGTCACTAAACCTCACAACAGCTCACTATAATGACTACACTGGAAGGAACTGCTGAATTCAACAGAGTAAGGGGTAGACAGCGACACAAGTAGGAAGACAGCAACAAGCGATGGGCTAATAGAAGACAGTAGTCTAAGATAGTGTAGAACCAGGGTTCAGACTGGACGTTTGAGATCCTTTGCAGTCAACCCTCAGTGTGGGACCTGCACCTTATTGATTAACATTCGTAAACTTCAACATGTCCAGAGATCCTTGTTTAAGACAGTTATTCTCAGTTTAGATACTTTGGGCTGACTACTGCATCGACTAAGCGCGTATACGAATGCCAAATGTGTAATGAGGTCCACTGTGAAAACATTATTATTTTCCTGGTTATAATCGTATAATTCCCTATGTGGGTTCCGGGGCTCTGTTATATGGAAAACAAGAATAGACCCACTGCCTACCCAAAAGCATGTCGTAAGAGTCGACTAATTGGGAGCTTCATTCAAAGTCGAAGTGCATCTGACTGAGATGCAATAAACCAACAGCCTGCATTCAAATTAGTCAGTTCTGTCAAACGGATGCACACGCAACACGTGTTCTGGAACAGGACTGCAGTCATGAAGTGGATGAGCAACCAGAACCTTCCGCCAGAGTTTACAGCTGGTGAACGCGAAGAAGAAGAAGATAATTTTATAATAAAATGTATTTTCCTTTTTTCCCCAAAGATTCACCTAACTAAATTAAATAAATATTTTGCAAACGCTGCAGATTTTGAAAACCAAACATGCAAGCAACAGACTGTATGAATAGAGATTTAGAGCGGTCGATGGAATTAAATTCTGCCCCTCCCCCCCCCCTTCCCCCGGTCATTGGAATTCATGCCTAATCAGGGCTGCTAATACCTTAGTTTCCCCCCCCCCCCCAGATCTGGGTTTTTATTTGACACCTTGGGTTCGAATTTGGGGTTTTAAAAATATGTATTCTTTTATAAAATTGGGTAAATGTTTTGTTTCGTAACTATAAAATTTGTACTCGTTATCTTTCTTGGGTTTTTGCTTTTTTTTTTTTTTCTTTGCTTATGCATTGCTGGTTTGGTTAGCTTAGCGTGAGTTTTGATTTTTAAAAATCCCATTGGCAGCCCTGTGCCTAACCATTCAATGCGACACACAACTATGATAACGAGAAAGTAAAGGACCCTTTTCCACGCCTTTAGGCCCAATGGGTAAATAGGGCTTGACCTATATTTAATAGATCCAGCGGCACTTGGTGGGTCAGCATCACGCCGGCCACCTTTAGTTCCCAGGACTCTACCTGATACCCGCTCAAGGCTGGGTAGACCTGAGAGCCAGGGTAATTTTTCAAAAAAAGTCCGGCCTCTATCATGAACCGAACCCACGACCTTCCGATCCGTAGGCGAGCGTCTAGCCGCTAGTCCATGTTATATCCCGTGATAACGAGAATGATTAAAAATAGTCAGCTGGCTACTTACTAACATTCCCAAAAAAATTCCCCATTTAAAGTTTAAAATTTAAAACAAACTAATCGTTGCTCAAGGAGACACCACTGCCATACGGAATCCAATACAGAGCTTTGACTGCATCACCGTTAATTAGTTTCATTGGTCAGGTGATGTGTTTGTGTGTGTGCTTGTGCAGGCGGGATAAGAACGCTGAGGTATCGGCAAGGCCTGTACGAGGGCTTGTCACGAGTGCCGCCAGTAGCCACGAACGTCATTGACCCTCCTTCCCCCCCCCTCCCAGGGCTACTTCCACCTATATGGCTTATCGCCAAGATTCGGTACGTTGGAAAAATTACCCTCCTTGAAAAGCAATACCGAAAACTCAGGAAAAAAATACACCATAATTACAAAATGAACACATTCCGGCTAATATGCTGTAAAGTGCTCCTGCATGGCGTTGAGAACTAACACCGTCGAGGCGACTTGAATTTTTAAAAATGTAATTATAGTGTGATCATTTCCAACCTCTATTGAATTCATATCATTAGTGACGAAGACGTTGCCGCTCTTGTTGTGACAATGGTTCTGGTATGTGCAAGGCAGGTTTCGCTGGAGACGATGCCCCGAGCCGTTGTTCCTTCCATCGTTGGCAGACCCCGCCATCAGGTATCAGATTCATTTGTTATAGGTTGTTAAGTTTGTAATTAGGACGAATGAAATACTGAATTAGGAATACAATGGATGCCTCCAAAGTAGTCCAAACAGCCAAGCGTCAACCTTATGTGATTGATTGTCACCTAAATAAAAATCTAACTTACAAGTTAACGAAAGTTCATATAATGAAAAAGAACTAGTAGGTTGCTAAATTTGTTTCCTTCCTTCCTTGTCATTCTAGAAAAATGTAAAATTTCCCTGTTGATTTAAAATTGTACCTTCGATGATATTGGGCATTAGACAGTTTATTAGGGTATTCTAATTCCACACATGAGAAAGGAAATATATCAACTTTACTAACAAAATAAAAAAGCTGACTCAAAACAATAAACTGCGTAAAAATTGCCCGGCATATTTTTTTGGGCTGTTTAATGCATCTTCTAACTATGCTGTACCATGGTCCAGTTTTCCTGTGCATGGTCCATTTATTTTGAACCTTAGTCACAGTTTCTGGTAAATGAGTGTTCACATGTTGATCAAACATGACACAATTTCTCCTGTTCGTACCATGGCCCAGTTAGTTTGAATGTTGTTGATTCTGTCAGTGTCAGTCACCAGATTCCAACATAAATCACCTAAAGATACAGATCACAACTATAGAGGTAAATAAATAGAAATATAGACCCCTTGTCACCATGGCAACATTATTTACCTGACACCTGGATTTTAGCTTTTCATGGTTCTGCTGATGGCGTTCCTAAACTATACTTCTAACCCAACAGGCTAGCAGTAAAGAAAAAAGACCTATCTTCTGAATTCAAGGTTTTGCCCAATCCTATAGGCCAGGGCTATTCTTCTTCTTTCGTTCGCTTGAAATAATCTTTTTCTGCAGTGCTGTCTCTAATTTAATATGAGCTTCACTGACTTTTGTAATTCACTCAGTGAATGAGGAAGTTTGGTTTCCTCCAGTGTCTCTCTTGACCAGAAGTTTGCTTAGAAATTAGGTATTTGGAAGATGTGCCAGGGCTATTCAACTGGCATTTGGAAGATGTGCCAGGGCATTTTAACTGGCATTTAGATGCCAATGCCAGTTGTCCAAGAAAAATTCCAAACTTGATCCTCTTTCAGCTGCCCGAAGGCTGCTAAATCGAAGAAGGGTCCTTTGCTGTCTTATATGGTTTCCTTTTATTTGTGGTGTGTAGTCACACCTGATATTATGGTTGTTTGCTTCCTTGCTGTGCTGCGTTGTTTGCGGTTTTGGGTTCTGGTGTGTTCCAGATCTCTTTGCGGTGATATTGATGGGTACTAGCTGACTGTTGCTGGTGCTTGGCTTGCCTCGTGCTGGTCGCTGTGCTGGTGCCCTGTTGCTGCTTGGTTGCCGATCTAAAAGCCGCCGGAAAAAGCCAAACAAACATCCGTTGCGCCGTCGATGAACAATGTTCCTTTTCAGGACAAACAGGGTCGTCACAATCTGTTGTGATCGGCCCAAAAAAAACACAAATTTTTTTTTTTTTTCACGGAGTGTGGAGAAGTAGTGGAGGTGAAATAGACTGCAAATGAGAGGTCAGTTTGCCCGAATGTGCCAGTAGATGTGATAGTAAGGTCGGGAGAATGAGAGTGACAGATAGAGGCAGGATCCATCCTGGTCGGCTGAGGTCACTTGGTCTGAAATAGAAGTGAGAGGCAATTGTTAACATACACGTGGGGTGGGGTGGCATGACGGTGACTGGAATTCCCAAGTGCTGGTCCCCTTAGGTGCAATGCCCTCGGCTGTCTGCGTCGGAGCGTCGGGGGCCTGTGGTATATTCCGTTGTCTTCTTTTTTCTGAAAATAAACTAGATTAAGATTTTGGTTAGTTCAATGGGGATTACGTAATTATTTGCCAGTGGGGCGGAGCGGGTGGGAGTGGCTCCGGTACGTCGACCCGTTGTTGGTTGTTGTGTTTTAGGCTGTCCGTAAAGATGGTGGCTTGTTCGGTATGCTCTTTCTGCGGCTCTTAGAATTGGTGGCGGCCTCGTCTCTTGGGAGTGCCGTTATTCCAATTTCTCTTGCGAATTTGGATCAGGGCCGCATTAAATTTGTCATAGAATTTGTCAAGTAGCTGGCCCGCTTCTTCTTCTTCTGGTGTTTTGACTTTCTTATTGATGGTTTCCCAGTGGTATTCAACGCAGTAGCGCCTACTTTCGTCGTCGTACACCAGCTTGTGCGGGACAACATGCTCGTTGTATTCTTCAAGCAGTGCCATGAGGTCAGCCTCGCAAGTTGCGTCAGATGTTGCTTTCAGGCTTCTGAGTGGGGTGACTGGCTGCCTGGTGGCTGTTTCATCGCTTGCTTCTTCGTTCATATCGGGGTCTGTCATCTGTTCCTGGTGCTGCATCACTGCCGCCTCGGTAAGTGTGCTTTTGTCGGTATTTGGTTGTTTTACAGTTTTGCTGGTGGCCTCTCTTGCTTTCTCTAGCAGGGCGCGCTCTGTTCTTGCCGCCAGCACTGCAGCTTCGGCTTCTGCTTTTGCCTGGATCATAAGGGTGACTTCTTTATAAGTGCTCTCGCGGGCTTCCCTTAGTGCTTCGGTTTCCTTTCGTCTCTCCTCCCTTTCTTCCTGTCGGCGGGTCTCGTCTGCAGATTTTTCTGCTTGTAATTTTAGTGTCATTTCTGTCAGGTTTACTTGCATTCGTGCAGCCTCTGCTAGCCACTTTGTTTGCTGCGATACTTGTTCTCGTCTGTCGTCTTTCAATGCTTTGATTTCGTCACGCATCTGCGAAATCAGGTCTAGCATCTGCGTTCTGTCAGCGTCGGTGTCGGACTTTTCTTGGCGGAGAGCTCTGATTTCCGCTAAAATTTCAGAAATTTGTAGCGTGATTACAGGGTCCATTGCGGCTGTGATCGTTCTGTCGGTGTGTCTGTCTGGTGTCCGTTGTGCTGGCTTCACACTTGGTTGCTTTGGTGCTGCTGAGAGCCTGGGTGCCACGTATCTCTGTCTGGCTGCGTCGTGGACGGTTCTAAGTGACCTTTTGCACTGCTGGAGATACGGGCAGCCCATGTATCTCGCGCCGTGCGCACCGGAACAGTTGGAGCACTTGCGGTTGCTGTTCGGTCTTTTAAAATTAGTTGCCAGATAAAAAATGTCATTTTATGCCAAAACCATCACCCAAAATATGCCAGAAAATTGCAAAATAAAACATTGTACTCACTTCACATAAAAAGCTCTAGATTTAATTTTTCACTGTCATCCTCACTAGATCCAGTGGAAGATGCAGCATAAACATTTTCAGACGTAAAGTCTTTGCAACATTTCTTTGATATCAATAGTTCTGCTCTAATTCTGAAGACTGCATCGAGAAAATCCAGTTGTATTTTGTTTCTTGCTTTTGATTTAGTTGAAGTAACGAGAGAATATTCTCTCAACTACAGCATTGCTAAAGGACATTATTAAGCAAGTAAGGGTGAAAGTAGCCAACTCTTTAAATGCCTGGTGTCGAAGTACACCTATCCAAAAATCTTCCCTGTTTGTAGGTAGTCCATCCTTCTTAAATGTAGCTTCTTCTTTCCAGTTGACAAGAATCAATTTTCTGTACTGTTCTTCTATAATACCGATGTTGTTTTCTGCCAAGTGTAAAAATGGTAGCTCTGAAAACTGCGTCCTTGATATTTGATCAAAAGGGCTCAGTTTTGACAGATTTTGAAATATATTCTCTGTTGGAAGTCTACACGTAATTAATTTGATTGAGAGCTTCCTCTAGCACAGACTTGCATCTTTCAATAACATTGTTTATTTCTTTCTGAAATTCAGTCCTGTTAATACTGTTATTCTTCTGTAGGAACGCATTACATTTCGTTAGGAATTTAATACCAAAGTCAACGTGATGAATATTTTTTTCTGCTCACTGACGTCTCACAGTCTGTTGGCACTCTTCCGAATACCGGCCCCATATTATTCAAAGACAAAAAATCCCATTCAGGGCCTCAAGAGGTCGTTGTTAGTTCGTTTGAACGAAATTACCGAGTCTTCGCTAGTATAGTTGATATGCAGTATTCTTGTTTACGCCGGTGATCACAGTTGATCGGGGTGTTCGATTCTCCGGCGGGGGGCCAAAAGAAAAAAAAAATATATTTTTACTATTTTTTTCTTCTTCAAAGGGCTGCGATATCTGCGCCTTTACTCGGTCTTGTGGTTAACAGCTAGTTGCGATAGCTTTTTTTTCACTTTAAAAGGGTGGTTTAGACGTTGTTTGTAGTTTAACAACAGTTTATAAAGCAGTTAAAAGGGTGGTTTGCACGTTGTGTTGTGCGTTATACAACTAGGCTGCGCTATATAAGTCTGCGATTTGCGCCTTTCGCTCGGTCTTGTAGTCTAACAGCTAGGCTGCGATAGCTCATCCGGCGGGGCCAAAGAAAAAAAAACATTTCTATTTTTTCTTCAAAAGGGTGCGATATCTGCGCCTTTACTCGTATCTTGTGGTTAACAGATAAGGATTGCGAGAGCGGCCCGGCAAATGGTTTTTTAATTACTTTTAAAAGGGTGGTTTAGACGTTGTTTTGTAGTATTGGACACGTTGTGTTGTGGTTAACAACTAGGCTGCGATATCTGCGCCTGTACTCGGCTTGTGATTAACCGCTGAGGTTTGCGATAGCGCGGCATATTTTTTCTCACTTTTTAAAAGGGGTTTAGACGTTGTTTTGTAGTACAACAGTTGATAAGCAGTAAAAGGGTGGTTTGCCACGATTGTGTGTGGTTACCAACTAGGCTGCGATTCCCTTTCG
>CAJHNH020002240.1:0-118065 GCA_905116865.2 Candidula unifasciata | reverse complement strand
CAAAATTACCATCGGGGGAAATCCATTTTTTCGTGTCCAGGGGGGAGAGAGACGTTTTCACCTGCTCGTAGACCCCTATTTGATGCCCCTTGCTTCGGATGGCTACCTGTGTATGTCGCATCTCAACACCTTCTACCAGACACTGCTTGTATAGTTCATGTGTCAGATCTTTTTTCACTACGACCTTCTGAACTCCCTTGGCTCTCTTATAATTATCGCCGTTGGCTTCTAGGACGCTGTACATCTTGGGGCGGAGAGCGACGATCTCTGATATAGGACGTCCGTTGCATTCGTCTTTGAATTTGCCTGGGACCTTTTTGTTTTCTGTAGAGTGGAGTGGATGGTCCTTTGGGTAATCTGAGAAGTCGTACCACTCGGGGTTTTGTTTCATATCATCATAAACGTTTGGTGTCTCAACATGTATGATTAGGGAATCTGTGTCAGTATAGCATAGCTGCACCTTGTCGCCATATCGGGCTTTGAGCTTGTTATACCAAAAGTCGCCCATCAGGCATTTGCTGAGGTCCAGAACAGCCTGCCCAACATATACAGGGCGATTGAGTTTGAGTTGACCTTTGGTTCTGTGTATCGCTACGAGCTCTTTGTTGAATATCCGATGTGATTGGTAAGCCGGATCTGCAATCAGACGGCGTAGTAGATCTGGTGGATCCTGATTAATTCGAACAAGATCAACTTGGATACGCTTGCGCAAATTCTCCATCGTCTTTCCGAAAACGGCGAGAGTCATTAATTTGAAGAAGTTTTTATCGAATTCAGTTGTCGCCTTGGTGCGTAGATCGGTGTTTAGCTGTATATATGGCGCCATCCACGCTTCTTGTCTGAACTTAAGGGCTCGGTGGATCTTTGTAACTCGCATGCCCAGTGCGTGATACTGCTGCAAATTTCGGTAGTGTACGATATATCGCTCCTTATTGAATAAGTTTGGGACTAGCTTCACACACTCGGTGTACTTACCCCCCAGTTTGTGCACAAGTGTTCGCTGATAGTCGCTCAACCATTCCTCAGGGACGCTCATTTTCTCCGGCGCGAGAGGATAATCGCTGTGGGCGTCGTGCAGATTCTCTGGATACTCTATGTCTACTTCTAAGATATAACCCTCTTGAGCATCAGGCTCGAGGGCTAGAACCTCGTCGAGCGTTAACTCCTCAACCATTCGGAATCCTCCTACAGGAAGATGCTGCAGCATTGCCCAGCCATATAAGTTATTAGCGTCTAGGTAAATGTCCCAGCTATTCGGCTTTGTACTGTCATAATCTGGACAAAGTGGGTTATTCGCCTTGGAATAGCGTTTGCTAACCATTGCGAGGCCGCCCCGTAATCCCTTCTCAACAAATAGATGCTGGTCGATGTCGGTTATGAGCTCTAGCTCTACCCCGGTCTTTTTTAGGAGTGCGTCCCAACTCAAACCTGGCGCGCTGAAGTAGTGCGCGGGATCTAAGCCATAGTGTGTCATAGATGTATTACGAAAGGACTCGAAAACATCTGCTAGAAGGTGCACGTCAGTTTGCAGGTATATATCGTGATAGTCTCCGAATGTTTTGCAGTCGAATTCTTTCCACACACTCTGGGCGTGCTCATAATCTTCGTCGCTGATGTGCTCTCTACTCAGACGGCTATAGAAGGCTTCCTTGGGCGGTAGCTGAGTCTCTTCAAATTTCGAGAAGCTGTCAACATATTCATAGGGGTAAACTCCCTTACGTTTCAA
The DNA here is from genome assembly GCA_905116865.2 of Candidula unifasciata. Lineage (NCBI taxonomy): Eukaryota > Metazoa > Mollusca > Gastropoda > Stylommatophora > Geomitridae > Candidula > Candidula unifasciata. The sequence goes on along the minus strand of CAJHNH020002240.1, from coordinate 116,339 downwards.
CAGATTCAGCGCTGTGCTAGAAACCTCCATACCTGTGATTTTTAAGCAATCATCCGATAGGTTCGCGGCCAGCTTCTCGAGGGCGCTGGGCATAAACTGCATGCTATCAATGAACTGCAACTGCTGGTCGACAGAGAACGACATGTATTTCTCCATGTTGTTTGGGATGCAATCAACTTTTCCTCTAAGCACCTCTTTCTGCACCCACTCACCGTCAGTCGTCTTGCGCCACACCGGTCGTGACCCCCAATCTAGACCCCCCCATGGCTTGCATTATGAGATGTCCGTCGTAGCCGCGCAAGTTGTGGAATACAACGGGGACTTTAGTCTTATGAGGATAGATGCGCAGCTTGAGATTACAGGCGGTGTGGGCTGCCCCGCGATAGTCGCCTGTAATATGGCAGTGGTCACGCACCCGATCACCGCCTAGTACCTCACCACATATGTGACAATTTATGGCGGTGTTGAAGGCTTGCCAGTTTTCACCCGACATCGAGAGTCTTGCTGGATTTTCGAATACTCTGTTGATGTCATCCAGCTCTCTTTTGAGGCTTTCGAGGAGGTGCTCCACGGCGTTCTCACCGCGGTATAGTTGTCCACGCTTGGTGAGACCATCACAGCGGACGACAACATAGTAGTAACCACATGGGGTCTGCTCTGAAATCTGCCTGGTGCTACTCATCCGTGGGTCGTTTGCACAGCCTTCAACGGGTATATTCAAACACTCAAGGTCACCATAGATGACATATGGCACCCTCATCTGCCTGTGATGGTATATGAACTTGAGAATGTTGTCTCCAGGCTCTTCAGCTGTGCCCGGCTTCGGCATCAAGATTCGTTGAGGCTTTTCGCCGATTCCTAGACAGTCGCGCCTGTGTTTTTCCAGTAACGATTCGGTCGAGAAGACGTGCAGACATCGAACACAGGGATGCTTACGATGTTCATAGTTGCTGTTCTTATAACAAAGCTTCGCTAGATCCTTGATCCATACATAATGTTGATTCATACCGTCGACTAACATAAGGAGGTTGATGGTGTGAAGTCGTCCTAGGTTGTGAGTGTTGTATATTGGATATGGCCCGTCATCCCAACCGAATAAATTCACAGCGATGGTTGAGTTCTGTCGCTCAAATTTGGCGATGTCTGTAACCTGCACAGGGAAACTGATTCCATCGAAATTCAATTTCCCCAGGTGAGCTTCATATTTGCTCATTCGTTGTGCATTTCTGCTTCTTCCTTGTGCGTCTTCAGCAACCGGATACAGCGCACTAAGGATAGCCCATTCGAAACAGCGGTTATCGTTGTTCTTAACATTTACAACAGTGCGGGGGGGGGAATGTATTTAGGGGTTTTAAAGTACCCCCTAGCTCGCAGTGGTCGGTACTGGGCTGTCGACAAATCTAGCTTCACACAACGTTTTATTGTCCAACCGCTGCCCTCTCTCATAAACTGCTCATGATCGGCATTCATCTTCGCTGTGGCCTGTGCTAGAGCTGGTTGGATGTCTCCTTCATTAAGGATAGGGACTGCTCTGGAAGTATGATAGGCTGTTGTTTCAATTATCTCGCCGTCTTTACCAGGCTTTTCATAGTCTACCGTGAGACTCTGGTACATCTTAATCGGACCAAGGCGTCTTAGTTCCGACTTTAGCACGCGGGCACTGTTCTCGTGCATTGCCGTAAGAAAGCCCAAGACATCTCTCTCAAGTTTATGTGAAAGGGGTAGCCTCGCCGTAAACCTTCGTAGTATGCCAACTTCTTCATACACCTCATAAGGAGGTGGGTTTGCCATGAGTGGTATATGTAAGACACCACATCTCTCTAATTGTCAAGCTCAATGTCAAACAACCGTCTGCACTCAGCTTGATAAGCTCTGTAGCCCCGCATCCAGTTATTATTATAGGCCGTCGCATATCCACATTTATTGCATATGTCGTATTTGTTTTTTATTCCGACCCCACATAAAAGGCACGCGCGGGTGCCACCTCCCTTTTTCAGACGGGCATTGTGTATTTTGCAATAGTCTCCCACACAGCTGCGACTACAGCGCAACACCGAGCCTAATATCAACCACTGGCAATTGTTGTACTCTCTTCCCATCTTAGATATATCCAACAAACCACACACTTGTTCAATTGACCGACGAGTTCAGGCGGGGGCCCAGGGGGGTGGGGCCCCCACTATGTTTTGCGTGTTTGTAGCTCACTACGTTGCCCACTGCGAGCTAGCTCAATGTTGAGCTGAGCCAGTGGGTAGCTGGAGGCTCGCAGTGGGCAACGGCGAGCTAGATCAATGTTGAGGTGAGTCAGGTGAGCCCAAAGCCCTATGGGTAGCTGGAGGCTCGCAGTGGGCAACGGCGAGCTAGATCAATGTTGAGGTGAGTTAGCTCAATGTTGAGCTGAGCCAGTGGGTAGCTGGAGGCTCGCAGTGGGCAACGGCGAGCTAGATCAATGTTTGAGGTGAGTCAGGTGAGCCCAAACCGCTAGTTTACATCTACTTGTCATCCTTGTGTCCGAATATGATCTCTCTGCTACAGCTCGCCATAACAGACCGGACATGAAATATGTCGTTTCTTCTGTACCAGTCATCTCATTCTTTCTGTACCACAGTCAGACAATCCAGTTATAGGCACCTTCTTTAATCTCAACACCCACATAACAAAGGCGAAAGGAATTTACACCCTACAAACAGATTCAAACTCCAAAACATACACTGATATTTCTAGTTTCTTCAGGTGCCTATCCGTATTAAGGAATAGTAGGGTGAGAGATCTAAGAAAAGTTTCACGTCAGTTGTTGAAACAGTAGATATAGCACCAGAAATTATACTCGTCTGTAGCTTTCCCGGGGGTTTTATGATGTGATATTTCTTCATTAGAGCGATGTTTTAGGGTCAGCATAGATTTCTTGGAATTTGATAATGACCAGGCTTGAGTTCCTCTGCTTAGGAGCAGTTATAAATATGAGAAGACTCTGAAGTTGTTACACTCAAACTCCATTTTATGTATTATAAGGACATCGATAGAGCTGCTGACTTTTGGCTGTCCACATTACGGCAAACTATGGAAAAATTTATGTCGCATGGAAAGACATGCAACCAATTGTACTCGTACACGACAAGCTGTCCCATTTAAGGATTGGGTTTACTCTACTCCTGATACAGTTCTTGGTGTGATTTCTTCTCATGCTGTTGAGGTTCCAGAACACTTTGTGTTTTCTTTTAGGGCAACTTTTGATTTCGAAACTGTTTTTACAAGTGATTCTTTGCCTTCTCCGTCAGTCAACATAGTATTTTGCAAAACACATCCCATTTTCTTGCTCTATGGCTTCAATGGTTCCCGGTTTCCAAAAACCTGCCTTTTTCGTTAGTAAAGGCAATCCTCAACTCTTAGTAAATGAAATGCTGGAGTGCCTCATCATCGTCTCTGAGCCTTCCTATGTCATTCTCAAGAGACAGTTTTCTGGTGTCTTTGGTCAGCTGAGAGTGTTAGTGAAAGGTAAACTGAGTTAAAGGTTGGAGGCGTATGTAAAAGAGATGCTCACTATTGGGTTCAACTATTATTTTTATCTAATTAATGCTTTTCTGGTCCAATATTTTATAGAACGAGATTCTGACTTACCTTTCAATTTTGTTGTGAAAAGGAACAATAACCTTAATTGTCTGTCTACAGATAAGCTAAAATGCTTAGATATCTCGAACTATCTGACTGCAGGTTTACGTTATTCCAAGTATATAGCGGCCTATGAGGTGATGGAGACAAAGGGACTTTTCTTTTGAGTATTTGAAGAACATTAGTCAGTTAGATGAAGACGCTCTAGGTCCCATTCTGTTTCTTATCCCTCTTTAAAAAATAAAAATATACCAGCCCAAGAATACGCAGAGTGTCAGAAAGTATGGACAGATAATCAAATGAAATCATTTAGAGACTTCCTTAGACGGTATAATGACAAGGACGTGGTTCTATTCTTAGAAACTTTAGCCAAAACAGTCCGCCTTCTATGCCCCGTTATGGGTCGATGTCTGTAAAGATGCGATTAGTGTTCCTGGCGTATGCCTCAGTTTTTTATTCAAAACCGTTCCTAAAAATGTCTTCTTTTCTTTCTGCAGTAGAAATGACGCTGCTCTTTATTTAGAGACAATATTGTTGGCGGTCCGACTATCATCTTTTCACAGGTATCAAGAGCAGTATATAACTAAGAATAGAGGGGATAAAGCTGTGAAAAGTCTTAAGGGCTACGACGCCAATGCCCTATACATTTAGGCGCTTACACAGAGAATGCCCACAGATTATCCCATCATTACAAAGAAAGAGAAAGATTTCGGCTTTTATAATTCTAAAAAAATACGGACGGCAGCGTAGGGAATGGTTATCGTTGGTTTCTAATAGAATAAAATGGGCGGGACAAAGTAACACGAACTGCTTATCGGTTTCACGGCCACCCAGACTGTCCCATCATCCAATGGTTGGATAAAAACCCTGTGAATAAAAAGCCTCTGGTTGAATTGTCTGAGAAGGGGGAGGTGGGGGTCAATGTAGTGGAGATGTGGGAGTGTGAAAAGGTAAACCTCAAAAAGCTGCTCCTGTCGTTAAGTTTTCCACAGCTTTCCCTCAGCGCACACATTTGTGTGCTTAAAGGAACTATCACAAAGGAAAAAATAATTGCAACAGTAAATTCTGAGTCTTTCTTATGTTTAGTGGAGTCTCCCTGGGGCAGGCAAAGAATATTTCGCTGCCAAAACCCCCATCCTTAAAAAAACAGAAGTCAGTAGAAAGGATATAGTAGAGTTTATCCATGAACATGCAGTAGAAAATAAGTTATTGACGAGTTCCCGACGAATGTTAGTGGGGAGTTACGTAGGTAACAAAATTATTTTATCCACTATTAAAGTGGTATTTGGCCCAAGCACTGGTAGTGGTCAATATCGATCAAATAGTAGAGTATCAACCAGTAGCTTGTTTTGGGACGTTTTGGGAGTCTGTTTTAAAGATGTAGTATTAATGGTGAGATGGTGTGAGGTGAGATGATGTCCTACAGCTTCGACAAAGCTTCTTCGAAAAAAGGTAAAAGAGCCTCTCTTTAAAAAGATGACGCAGCTTTCCGAAAACTCCAATTCCAATTTCAATTTGAGAAATAAAAATTCGAAAAAGTCGCTGCACCAGTGTCCTATTGCCAGGCTGGGTTACCGCTCTGTGAGTTTATGCTGTTGCTAATGCTTAGTTAATCCATGCTAGTCGCTGCACTAGTGTCCTATTGTCAGGCTGGGTTACCGCTCTCTGAGACCAAAAGACCAAACAGGCACCACGAAGCATTGTCTGCAGCAATGGTTCTTTTCAGGACAACCAGGGCCGTCACAATGGAGGATGGAGAAGTAGTGGAATTAACATAGGCTGCAAAAAAAAAGAGAACCGAAGGCTTGAATGTGCCAAGAGATTTGATAGTAAGGTCGGAAGAGTGAGAGTGATTGATAGCTTGAGAGGGATAGGTTGCCGAAGCTTGTGCTTCTGGTGGGTTGAGGTCCCCTGGTGTAGAATAAGACGGAAGGTATGTTAAGCATTGTTTAAATACATGTGGTGTGGGGGCAGGGATGACTTAAGAAAGACTGGAATCCCCGAGTGCTGGTCCCCTTTGGTGCAATGCCCTCAGCTATCTGCTTCAGAGCGTCTGATGGCTTTTGGTGCTTTCAGTTGTCTTTATCTTCCTTCTTCTTCTTCTTCTTCGATCCTTCTGTCAGAAAACTTATATCAGGAGGCCGGTAGCCTTTATGAAAGCTATCGTGCAATCCATATCCTCTCGTGTACCACACAGTTTTGTCTTCAGTGTGGCTGGAACAGGCCAGATTGCGTCTCTGTTGTCAGCATACAGTTGACAGTGTTGGAGCACATGCTCAGCATTTTCTGGTGCCACGCTGCAGGGACACGTCTCCGTATTTCCTACACCAAAAAATTTGAACATATGTTGACGAAATCTGTTGTGCCCTGTCCTTAGTCTGAATATAATACACTGTCCCTCTCTAGAGAGGCGATGAAGTGAGTCTTGGGGAGAAAATCTGGCGTGGGTATCTAGCCACCTTTCTTGGATACTAGCTTGTATTAGTGTTTTCATCTCTTGGTGGGTTAAGTCGCTATTTGGTTGTGCCATGTCACTGCCGCTTCTGGCCAATCTGTACGCTATTTCATTGCCTTCCAAGCCACAGTGACCTGGAATCCACTGCAGTACAGATTGTTCTACTGAAGAGCCTAAGCAAATCAGCTGTTGCGTCAAGTCTACAAACTGAGTGTCTTTTGGGTTAACAATTGCTTGTAGAACTGACATAGCATCAGTCAGAAAGACCACTCTGCTATATTTGCTGTGCTGTTGTCCATTCAGGAAAGAACATGCCGCTAGAAGTGCTTCTGCCTCTGCTCTATAATTGGAGGAATATGAACCTGTTGGTACAGCCTGGTTGATTTTTAAACCATTTGGGCATTCTATGTATTCCTCCTCCTCCGTCTCTTACTTCTCTCTTGGCTGAGCTATCTGTATACACTCGAATCCAACTCTGGTGTGGATAAAGTCTATTGATCTCTCCTTCTGTAGTTGATTTCATATCAGTGCTGCTCATTGATGATTTGGAGGAGACCCCTGTTACAGTGGTTCTGACTGTTGGTAGGCTATCCCTAAGCCAAGCGGGGCAGTCGTTGTAAGGTTTAAGTGGAACATTTGGTATTATGGGAGGGAGTTTAAGGACAGCGAGCTTGGCATTTGCGTTCTTGATAAAACAGGTTCTCTTTAGTCTAGCCTTCTGGGGTTTCTGCAGTCGGCTGTACATGGGTTGTTCTTGAAAGTGGTTGTATTTGGAGAGCTGGGTGAGGATCTTTGTGTCTCTCCTATATTCCAGATTATGGAGACCAGTAATTGTTTCCATATCCGATATTGGCGTGGAGCGTATTGCCCCTGTCATAATACGGAGCGCATGGTTTTGGATCTTTGAGACTTTCTGAAAATTTGATTTAGCGGCTGTGCCCCAAGCAGCTATTCCATATTCTAGTGTTGGCCTCACATAGCCTGTATAGGTCCTCTTAAGTACATTGAGGTTTGCCCCCAGTCTGTTTCAGCTAACTTCCTCAAGAGTTGTGTTCTCTTGAGTCCCTTGCTCTGTGTCTTTTCTATCTGTTTTCTCCATGTGAGTCTTGGGTCAAAGGTTACTCCTAAATATGACGGTGAGTCATCATGTATCAGTGCCTGGCTGCCATATCTAAGTGAAACTTTCTGGGGTTTGGTAGAGAGACTGAAAATGGTGTGTGTGATTTTGGCCCCATTTACAGGCATGTACCAGCTATTGGGCCACCTCTCTAGAGTTCCGAGGGATTCTTGAAGCCTTGTCTGTGCTTTTTCAGTGTCTTCCTCTGAACTCAGTAGCGCCAGATCATCGGCATACATAACGGCTTGAACTCCATTACAGAGGGTTGGTTTTATGTCGTTAATGTAAACTAGGAAAAGAATTGGGGACAGAACTCCGTCTTGTGGAACTCCATGTTTCATTATACTAACTTAATTTGGAATTTGTTGGCTCGGTAGGGGTTTATATTAGTCATTTACGTCGTTGTTAGTCGCCTATGGGGCAGAGACGGTGGAAGTAGCATAGGTTTAGATTGCTGGAATGCTTGTGAGGACATAAAATGGGGTCGAAAGAGTAAGAGTGGAGGATAGATTGCTCTGCTAGTTTATCACTGGTGTTCGCTGGATCTGGATCTGAGCTGAGGCGTGGCTCTCAGATCGCTTTCCCTGTTCTTGAAATAAACTGCCTGACAAGTCGCTGGGTCTTGTTCTCAGTGCACACGCTGCGGAAATTTTCGACTGTCATTTGGTTGTTTTCTTGCTGTAAAGTTGAGAATGAGCTGTTGTCTTTCTAGGTCAAAGATTTTTCAGTTAAGCAGGAAGTGTTCCATAGACTTGATGGCCCTGCATTCCTCGCACACAGGCGTGCGGAATCGGTCTGGCAAGCTCCCTAGTAGCATCTTCCACAGTTTTTGAATGACAGAGATTTTCGTCGGCGCTTGCACTTGACTTTAGACTGGATTTTTTTTAAGCAATTTGAAGGTGGCTGTGCCTTTATCGCTGCTCGACCACTGCTGGGACCATTTTCTGCATATGTATCCTCTGATTACTGCTTTTTGTCCGGTTTTACCCAGTCCAGTGAATACTGTGTTCCGCTTTCTGCCGCTCTGTCTGCTGCTTTGTTACCTGCTATACCTATGTGTGCCGGGATCCAGCCAATGGTTATCTGGCATCCCAGGCTTCTAAGTCTGGTGGAGATAGTCATAATTTCTTCTTTTAAGTCTTGTCGGCTCACTTTCGACTAGTCTCTCAGTGACTGGACAGATGACAGCGAGTCGGTCAGGATGAGGAGTTTTATGCAAGACCTATCGCAGGCTAGCTCCAGTGCTTTCAGAATCCCTACCAACTCTGCATAGCAGACTGCTATATCGTCTGTGAGTTTGTATTCGTATGTTATTTTCCACGCCGGTATGTAAACCCCTGCTCCGACTGATCCTGTACTGGTTTTAGAGCTGGCTTTCGTCGGTGTACGGAATTCTAAGCGATTGGGATGGTCGGGTAGTACTTTTTAACACTGGTGGTATTAGTGTTTATTTCTGCTGCCGTGTTCCAGGCGGCTGGTCTCTGGAATTTGTATAGAGGGACGCTAACCCCTGCCCATTGGTATTCGTGAACGGTTAGTGCCTGGGCGGCAGGGTGGTGTCGGTCGAGCGACGTTTGGGAGCAGTAGCTGAAACTTCTGCTGTTTTCTTCGTAGGCTCAGTGGGATGAGGCCTAGTGCTACCTCCATGGCTTCTTGACTGGTTCCTTTCACTGCCCCATGATGGTTTTGATCTCTCGGCTCTGGATTTGGTCTAAAGTAACTTTCTGGACATGGGAAGCAGCGATGTATATGACACATCCGTATTATATCTTGCTTCGACGAATGCCTTGTCAAAGTTCAGTTGAGTTCGATTATGAGCACCCCAGCCTGATCCTTTGATGACTTTTATAAAGTTGTTGTTACTTTAGCATCTCGCAACTGTTTGCTTGATGTGTCGACTCTAGCTCATTTTTTCATCGAGCAACATTCCTATAAAGGTTGTTTGGGTCTTTCTCTGAATCCTTTGGTCGTCTGTTTTGATGCGGGTATTAAAGTCTTCACATGGCCACACCCTCTTCCAGTTGAAGATTGTATGGCTAGATTTAGTTAGATTGATTTGGAATCCCTACTTCTCCATCCATCCTGCTACGTTGTCTGTCGCCACCTGGAGCTGGTTTCGGGCTCGTTCTAAGCTGATGTTTGAGCACAAGATTGCGCATCTGTCAGCGTACTGGGGCAGGCTAACTAACATTCTTGACCTACTTGGCCTCTATCAGATCATTCACAAGGATGGAGAAGATTACCGGGGCGTGTCATTTTCGTGCGTGAGGGATGCCGATTTTTCGCTTCTGACTATGACTGAGAAGGTTCGGTCTTGTGGGAAACTCTTGATGTAGTTAAATGTTTTCCCTACAATTTCTACTACGCTCAGTTTTGCGGCTTTCATCCAACATGTGTTAAAGGCTCTGGTCAGGTCCAGGAAATTGAGGATTGTTTTTTCCCTTTTCATGAATCTCCTCTTGGCATGATCTTCTAGTTTGATCACTTATACCGACTGCATGATGCCATATTTGTTGTTCTTTTCCAGGTGAAATTTTTTTTTTTTTTTTTTTGGGGTGACTACAGTCTCTAGCAGTTTTCCTAGATGGTAGGTCAGTAAGATGAGTCTATACAAATTCAGTCTCTGCGCATCCCTGCGAGGTTTTGGTACTGGGATAACTGTAGCATTTTCCCACTGTTATGGGACCATTCCCTCTTTCCAGACATCATTAAATAGATCGTGGTTTTTCTGAGGAGCATTTTCATCAACTTGTAACTCAGGATGTCTGCCCCTGCTGCTGAGTCCTCTTCCGCTCGGATCAATGATTTGTTTGTATACGTTGTTTCGATTTGTTTGTTTGGCTTGTGACGTCATCATTGTCTAAAGTATTCGCATGTCTGATTGCATCTCCTGTGATGTTTTGTTTCCTCTTGCGCTTTGTTGAACCTGGCGACCCACATATGGGTGTTGGTCAGTTTTGCTTCTCGCCAGGCAATCTTTTTTTCCCTGAGTTTGGGGCGGTTTTGGTACCTAGAGCTGTGGTTGCCGCTGCAGTTGGCACACTTCCTCTCCAGGTTGACAGCTCTGTAGTCCTTGTTGGCTTTGGTGTCGTGAGGTGAGCAGCCAACCCTACACAATGGACGAGACGTGACTCTAACTTCCCTCGTCAAATTTCAAACTTAAACCTGTCCAGCAGAGTATATAGTCCCTTATATTGATATATACCTTTATCTGGTAATATATTCATTTCTAGACCCTCTAGTTGCTTTGATAAATCTTCATTTTCAAACTTGCAAATGTAGGTTAGCGATTTCTGGTATTTTAATAGAAATTCCTGTAAGCCGGTTTACTTCTTGGGAATGAATACAGGGGACTTCTTACCTAGAGACGCTAAGGTTGGTTTTGAAAAAAGATTCTTTCGCCTGATCTCATAGTGTCAAGACGTGTATACAGTTTATGTAGAAATTGGCGCATTCAAAGTTTCAGTTCTATCTTGGAAAAATTCCTAAGCTTGGGATGATACCTCCTTAGAGATCAGGCACAGTCCAGCAAACAACCACCATCCCATACCATTCTGTGCACCAAGCGTCCTGTATACTGTGTCACTACCTCAACATGGCAAGAGCTTGTTTGTGAGTTCCAGGACCAGTGGACAATTGCAGACACCTATGTCATCAATCCAGAGTACCAGTCTTCAAGAGCTTTGTTGGGCTCTTATGCATTTATTGTGTCATTACCTGTGAGACCGGCAGCGCGCATCACAGTCTCCAAAAGCTTTGGTGGGCTCCTATGCAGTTCCTGTGTCCTCGTTTGTGACAGTCAGCTTGTACCAGATCAAATCGAGGCCCAACTACTGATTGAGTCAACTACAGTCGAATCACCATGGACTTAGGGGAGCATTGACCAACGAACTGGGCTAAGTGATCTCTTATTCGTGTTACATGCTCTCTTCCCACAGCACCTTATAAGTCCGATGATGAACTTATGCACACCTCAAGGCTAAATCTGGCTGCTTCAACATCTGGGTTGTGTCATTGTTTCCTGAGCTCCATTCACTGAACTCTTGTTTATCTCATTATTATCATATGTAAATATTGTACTGATTACATGCATAAATTTTCATGGCTGACTTGGGTGTCCCTGTTTCACCATTCTAACTGTCTAGCTTTCATGTTTGTGTGAGTAATAAGTGTTATCTGTGTTAACATGGCTATGATAGTATACTATAATAACCTGGGGGCTACCTTTTTTTAGTAGTGGGGGTGTCCACCTAGTGTGCCTAGGAATATTATATATTGTGTAGTGCCAAAGCTTGAGTTGCCCTACTCCTGAAATAAACTGAGCGTATATTGGCCATGGGGCATCCCTTAGATCAATTCGAGCCAACGACTCAACATAATTATTTCAGAGTGCTGTTGGTTCTTAAGGAGAAATCCCTAAATCAAGCACGCGACAGGAGCGATATGTGACATTTGGCCTTCTCGCATATTCTGACCCTGTGATTCCTCAGACAATCTAAAAATCTAACTAATCTGATATTGTACGTGTCTTCTTAGTCAATAAATGCAGCAGGATTTTCACTCCTGTCTGGGAACCCTCATACGTGTGGTAAGCATATACTGTGGTATTGCACCACGTATTTCTGCCCAGGGTGTACCCACGTAGCGTAGGTGCCAAAAGACCACTTGCCTCTAATTATTGTATTCTGGCCACCATTTTCTCATTAGTTTCCCTACTATGTTCTGGAGTGTAATGATTCTGTAGTCACAAATTAACAATACCACAATTTAACAATACCACATGTACCAAGAAGAACACAGAAAATCCTTTAACTGTCGTAATGAAATAATTAAGGCGATAATGCAGTCCGGACGAGCTTAGACGGGCGCAAACAGAAAGCTGCAGTTCTGGGAGGGCAGAACATAATAGAAAAAGTTGAATTAGCCAACTACAGTGAAGCTATAAAATATCGTGAAAAGATTTCTAGCAAATAAAAAGTAAACCAGTAAGCTTCACAATTTCACAAGCAGCAAGGGTGATTACTTCGGGTACCGGGTGAAAGACTCCATGAATAGGCTTCAAATGATAGCAACAAGCAGTATGCGCTCTGAATGGGTAGAAAGCTTTCGAAAATCACACTTAACCTCTCTCACCTGGATCTAAACATCTGGTCATGCGGGCGTAAAGGGAAATGAGCGAGCGGACCAGCTGACAAACATTGCACTAAGGCATGTGGGAAGAAGCATGGACAGAGCAGATATCATCAACGCTGTACGGACTGGGCTAGTGGATAATAAGGAATCCTTGACACTAACACAGTTGTGTGACATGGGAGTAAAGCATGGTGAAGCACGTCTGTGCCGTCTTTGAGGCCGAGATAGGGGACAATATAACCATCTTCTCATGGGAAAGATTAGTAGAAGTACTTTGGAGTGGCTGCTGCATTGGAGGACTGAGCACGCATGGGAATGCCCAATGTGCAGTGACGTCGATTGTGATAACATAAATAACTGGGTGAAAGTTAGCATGTAGACAAAAGCTGAGCCGACACCGGGCGGACTAGCGGGTTAGCGTGACCAGCAGGCCGCTCCCAGCATGCCCCGCGCAGACTGTGTTGACAAGCAACATGGCGACCACTTTCAAACTCGGCGATCTTGTCTGGTGAGAAATTTGCTCTTGTTCTCCTTGATATCTACCGCCATACGTTTCTGTACGCTGCTGGTTATCTATTATAATGCTTGGTGTTTGTTTGTTGCAGGGCCAAGATGAAAGGCTTCCAGGCATGGCCAGGGAAGGTATGTACCGGCATAGACGCTAGTAATTGAGTAAAAAAGGGCGAACAACTGAACAACTTGCTTGGATCGTAGTTTTTTTTTAAAGTTCAAATGGAAGCTTGTCAGTTTTTATTTTTTATTTTATTGCAGGTGGGATGATAGGTTGCAGATTGGGACAGTTTTGTGAATGTTGGATGGATGTGTTAGAGTGCTGTTTATTTAGGTTGTCAGGCATGGTTGGTTGGATCGCCTGGCATAGTAAAATTTAAAAAAAAATAAAATGCCATGTGTATATATATTGATATTGTGTAGTTGTAAGATTGTGTGTAATTTTATTATTGGGCCCTATGTAAACTGTTATTGTAGTAGCTTTCTTCAACTAAATTAAAACATTTTACCAGTTGATGCAGTAGAGTAGAGCCAACTGGAGTAGTGTTGTAGTGGTCATTAATGAAATAATGGGCTCTCCTTTATATAACGGTCGCTAGCTGGAAGGCGATGGTCGCTTAGTCAGAGTTTACTCCCTTGGCTGCAGTGCAAATATGGAGTGGTAAAGAGGGAATTAAACACATGATATAGTTACCTGTCATCCTAGGGTTAGGCTTAGGGCTTGGGTTAGGGGTAGGGTTAGGGTGACACATCACGGACACGACGGAAGCTTATTATCGCTCATTACCACATTATCGCTTATTACCACATACAGATCCGCAGGTCTCACATCTACGGTCACTAAGTCGTGCGTCGCAAGACCGCGGTCGCTACTGTCAGTCGCAGCGTGTGGTCTAGCAGCCATGTCGACCTCACTTTGTTGTTTGATTCGTGACTTGTCAGCTCTGTATTTGCACTGCAGCCAAGGGAGTGAACTCCAAGGAAGCGGCCGTCGCCTTCCAGTTAGCGACCGTTATTTAAAGGAGAGCCAAATAATGTCCTGATTCCATTACCGTTGCAGTACTTCAACTGGCAAAATGTTGTAGTAATCTAATGTAATGTTGTTAATGTCTGACTATCCTCTGAATAACGGTCTCAATTATCAAGGCCAAGACCTATCACCACTGCTGTATATCACCTATATCGACAGTATATGCAAGAATGCCAAGCCCATGAATGAAAATGTTAGTAAGATCAACGAATTACTCTTTGCAGATGACCAGGCCTTGATAGCAGATACAGCCATGAAATTGCAACAACATCTAACATCCATGAATGAAGAATGTAAAACAAATAATATGAGAATCAACACTGAAAAGACAGAAGTAATGTCAATAGGAAAAAAGAAGACAGATCTAAACATAGCAATAGAATGCAAAGTTAAACAGGCATCTAAGTTTAAATATCTGGGAACTACATTTACCGAAGATGGGAAATTGGATAAAGAAATTACCATTAGATGCAGTAAAGCAAACCAAATATTGGGACAGCTTGCCCCCCTCTTACAGCATAAGACAATCCCAGTCAGCACAAAGAGACATCTTATTCAAACCATATTTATTCCAACTCTGTGCTACCAGTGCCAAACATGGTCACTCACAACAAACCATAAAAGAAAATTAGTAGCCATGGAAATGAGATGTCTGAGAAGGGCTGTAGGAGTGACCATAAGAGATAAGATCAGGAATGAAATCATAAGAGAAAAAGTCGGCACAGAACCAATTCTTAATTATATACGAAGACAGCAAGTGAAATGGTTTGCCTGCTTAGAGAGAATGCCTTGTGACACCATACCATACAAATCATACATGGAAAGAGAAGAAGAACGTAGAGCACGGGGTAGACCAAGAACAAGATGGAAGGATAACATCAGAGAAACTGGATGATGTGCCTATGGTCGAGGCGGTCAGAAGAGCTAGAAACAGATTCTTATATCTCCCTCAACACCCACAGCGGTAAAAGAGGAAGTCAAGAAGAAGAAGAAAATACAGTAACAGGGCCTCAATCATATGTAAATTGTGGACTTTTTTCCGGCAAATATACCACATAGCACGGGAAACACTGAATAACCATTTAATGGCCCCAAATCATCGAGGGCATCAACAGCTCCAACACTGAGTGCTAGGTTTAACTTCTTCCCTGGGTCCTAGGTTTAGGGTTAGGACAAGGAGTATTGCAATTACGACACCGCCACCAGAATCTGGAACAGTGGCACTATCGATTGATGGGTTATGGATGGAACTTACACGGACGCGACATTACAACAGCGGTACTAGTCACGCGTTGTTTCCTGGCAACCCAGTCACAAAAATTAAGGCCCTGTTAGGGTATTTTCTTAGCCTCTATAATTTGGAACCGTTATTCGAGATAGCCTAAATGTCCTATTTGTTGTAAGCCAAATAGAGTAATTTTGGAATTTTTCTTAATTGATGTTGTATCAGTACCACCAGTTGGAACAATATGGTTGTAGCAGTTGTTGGTATTTTTTTTTAATGTTCACCACGTTTATGTCTGCTGAAGGTAGCTTCAGTTATAATTGTGGTTATTTTTTTTTTTTTTTTTTTTTAATTGGGCACTAAATTCATGGCTTAAATGGTTTGTTGTGCCAGGATTTGTGGCTAATTGTACCTGGCTGTGTGTGACATTACTCAGTATATGCCTGGTTCCCTTTCATTCTTGGTCATCTTTTGTTTTTGTAATTGTGCTATGTGTAACAGTGGCTGTACTCTTCATTTCCCATGTTGTGGTTTTTGTCTGGGAGGTATTATATCATGTTTTCTGTCCTTGAGATCACGTCCTCATTTATGTCCTTTTTGAGTGTACATACTCTACTATTCTGGAGTTCTTGTATGGTTTAGTTGTAGTATTGTGTTAGTCTGGCAGTTTAGTTGTAGTATTGTGTTAGTCTGGCAGTTTTGTTGTAGTATTGTGTTAGTCTGGCAGTTTTGTTGTAGTATTGTGTTAGTCTGGCAGTTTAGTTGTAGTATTGTGTTAGTCTGGCAGTTTAGTTGTAGTATTGTGTTAGTCTGGCAGTTTTGTTGTAGTATTGTGTTAGTCTGGCAGTTTTGTTGTAGTATTGTGTTAGTCTGGCAGTTTAGTTGTAGTATTGTGTTAGTCTGGCAGTTTTGTTGTAGTATTGTGTTAGTCTGGCAGTTTTGTTGTAGTATTGTGTTAGTCTGGCAGTTTTGTTGTAGTATTGTGTTAGTCTGGCAGTTTTGTTGTAGTATTGTGTTAGTCTGGCAGTTTTGTTGTAGCAGTAAATAGTTAAGGTGTTTATCCAACTACTGAAGAGGAGATGGACGAGCCATAATCCCTCAAGTTTGCTGAAAAACAGAGGTCATTCTTTCTGCCTTTCATCTTCCAGTGTATTGGTATTTTTTTGTTATTGATTGCTTGAGATACTGATTTAAGAATCAACATCATAGTGCAAATGGCAAACCCATAGATGCTCCATCTTCCACAGCAAATGTCCTAAAGTGTAGATGCCAACTAATGCCGTAGTACACTGATTATTAACACGCTGTTCTCTTCCTCTCATACGTCCTTCCTTACCGGATCTACTCCTAATTCCTCGTTCACACATTCTTACATGTTATTTCATCTAATCTCGTGTCTTCTGTCAGCATTTTTTCAGTTATGGTCTTCAAATATCTCCCTTGTCCAGTGTTTTCATTGGCTCGCACTCTTGAATGTTCTGGACAGTACTTATGTGTGATTCCCTACAATGTTGGCGTACTGGTGCTTGGTATCCACTCATGCCACATTAATCCATTTTGAACCTTCAGCGGTATAGATTGAGAATCAGACACAATAATTCCTCTGGTCACTTTGTTTTCTGCTGTCCTCTTCAGAGTCGCAGTGATTGCCTCCACTTCCATTCTCCTGCTTAACTTTGTAGAGAAAAAAACTGTTTTGTTCTTCCACAATTTTTCCCTTCATTCTAGCTGAAAATCCTCAGCCAAATCTTACACCCAGATGAACAGAACCATCAGAGTACACAACTGCATCATCTAGCCCAGCCTTTCCATCTGTCATTGTTGTACCTTTTATTCTGCCAGTTCAGTTAATGACAACCATGACTTTTCTCTTTTCAACCCCGTCTGCTGTTAAATCTTTCAGAACGCCATGCAGCGGATGCCTTTAGTCATTGGTAATTTGCATATAGGCCTTGGCTTGTGCCAGAGACAGTCTAGACTTTACTGGTGTCATCTCAAGCATATACCACATTGTTCTAATTGGAGTATCTCATGTCAAACCCAAGACAATTCTCATTCCTTTATTTTGAATCTGTTCAAACTTTGTACACTGTGAAGTAGATAGGGCTGATACTCCTAGGCCAGAGATTCCTAGCTATAGATACTGCCTATGTTTTCCTCTAGTCTCTAATCAAACCGTCTTGTAGTTGGTTGCCTCTTTATCCTTAGATGCTGATGCAGCAGCTTCTGCAGTGGGCTTTGTTCTAAACATGTTGGTGTTACCTTTCTTTTGGGGTAAACAAAAGCAGCAGAGAGAAGAGTGAGATCATGGTGCATGGGCAACACCTGGTCTCTGTAGAACTGCGCAGATGTTGTGCTATGGAGAGGAGAAACATGCAGGTGTGTCTTGTTAGTCACACTCTGCCTTCACCATGGGTTGTATTTTCCATGCCTCCCCATAGCACAGTGGAACATGGTTGTTTGGAAGGACGGCAAGGTGCCAGTCATTTGTCCACATCATCTGTTCACACACGCACACACCCCTTCCTCTTCCTTTTCTGGACCTCTCAATCAGTCTTTTGATGTATGGATACTTTGTCTGTACTGTTGCACTGTCCTCCTGATACATCAATTAGCTGAAATAATAATTATCATTAACAGATCGTGGAGCCAAAAGAAAATATAAAGAAGCCAGGAAACAAGAAAGTTGTCCAATTTGTGTATTTCTTTGGATCTGAAAATTAGTAAGTTCATTAAAGTATCAAGTTAGTTAAAGACATCTTTAATATTTATGTAGTCAGGGTGAGCCACCTCACTGGAAAACAAAATATCACTGAAGCTTTAATTGTTTCTTCTTCTAGTCATCTTCCATGGCGAATCAGAAATACCCCTAACCCCTAGACATTCATGCAGAAACTGTTCTAATATCATCTCAGTACAGACTATATGCCCCCTTGGGTTGTATGGGTTTTACCATCAGAGCCCCAAGAGGGGTAATGCAGTTTTCAAATGTCACAAGTGTAACACATTTCAGTCACATTAAAACATACTATACTAATTCACCTACTGCACAGCATACACAAATTGTACATCAAAGTGACTAGGGGTTGTGTTAGTAATTAAACATTAGTAAAACAAAAACACAAGATGTTAAGAGGAATAGAGTTAACTTAATAATAATTTGTCCGCTTACCACCATGGTGCCCTAGGAAAACTTTGAAATATATCTAGCAATGAACCACAAATTAACATGAACTGTAGCACAGCTGTCTTCTTTGTGTTTGTTGATGACACACCCAGGTTGATCATTAGTTTGCTACAGGAGTCGGTTAAAGAATACAGATGAGAAGAAAGATAGTTATGTCTATAATGGTGATAGTGATTCTCTCTCCTGCTTGCTATGTGCTGCTCACGTCACTCTGATGATTGTATACCAAAATCTCTTTAAACTATTTTTTTCTGTATTGTCTTTATTTTTTTACCTCAGTAGTGTCACAAAATAATATTGATGATAGCTCTATGGTTACATGCTCTTGAGGTCATGTTGATTTTTATCTCTAGTTACTTTAACTGGTTCTAGTGTCTGTAACTGCCACCTGGCTTCTAGTGCTGTCTGGTACTTACAGTTTAATCGTCTATCTTAACATCTTAGTAATTAGTGTTGAGCTGACAACTCCGCAACTGAAGGTTCTTGTCTGTTAAGGTCCATGTGACTAGTCCTTTTTCTTTTAAGTCTCATAGACAGAAGAATGAAGGTTCTTGTCTTTGATGGTACATATTATTAGTCCCTCCTGTTTCAAGTCTCGACTGAAAGTTACCCAAGTAGTTTCTTACCCACTATTTATACTGAGATGCTGGAATGTGTGGTATGTGTTTTCTACTCACTACTGCTTCTGGAAGATTCTTGTGTGCTAAAACTTGATTACTATTTATGTTCTCCACGTGGAATTTTCTGATTACATCTCTATAGCATCAATTAACACTGCACCAATCAACTGGCAATTGAATTGACAGTTGACCTTCTGAGGTCTATCAGAAAGTGAATACTACTGTGTTCTCCTTGAAAGGGCACGTCAACAAATATTACATCAGATACTATTTATTGGTTATTCATTTGCAGAACTCTCTTCTAATAAACAAGTGATGATTCTAGAAAGGGATCGTGAAGATTGCTAAGACCTGTTGATTTCGATACCTTCAACTAATATGCAATATCCTACTTATTAACAAGCAAGTGGTGACGTTTCCCTGTTATAGAACTATATAAACTATATAAATAAACAATGTAAATGTTCCTCTGTTGGTGGTAGCTAATCTCTTAAAGTTCTTCACTGACTGCTTTCATATTCGAATACAACTTTCAAACAACAAAGACTATCGGACTGAAAGATTACTGATTAGTGAAAACTGTTATTACAGCATTCCAGACAGATCCGTAGGTTCTTAGATATTTAACAGTGATTCCAAATAAATCTCATGTCTGGTAGTCTTAGTTTCAGCTTCATAGCAAACGGGTCGCCCCATCTTTGCTCCGCTCCTGTGCCAGCGAAAAACACCCAGAATGTTTATCACAGTCCCTTGTGGAAAGATTGACAGACTGCTGTATCAGCATATCTAGCATACACTCGCATTAACGCATATGGTAGCCATCCGAAGTGCTAACACAAACAGTCCAACATTAGAAATGTAGTTCATCATTGTTGATAGCAGAACTTGTCGCCAACAGATCAGCAGTTGCCCGCGCGATCAATTTTAATTCGGGTCCCGCCAGCATTGCACGACCGGCATCGCGCCATTTTCTGAATCTAAATCTAAATCTCATGGATTTACACTGGTCAGTACTAAACTAAAAACCTGTACACTTCACACTTCACTGTTGATTAGATCACCAAGTAGTTACTAAATAGTGCGTGATGCATTCCTTGGGACTCAGATGGTTAAATAATTAAAATATACTAGACATGTACTATTCTTCACTGGGGACCTAAGAATTCTTGTAGGGCCCCATTGTGCGGGATTGAGGATAGACCCACTGCCTTCCCAACAAGCATGTCCTAGCAGTTGAATCATTGGAACCTTTCTTCGAAATGGGATTGCATCTGCCCAAACTTCCCTACAAGCATGTCCTAGCAGTTGAATCATTGGAACCTTTCTTTGAAATGGGAGTGCACCTGCCCAAGCTTCCCAACAAGCATGTCCTAGCAGTTGAATCATTGGAACCTTTCTTTGAAATATGGTTGCATCTGCAGGAACTAGTGAGGTGGTGGGCAGTTTCAATTCAGGGCATGGTGATTGTAGCTTCCTACTTTAGTGTCTAGTATGTCCTTTTATCTCAAAACGGATCTGTTTGTTTATTGTATTAGTTTATACAGTCTCCACATTTTTTTTTTCTTTAGCTCATTTTTATTTTAGCCTTAAAAGAAATAGGGATACATCATCACTTGTTTGTTAGGATATTGCGTATTAGTTGATAGGACTGAAGTCAGCAGGTCTTATTAATCTGGACAATCCTTTCTAGAACCATCACATGCAGAGAAGTATTTGCAAATGAATAACAGCTATATAAATAGCATATGATGTAATCGTTGACGTGTCATATCAAAGATCGAGAGCCTTAACGTACTGACTTTCTAGAAGGCCATAGAAGGACACCTGTCAACCCAATTAGTATATTTTGGTGTAAACTGTCTGATGCAATCCAAACGCAGTTAGAAAATCCCACGTGAGAACGCACATAATAAACATGTTGAGTCGTACTAAAACATTCTGGAGGCAGTTATTGAGTACAAAACACTTACCATGCATTCCAGCACTTCAGTATAAATAGTGGGAAAGAAACCACTTAGGCAACCTTAAGTCTACCAGACTTAAAGAGTAGGGACTAGTCATAATGACCCTCAAAGAGGACCATCAGCCGTTGAGCCTTCACTTATGGATAGGCCAGCTCAACACTAGAATAAGAAGAGCCAGTCACATAGAGCCTCAAAGCTAGATACTAGAGAGGTGACATCGAACTACAGAGACAACAGACAAGATGCATGGATAACAGAAACATTACTATTGAGATGTTGGGAGTCGACGATTAAGCCGCTAGTACCAGACAGCGCTAGATGTCAGGTGGCAGTTACGGACACTAGAACCAGCTAACCAAGTAGCTAGGGATGAAGAACGCAACGCAGCCTCAAGAGTATGTAACCATAGAGCTAAAACAGTGGTCGTTCAGAATATCATTAATGTTATGTGTGACATTGCTGAAGTATAACAATAAAGACAGTATGGAACAGAAGAGTTGTTTCCAAATATTTTGTTATACAAGCATACAGCAAGCATGAGAGACCATCATCATCACCACTTTCAACAGACAATCTTTCTCCTTGTCTGTCCTCTTCCAATTGAATCTTTCTCTAGCAGGCTAAAAGACAAACCTAGATGTGACATCAACGTACACGAAGAAGACAGCTGTGCTACATAAACCTTCAGCTTGTTGATGAGAAAGTTGCAAACATAAATCAACCAATTTGCTGAGGAAGTTTTCAGCCAGTTTGGTGAGAAAGTTGCAAACATAAATCAACCAATTTGCTAAGGAAGTTTTCAGCCAGTTTGTTGAGAAAGTTGCAAACATAAATCAACCAATTTGCTGAGGAAGTTTTCAGTCAGTTTGGTGAGAAAGTTGCAAACATAAATCAACCAATTTGCTGAGGAAGTTTTCAGTCAGTTTGGTGAGAAAGTTGCAAACATAAATCAACCAATTTGCTAAGGAAGTTTTCAGCCAGTTTGGTGAGAAAGTTGCAAACATAAATCAACCAATTTGCTGAGGAAGTTTTCAGTCAGTTTGGTGAGAAAGTTGCAAACATAAATCAACCAATTTGCTGAGGAAGTTTTCAGTCAGTTTGGTGAGAAAGTTAGAAACACTGTTCAGTCAGTTTGGTGAGAAAGTTAGAAACACTGTTCAGTCAGTTTGGTGAGAAAGTTAGAAACACTGTTCAGTCAGTTTGGTGAGAAAGTGTCAAGCACCGTTCAGCCATTTTAATGAGAAAGTTGCAAGTACTGTATGATTATTTTGATGAGAAAGTTATACATACTATTCAGCCAATTTGATGAGAAAGTTACAGACACAATTATATCAGTTACACACACACACACACTTGTTAGACAGTTTGATGAGAAAGTTGCGCACACCGTTTAGCCAGTATGAGAAGGTTACACACATGATTTAGCCAGTATGAGAAATTATCCACACATGATTTAGCCAGTATGAGAAGGTTACACACATGATTTAGCCAGTTTGATGAGAATACTAAAACCCCACTAACTTGTTGCCTTGTCCTTGCAGTGCCTGGATTCAGGAAGAGAACATCTACAGGTACCCAGAGTACAAGAGCAAATATGAAGGAAGCTCCCGCATCCCCAAGGGATTCAAAGAAGCGCTGGAGGCTATTGAGAATGAACATCAGGCCTTGTTGGTAAGGATATCCCTGTATAAAGTTTGTATTATGCAGAAACCCGAGAGTAAGAAGCAACAACAAAATCCAATCTTTTTGAATCACTCCGAATTACTGACATCACTCCCACTGTTGGATCCAGGCCTCCATTTTGGAAGGGGGAAAACATTGCACGGCAAATCCACACCTTACATTGTTGCACTCAGGAAAGGAAGCATTTGCATCAGTAAAACATAGCTGGAAACAAATACTTTTACAGCGTCAGCCGTCTGTCTGCTGTTTTACCATAAGTTATTTGGACGGCAACTAAGATGGGTCTGTATGAGACTAGAGGCTTGCCTGTGGATCCGCAAGTAGTGGGTTCAAATTAAACGGACCCAGACTTTTTGAAAAAATAAATTTGGCTGCCAGGTCGACCTAGGTTTGTACCAGGTAGTCCTGGGAAGTAAAGGCGGCCGGCGTGATTTTAAGCACATGAGTCACTAAGTGTTGACTAATCTATCAAATATAGGTCTAGCAGTATATGCCCCAGGTGTGGGGTAAAGGGGCCTTTACTTCAAGCAAATTGATGGCAAAGATCTTGAACTGATTCAGATCGTATACTGGAACAGCGTGCTGCTATAACAGTCAATCATGAATTAGGTCTCTATCAACCAGTCTAGAGAAGTCTGCGACAGTGATGTGTAATGTCTTCAGATATTTTTTCCCATTATACAATGAAAATATAAGCGACATCTGAAAGATGTGAGGGGAATTAATGTGGGAGGATGTAATATCAACAGTATAAGATTTGCAGGTGTTAATTGCAAACAGTGAAGAAGATTTACATTGTTAAATGGATGCAGTAAAAGTTCACAGTGAGAAACTAGGCTTAGAATTAAATTGTAAGGAAACTGAAATTATGGTCATCACCAAGAAGAGAGAAATACCAAAGTGGGAATACATGCAGGCGCCATAATTCTTCATTAAGCAAGTTAATTGATACAATGTGGCGCAGTGGTATAGATCACAGGAGTTGAAAAAGTTAAGGCCATTGTCATGTGTATAAGTAGTTACTCCATACCCCCAGCTCAGGCGCCAGCCGACTCTTGGATGGTTTGATGGATCCTCACACACGACTCCTGCCCCATGTCCACATTGTGCGCCACGGATAAGGGCTTACCTTTGTGACCTGAACCGAGTTTGCAGGGTCCTCGGAGTTGATGGCCTCTAGAGATGTAGGTCCAGTTTGGTTGGCACCAGCCCACCCCCAATGCATGGGTGAAAACGTCTACCATTTGGAATATGGGTAACAACCACTAGCCAAACACACTATTAATTATAACCCTCGGTTTAAAATGTCTGATGGGTGGGAAGAATTACTGTTCTGCTGAGATTCAGCCCTATAACAAGAGATTTGCTCGCAGCCAAGATAAGCGACATCTCTTGTAGGCGATAACGCACGGAACAGTATTAATATCCTTCATACCTTGCGTCATTGCCGTCATCGTCCATGCTGAGATTCACCACTGCCGTCTGCCACTGTCAGTGTGCTTGTTTAGCACGATCGTCTGCCACTGTCAGTCTGCTTGTTTGGCACGACCGTCTGCCACTGAAACATACTTGGAAGAAGATCTGAGAACAGGAGTCGTGAGCATAAACACACTAAGAAACATACTTAGGAGAAGATCTGAGCACAGGAGTCGTCAGCATAAACACACCAAGAAACATACTTAGGAGAAGATCTGAGCACAGGAGTCGTCAGCATAAACATACCAAGAAACATACTTAGGAGAAGATCTGAGCACAGGAGTCGTCAGCATAAACACACCAAGAAACATACTTAGGAGAAGATCTGAGCACAGGAGTCGTGAGCATAAACACACCAAGAAACATACTTAGGAGAAGATCTGATCACAGGAGTCGTGAGCATAAACACACCAAGAAACATACTTAGGAGAAGATCTGAGCACAGGAGTCGTCAGCATAAACACACCAAGAAGCATACTTAGGAGAAGATCTGAGCACAGGAGTCGTCAGCATAAACACACCAAGAAGCATACTTAGGAGAAGATCTGAGCACAGGAGTCGTGAGCATAAACACACCAAGAAACATACTTAGGAGAAGATCTGATCACAGGAGTCGTCAGCATAAACACACCAAGAAACATACTTAGGAGAAGATCTGAGCACAGGAGTCGTCAGCATAAACACACCAAGAAGCATACTTAGGAGAAGATCTGAGCACAGGAGTCGTGAGCATAAACACACCAAGAAACATACTTAGGAGAAGATCTGATCACAGGAGTCGTCAGCATAAACACACCAAGAAACATACTTAGGAGAAGATCTGATCACAGGAGTCGTCAGCATAAACACACCAAGAAGCATACTTAGGAGAAGATCTGAGCACAGGAGTCGTCAGCATAAACACACCAAGAAACATACTTAGGAGAAGATCTGATCACAGGAGTCGTCAGCATAAACACACCAAGAAGCATACTTAGGAGAAGATCTGAGCACAGGAGTCGTCAGCATAAACACACCAAGAAACATACTTAGGAGAAGATCTGATCACAGGAGTCGTCAGCATAAACACACCAAGAAGCATACTTAGGAGAAGATCTGATCACAGGAGTCGTCAGCATAAACACACCAAGAAACATACTTAGGAGAAGATCTGATCACAGGAGTCGTCAGCATAAACACACCAAGAAACATACTTAGGAGAAGATCTGATCACAGGAGTCGTCAGCATAAACACACCAAGAAGCATACTTAGGAGAAGATCTGAGCACAGGAGTCGTCAGCATAAACACACCAAGAAACATACTTAGGAGAAGATCTGATCACAGGAGTCGTCAGCATAAACACACCAAGAAGCATACTTAGGAGAAGATCTGAGCACAGGAGTCGTCAGCATAAACACACCAAGAAACATACTTAGGAGAAGATCTGATCACAGGAGTCGTCAGCATAAACACACCAAGAAGCATACTTAGGAGAAGATCTGATCACAGGAGTCGTCAGCATAAACACACCAAGAAACATACTTAGGAGAAGATCTGATCACAGGAGTCGTCAGCATAAACACACCAAGAAGCATACTTAGGAGAAGATCTGATCACAGGAGTCGTCAGCATAAACACACCAAGAAACATACTTAGGAGAAGATCTGAGCACAGGAGTCGTCAGCATAAACACACCAAGAAGCATACTTAGGAGAAGATCTGAGCACAGGAGTCGTCAGCATAAACACACCAAGAAACATACTTAGGAGAAGATCTGAGCACAGGAGTCGTCAGCATAAACACACCAAGAAGCATACTTAGGAGAAGATCTGATCACAGGAGTCGTCAGCATAAACACACCAAGAAGCATACTTAGGAGAAGATCTGATCACAGGAGTCGTCAGCATAAACACACCAAGAAACATACTTAGGAGAAGATCTGATCACTTATAGGAATGCCTGAAGTACAGTGAGGATGCTCCTGAAATAGACAATAAGCATAGCTGAAAACCATTTACTTATGCTGTGAAGTCATCAAGGCGGATGAAAGTCGTAAACCATTTACTCATGGTGTGATGTCAATCATCAAGGTGAATGAAAATCTTAAACTTAAAACAGTTAGACCTAACAGTAAATGTTTGTGAACATGCCATGAGAGAGAATCAACTCGAGAACTTGGTAACAACCAGCAACATTGATGGAAAGAGTGCAAGAGGAAGTAAAAGAGATAATAACCTAGATAGCCATGCCATATGGACAAAAACATTGAACTGATCTGGGATCCTGGTGATCATGTGAGATGACAAAATATGCAGCCTGGAACAGCATCGCACATGATGAGGATGATGACTTATACTTAAAATTCAGGCAGTTATGGACAAGTGTGCAGGTGACTTAGTTTGGTACTGGGTCTATGCTTCAGCTGGAGCTAAGGGCAGGAGAAGAGACTGGTTTAGAAAAATAGGCTCTACTGGCAAATCCGGACGAAGAATAAACAGCCTTGGACGACTTAGTCAGAGTTCTCTCCCGTGTGCGCACTCCAAACAGTGATCGGAAAAGCCATAACGAAACAAAGACGACAGTCACGTCGACATCAGGGCTGCCAATGCTTGGTTGTTTCCCCCAGATGTGGGTTTTTTTTTTCGACGCTGCAGGACAATTCTGGGTGTTTTTTTGGGTGTGTTTTGTTTGTTGGTGTTTGCCGAATTGTATGCTTTAATGATCGATAAATTTGCGTGGTTAGGGGGTAGGGGTTAGGGTTAGGGAGTAGGATTAGGATTAGGGTTAGCGGTAGGGTTAGGTTTAGCGTTAGATTTGACAATTTTGACGCCGGAGTTCCCTATAATCGCGCACAGTCCCATACACACACACAAACAATCGAGGGCCTCTGGATGCTGGTCACACGCACAATTCGCCAACGATTGGGGGCACCAACCGCACGCTATTGGCGTCATATTTGGCAAAGTTTCAGTGGCGCCACTCCCACAAACATCAGATTGTCGGCCAGTATTTCGAAATCCTACGTCAAAATTGTCACATCTACCCCTAACCCTAACCCTAATCCAACAACCGCATGATGATGACTACACAACCATTCACAATGCCTCACGCAACCGTACGTAACCCTGCATGCAACCATATGATGATGCCACGATGCCTCACGCAACCGTACGCAGCCCTACACGCAACCGCAGGATGATAGCTAAGTGTGTCGTTTGTTTCGTTTGTTTTCCGACCACTGTTTGGAGTGCGCACACGGGAGAGAACTCCGACTAAGTCGTCCAAGGCTGTTTAGTCTTCGTCCGGATTTGCCAGTAGAGCCGAAAAATAGCATCCTTGTCCACTAAGGAGCTTATCTGTTGCAACAGCATGCTGTTTATGAGCAGATTTTTCTTCCTCTTTGTCCATGGTATTCTCAGCATTGTTCTGTAGCATTTCAGTTCTTCCATGATTGAGTCAAGAGTCGCTGACTCACATCCATAACTTGCCACGGGAAAGATTCATGATCTCAAAATGTTGACTTTAACTCACTTGCAGGGGCTCTGCAAACTAACCGCATGATGTAACTATTGTCCGCAGGCATCAGGGAAGCTGGAAGACTTACCATCCGTCGATGACGAAGTGACATTGATGCATCCAAAATCCCCGAGCCCAGACCGTGACGCATCCCTCCCAGCCAGTGCTAAAAAGGTTTGACTTGGATTTGGTCTTTTATTTCTACACTGCTGTATGTTAGACTTCTGTAGTGTTCTCCTGTGTGTTCATTCATCCTTGGGGTGTGTGTGTTATACATAAACATGAGAGTCTGTGTTATATATGTATGCAGGACAAGCTAGTAGGTATGTGTGCATGTAAACTCATGGGTGTGTATGTATATTAAATATGCATGAATGTGTGTATATATATACATGTGTGTATATATATATATATATATATATATATATATATATATATATATATATATATATATATATATATATATATATATATATATATATAAGTGTGTGTGTATTTATATATATATATATATATATATATATATATATATATATATATATGTTTTTTGTGTGCATGAACTCTGCTGCTCACAGTATCACACCAGACACTCAGTTCATTACCTGGACGGCTTGATAAAGTTTAATGGTGGAAACCTCTTCTGGTGCAGCAATATGTGCGTGACCTGCAATGATTGTCCTTCCTTGTTGAGTCCGATCTGTCAACTTCCAACCTACCTACTACCATTCTGTCTAACATCCAACCTACCTACTACCATTCTGTCTACCATCCAACCTACCTACTACCATTCTGTCTAACTTCCACCCTACCTACTACCATTCTGTCTAACTTCCACCCTACCTACTACCATTCTGCCTAGTGATATCTTTGTTAAGGGTGCCATGGAGCTCAAGTAGAGACTGGGTGTGGCAGCTGTATTGGAGAACTAAGCATGCATTGGAATGTCCAGTGTGCTGTGTCAACAATTGTTAGATCTTTGTCATATTGAGTCAGACTTGTAGATTACCGCCCAACTCTTGTTGTATATACCAATATCTTTGATAGATTGAGTCGGTCATTGGTGAATAGCTCCGCCCAGTATGGTGGCATGTTGAGTCAGACTTGTAGATTACCACCCCTCCTTGTCATTCATACCAACACAGTAGAACCTCACTCAACGAGCACCTCCCAGAACGAGTAATTCGCATAACAAGCAACGATTTTTTGCTCATTGGGCGAGGTTCCACTGTATATGTGTTGTGTTGAGTACCGTGCTGCCCATGTTGTTGTACATACCAATATTGTGTTGTATTCAAAATTTCAGGTAGCCAAAAAGATGAAAGAACCAAAAGAAGGAAAAGAGCCACAAAACAGAAAGGTGCGTAAGTGACTCAGATCACGGACGTGGGTTTTTTTTTTTGGCTAGGACATTCTGGTGTTTGAGGTCATGAATAAACTGATAGATTAGCTGCTGCTCCTCTGGGCTGGGAGCTACTTTATGATAAAGCTGCTGTGAAAGCTATGTCAGATCAAGTGGACAGTGCAGAAGAACCGAGTATTTGCCGCTTGAAAGACTAATCCAGCTGGAGGTTACCAGGGGTTTTAGGGGCTGATCTATGGGCAGACATTTGATCACATTGTAGCCGGCATTGTTGTCATGGGAACTCTTTATTGTTTCTAAGGAAGGAGACGGAGCATGTGTGGCAATATCTTGAGTGCATTCATGTCAGTTCTTGATTTATACATTCATTATTAATTTCCTGTGCTGTGTTACATCGCTGCATGTTTCGTGAATCTGACATTCTCCTGCTGTGTCTGTCAAGCTGTTGTATATTTTATGCTGATTCCAGCCTGATTAGGATCTTGGCAATGATGTATTTAATTAAAATAGGCACCAGTTGCATTAATAAATTTGAGTCTGGTAGATTTCCATGGGATTTCAGAGCCATATTGTATGTGTGGAAAGGGGGGGGGGGGAAGAGGCTTAGACCCACTGCTTCTTCAACCCTTAATTGTTTTAAACTAAAAAAAAAATTGGGAAAATGTCTCGTCTCATACCCTATATAGTGTAGCATGGTGCGTCTCTCTTACAGAGTAAGCTCAAGTCTCCAGTACGGAAAGGAGTCGGCACCAAACGGCCAAGCAGTTCAGGCGACGCCGGAACACCATCATCCACCAAAAAGTGAGGAATGTTTCTGTTAATTTTAGAATGTTTCTGTTAGCTATAGAAATGATCTGTTAATTTTATAATCTGTTTACTTTAGAATTTTCTTCATTTCTTACCTCCTGGAATGCCTCGCGGTGACAGTGCAAGAAGATATCTCTGAAACAGGCCCTTCTCTTAGCTTTGTCTAAAGTACTTTTTAGTGTCTGATATATCTGCGCAGTCCCTCTTCTGCGTGGAGGATCTTTAGCTCTGTTACCACTGTATCTGTAAAACACTGCTCTCTGTGGGGCCCTGTCAGCTGCCAATCATGTTACATGGCCAAACCATCTGATCTGTTGTCTACTTATAAAGTTCAGTATTCATTCTGTGCTGACTCTTCTCCTTATAGCATCATTCCTAGCATAGTACGTAAACATTTAATTTCTGTCGTGAGTATTTTTCTTATGTCTTCTGAAGACGTGTCCATGTTTGACATTGATAGCATAGCGTTGGTAAGAATATTGTGTTGAACAGCGTTTTTTTTAGTGTTTATATTCACATACTTGCATTTCAAAATGAGTGCCATTAGGCCTAAAACATGATTGGCTTTATTGCATCTTTGCTAGATGTCTTTAATAATTCTTCTGACTTTTGAACAAAAGCTCACCAGATATGTAAAAACTGTCGCTTGCTTTAACTGGTTTTCATCATTTTGATATTGGTGGTTCTCTTTTTTTCTGGAGAATGTCATCATCACTTCTGTTTTGTCTACATTGATCTTCATATCATAGTTGACACATTCTGAGTTGCATCTTTAGAATGATTCTGTTAATCTTTTAAGGATTATATTAATTTTGCAATGGTATATTAATTTTAGAATGATCGAAGGTTGTATATCTTGTAAAACTGGTTGACTGCTGCTCTGAATGACCGAGTTTCTAACTTTAAAAACGTTTAAGTTGTCTCTGCCCTTATAAGGAAAGATATAAAACCGAACGAAAAGTACATTAGCAAGCTTCACAATATAACAAATACAAACAAAACGTGAATGCTGCGGCTATGGAGCCTTCATCGGCACATTCAAATCGAACAATACTACACAAATACACAAAATCACTTAGCTGATATCTCAAAGCAGCCGGGTCGATGGTTACTTAGCAGAGGATGTTTTTTAAGTATTTCACTGCGAGCAGGCTCCAGGACAATATGCAGAAGAATTTATCAACCTAAGTTCCTCATGTGAGTTCTGTTTTGGGGCTTGTCATAGAAGGCAACTAATTAGGGGTGTATCATTTCAAGTCAAATTGGATCTGTCTACGAACCAACAGACTGCTTAAACCTAAGCTAGATCTGTGAAATGGATGTGCAGAGCACTCAAGAATAAGACTAAAGTGCAGAAATGGACGAACAACCAGAACTTTCTGCCTAAGTTTACAGCCAGTTAACATGAACAAGAAGAAGAGATGCCTAAATGTTGATACTTTTCCTCCCCTCAACAGATTTTTCATGTCAAAAAACAGTAAACCAGCTGACCAAGAGGGCAGCACTAGAGGGGACGAGTCCATGAGAGAATCCTTCCACTTCACACACATGATGGGCTCGGCCGACATCTCTGTCAGCACCAAGCTGGAGGAGTATGACGAGGTGGAGTCTGAGGAGAAGGTTTGTTCCATCTGCCTGTGTCTTTAGGTCTTTGTTTGATCCATTTGTTCCGTCTATTTTTGCCTGTAGGTCTTTGTTTGATCCATTTGTTCCGTCTGCCTGTGCCTGTAGGCCTTTGTTTGATCCATTTGTTCCGTCTGCCTGTGTCTGTAGGCCTTTGTTTGATCCATTTGTTCCGTCTGCCTGTGTCTGTAGGTCTTTGTGTGATCCATTTGTTCTGTCTGCCTGTGTCTGTAGGTCTTTGTTTGATGCATTTGTTCCGTCTGCCTGTGTCTGTAGGAGAAGCGAAAGTGAAATGAACTATCTGTGATATTTAGCAGTTAAGCTATTTTCAACCATTTGGCTATTTTCAGTGACCTTTGTTTTAAATGTCTACGGTCGTTTCCGTTAAGCGGGCACTGGATGGTCTGTCCAGTATTTTGTTTTGCCGGTTAGGTGTGGAGAGACTTAATCACATGTACACATATAGTACATAGACCTATATTTGCATCGTGCCTAAATGCCGTTTTTCATCTGAAAAGAGGCGAGGGAAGCGAGTTGTATTGCAGTTGGGGGATACTGCTGACAGCCATTCATAGGGTGGGTGGGAGTGGTTGCCTGCCATGTGATTATTTCTGGTAGGATTACATTGGGAGATGGTGGGGCTGGGCAAGTGAGGTCAGCTCGATTTCCCAATTCTATTTTTTGGGCAGCGCTTATCTTTTTCCTTCTCCCTCTTTCACGCTTCTGCCTCAAGTCCCCTCTATTCTTCCTGTCTCCTTTTTTCTTCCATCTAGTGTCTTCGTCTCCATCTCAGTGTATTTCCTTACACTGTCCTCTTTCCTCGCCATGTTTTTCATTATCTGTCCTCCTCTCCTTCTCTGTGCCTTTCCTTACACTCTTCTCTCTTCTTCCTTGCCATGTTTTTCTTTATCTTCCCCGCCTCCTTTTTTTTGTCATGTGCACTACATTTGCTGCCTGTCTGTTGGTCACTGCCTTCCTCTCTCTCTGTCTACCTCCCTGCCTTCTCTTTCTCTTCCTTTTTCTCTCTGTTTCTCTCCATCTGTTTACCTCTGTGTACTGCCATATCTGTCTCTCTTTTTTGTCTGCATCTCTCTGTTTGCATCTCCTTTTCTGCATTTCCCTTCTCTCTCCCTTTATCTCCCTCCTAGCATCTCTCACTCTCTTTGCGTCCCCCCCCCCCCCCCCCCCCCCCCCCCCATCTCTGTTTCTTTTCTTCCCATTTCATCTACTTGTATTTCTACCTGTCTTCTCTTTCCCGCTTTCTGTGTCTCTTGCCCCTCTTCAATTCTCTTGCTCTGCCTCGTTCCCTCCCTCTGTTTCTCTCTGTCTGTTTATCTCTCTGTGATGCCAAATTCATCTCTTCCCCCTTTTTTTTCTACGTTTCTTTCTACTTATGTCGCCCTCTCTACCTGTCCATTCTCTCTCCCCCCTCCCCCCTTTTTTCTACGTTTCTTTCTACTTATTTCGCCCTCTCTACCTGTCCATTCTCTCTTCCCCCCCCCCTTTTTTTCTATGTTTCTTTCTACTTATGTCGCCCTCTCTACCTGTCCATTCTCTCTTTCCCCCCCCCCCTTTTTTTCTACGTTTCTTTCTACTTATGTCGCCCTCTCTGTCCATTCTCTCTCCCCCCCCTCCCCCTTTTTTCTACGTTTCTCTCTACTTA
This sequence comes from Candidula unifasciata, assembly GCA_905116865.2. NCBI lineage: Eukaryota > Metazoa > Mollusca > Gastropoda > Stylommatophora > Geomitridae > Candidula > Candidula unifasciata. The sequence continues at coordinate 83,380 of CAJHNH020002240.1, read as the reverse complement.
TGTCGCCCTCTCTACCTGTCCATTCTCTCTCTCTCTCTCCCCCCCCCCCCCTTTTTTTTTTCAGGTAGAAGGTCTAGAACAGAGGTCTTCAATTTGCTCCCCACCAGGTCTAGAAAAGATGTCAAAACACTGTATGTGTGTGTATACCCACATGTGTGCCCAGGAAAAAAGTACCACATATGCCCAGTGCACCTTTGGACAGGCAAAAATATTTGGAAAACCCTTAAAGAAATTTGTGAATTTGGCTACGGTCCGTCCCTGTGTACTTGTCATTCTCTTATTTGAGTTTTGTTTTGGATGTGTTTTTATATTGTACTGTTGGTGTATTGAATTGTTGATATATTTGTATTCAGATCAGCAGTAAAACTGTCATTCCCACACCACTCCGCATCGGCTTCCTGGGGCTTGGGATTATGGGCCAGGGCATGGTGATGAACTTGCTGAGGTCAGGCCACGAGGTCACCGTGTGGAACAGGACTGCTACAAAGGTAGGATTACTCTGTTTTCTCTACACCAACCATTTCTGGTTCTCCTTGCATTGTGTGTGTGAGAGACGTGAGGGAGTCAACAAGGAACATTGTATGTGTGTGTGTGTGAGAGACGTGAGGGAGTCAACAAGGAACATTGTATGTGTGAGAGACGTGAGAGAGTCAACAAGGAACATTGTATGTGTGAGAGACATGAGGGAGTCAACAAGGAACATTGTGTGTGTGTGAGAGATGTGAGGGAGTCAACCAGGAACATTGTATGTGTGAGAGATGTGAGGGAGTCAACCAGGAACATTGTATGTGTGAGAGACATGAGGGAGTCAACAAGAAACATTGTGTGTGTGTGAGAGACGTGAGGGAGGGGCGGGGCTGTTAGTGAATCAGTTTGCCACAGCAGACAAAACGCACAAATGTCATACACGTGGGATGAGGACATGCCAATGTCTTACATGTAGGATTGGGGGGGGGGGATACAGATGTTTTACAGATGGGGTAGGAACACTGGAGTGTCTTACAGGTACCATAAGAATTACTTAACTAATGCCTTGATTGGAGCGATGGGAACCAGATTTTGGTGACTGTCTGGTATTTTAGGGCACAAGTTGAAACAACAAAGATGGGCAAAATATTACAGTGCTTATGTGTGACTGATGTATTTGTTTTAATAACCATATAATTATGTTTGCAGTGGCAGGAGTTTGTATAACCGTGCCATTATGTTTACTGTATCAGGAGTTTGTCTTTGTATTACCGTATCATTATGTTTGCAGTATCAGGAGTTTGTATAACCGTGCCATTATGTTTACTGTATCAGGAGTTTGCCTTTGTATTACCGTATCATTATGTTTGCAGTTTCAGGAGTTTGTGTTTGTATAACCGCGTCATTACGTTTGCAGAATCAGGAGTTTGTGTTTATCTAACCATATCATTATGTTTGCAGTGTCGGGAGTTTGTGTTTATCTAACCATATCATTATGTTTGCAGTATCAAGAGTTTGTGTTTTTCTAACCATATCATTATGTTTACAGTGTCGGGAGTTTGTAAAAGCTGGAGCCCTGAAAGGCAACAACCCTGCAGACGTTGTGCAGTCATGTGACATCACATTCACCTGTGTGGCAGACTCTACAGCCGTCAGAGACGTAAGAGAACTTCATCATTGGTCCACATAAAACATTTCTATCTTCTTTTTCCCCAGTGGAGTACATGAGATGTTTGAGAATGGCTGCAAACAAACCAGATGAGATCATGTGAAATGAGATGTTTGACAGAGGTTGCAAACAAACCAGATGAGATCATGTCAGAAATGAGATGTTTGAGAGAGGCTGCAAACAAACCAGATGAGATTATGTGTGAAATGAGATGTTTAAGAGAGGTTGCAAACAAACCAGATGAGATCATGTGAAATGAGATGTTTGAGAGAGGCTGCAAACAAACCAGATGAGATTATGTGTGAAATGAGATGTTTAAGAGAGGTTGCAAACAAACCAGATGAGATCATGTGAAATGAGATGTTTGAGAGAGGCTCCAAACAAACCAGATGAGATTATGTGTGAAATGAGATGTTTAAGAGAGGTTGCAAACAAACCAGATGAGATCATGTGAAATGAGATGTTTGAGAGAGGCTCCAAACAAACCAGATGAGATCATGTGAAATGAGATGTTTGAGAAAGGCTGCAAACAAACCAGATGAGATCAAGTGAAATGAGATGTTTGACAGAGGTTGCAAACAAACCAGATGAGATCATGTCAGAAATGAGATGTTTGAGAGAGGCTGGAAACAAACCAGATGAGATCATGTCAGAAATGAGATGTTTGAGAGAGGCTCCAAACAAACCAGATGAGATCATGTGAAATGAGATGTTTGAGAGAGGTTGCAAACAAACCAGATGAGATTATGTGTGAAATGAGATGTTTGAAAGAGGCTGCAAACAAACCAGATGAGATTAGTGAAATGAGATGTTTGAGAGAGGCTGCAAACAAACCAGATGATATCATGTGAAATGAGATGTTTGACAGAGGCTCCAAACAAACCAGATGAGATCATGTCAGAAATGAGATGTTTGAGAAAGGCTGCAAACCAGATGAGATCATGTGAAATGAGGTCCCAAAACTTGAATGTTATATCATCCGTTTTACAGATCTGGCTTAATTTTTTGCAGCCTGTTGGTTCCTCGCCTCTCAGGCCTATGCATCCCAAATGTGAGAATAAAATACCCAGATAATTTTGTGGGGCTTCTTGTTTATCCAGTTGTGTTTGGGGGCCTCTAGCCGTTACACTTGTGTAAGTCTGTTGCCTAGCTGTTCAGATCAGTAGAGATCACTGACCTTGCTTTAGGTCAGTAGTTCCCAGCCAGTGCTTCTTGTAGCTTTAAGGGCCCCTCGTGTACTTTTCAGGGGTCAGGAGTGGGGGGGGGGTGTGAATTTAATGGGGGGGGGGGAGGAGTAGACAAGAAGTTTTGTCAAAAAATCTTTTTATAAAAAGGCACTACATGGGTTAAAATAGTTGGATAACTCATTTAATAAACCCTTACAATTGTCTCCCCAACCATTACCAAAGATTGGTTTTTGAAGCACTTGTCAACTGCAATGGCCCAATCACAGGAAGTACCACACAAAGTTTTGAGACAGTTATTGACTGGAAGAGCCCATTAACATTTATCTGTAGCTATCAACATCAGGCTAGGGCAGGGACTGCAGTTGACATATTTTGTCTCCACAGATCATGTTTGGAAACATGGGAGTCCTCGACGGGATATCAAAAGGCAAGTGTTATGTGGAGATGTCAACAGTGGACGAGGAGACAGTGCAGGATGTAGCAGATGTGAGTCTCATTCTTTCCTTGTCTTGTTTTGTCCTTGCAGGACTTTCCTTGTCTTGTTTTGTCCTTGCAGGACTTTCCTTGTCTTGTTTTGTCCTTGCACGACTTTCCTTGTCTTGTTTTGTCCCTGCAGGACTTTCCTTGTCTTGTTTTGTCCTTGCACGACTTTCCTTGTCTTGTTTTGTCCTTACACGACTTTCCTTGTCTTGTTTTGTCCTTGCAGGACTTTCCTTGTCTTGTTTTGTCCTTGCACGACTTTCCTTGCCTTGTTTTGTCCTTGCAGGACTTTCCTTATCTTGTTTTGTCCTTTCACGACTTTCTTTGTCTTGTTTTGTCCTTGCACGACTTTCCTTGTCTTGTTTTGTCCTTGCACGACTTTCCTTGTCTTGTTTTGTCCTTGCAGGACTTTCCTTGTCTTGTTTTGTCCTTGCAGGACTTTCCTTGTCTTGTTTTGTCCTTGCACGACTTTCCTTGTCTTGTTTTGTCCCTGCAGGACTTTCCTTGTCTTGTTTTGTCCTTGCACGACTTTCCTTGTCTTGTTTTGTCCTTGCACGACTTTCCTTGTCTTGTTTTGTCCTTACACGACTTTCCTTGTCTTGTTTTGTCCTTGCAGGACTTTCCTTGTCTTGTTTTGTCCTTGCACGATTTTCCTTGCCTTGTTTTGTCCTTGCAGGACTTTCCTTGTCTTGTTTTGTCCTTGCACGACTTTCCTTGCCTTGTTTTGTCCTTGCAGGACTTTCCTTATCTTGTTTTGTCCTTGCACGACTTTCTTTGTCTTGTTTTGTCCTTGCACAACTTTCCTTGTCTTGTTTTGTCCTTGCACGACTTTCCTTGATATTTTTCTTCGGTCACAGAAGTGGCATTATTATATACGCGTAATCTCCAAACATATACATTTTGTAAAACATCTCTCTCTGTCTCTCTTTCTGTGTGTGTTTGCCTGCATTTGGGTGTGTGTGTCTCTGTACATTTGTATGTCTGTATGCATGCATGCCTGTATATATCTATGTGTGTATGTAATTAGCTGTGCGTGCGCAAGTAGTGCATGCATTTTACTACCCATGCTTTTATGTATTTTCTTGATATTCATAATGTGCAAATTATTACATAAACATAACATGCTTTATTTGTAAAATACAATTGCTATGTGAAAGATTGGTGTTTGAGGGCTGAATATAAGACGGCCCTGTGCGCCCAGATTGTTACCCTTTAAAAATATTATTCATTCATTATCTCTATCTCTCCCTTCTCTCTCTTTCTCTTCTCTCCCCCCCCCCTCTCCCTCTCACTCTCTCTCTCTCTCTCATGTACAGTGTTCCAAAGAGGACATGGTGTGTAACATTCAGCAGTAAGACACTGCTGCACTCCAAGGCCATCATCATGTAGCAGGTAGCAGACCTGTGTACAGAATGCTGTTCCCATCAGCCTGCCTGAAGGAACTCATCCCTCACAGCTGTCCCACCTCATGCATTCTCCTGCCTAATTTGTCTCTTGTGGCCTGTGCCTGTCTTCATGCTGGCCTTACCTCTGCTTAGCTGCTACTCTTGGCTTCCATTCTTTCCACGCCACCGTGGCATTTGATGTGGCCAAAGTATTTCATGTTCCCAGACAAGATGATGTTTATTAGCCAATTTTTCTTGATGTTCATTTCATATCTTTTCGGATATCAATATTCCCTGTCTTCTTGATTCATGGTATTATGTGAATCTTTTGTTAGCATTAATGCTCACATCCCTTTGTTTTCTTTGTTATTGATTGTGAGACAGTCCACAACTCAAACCCATATGAAAAATGAATGCTTTGATCTGAGTATGTGAGGGGAGGGAGTGTTACAAGATGCCTCAGGTCCCTAGGGGTTAAAGACAATAGGCTGTATGTTATGAACATAGCACCTGTGTTTTGGGACCCCATCATAATGGGGGAGAACAAGGACCCATTGCCCCCAAAAGGTACGTCATAAGAGCAGACTAATTCAGGATGCTTCTGCCTGAGGCCAGAGACCAACAGTCTGCATAATAGGAAGCCAGATCTTTTAAAAGGGATGTGCTGGCAGAACTCAGGAACAAGATTACAGTCGAGAAGTGGATGCATAACGAGAACATAGTGCCAGAGTTTACAGCTGATGAAGGCGAAGAAGAAAAAGGATGTGAACATAATTGTGTGATATACCATGTGGCTTGTGTCCACAGGCAATCATGGCCAGGGGTGGAGCATTTCTGGAAGCCCCAGTTTGTGGAAGCCGAGTGCCAGCCTTGGAGGGGCAGTTACTCATCTTGTGTTCCGGAGACAGGAAGCTCTTCGATGATTGCTACTCTTGTTTCGAGGCCATGGGCAAGAAGTCGTTTTATCTCGGCAGTAAGTTGTTTGATGTTTATTGTCATCAGCCATGGCATTCCTCAGATGCTCGTCCTCGTTCTTTCTTCCTTATGTTGTTTTCAGGGCCCCATTTTGTGTGGAGGTGAGAGGGAATAGACCAACCCACAGCTGCTTAAACACACGTTGTTGGGAGGTGACAGGTTACAGATTTACTGAAATTAAAATGCACAGATATCACAGTCAAGCTGTATACCACAACATTACGTACCAAAAGAATTTTTTTTTAGCCATCGCACCGGAAAGACTACATCTGTTCACTTCCGGTTCTGTCACAGCCCCATGAATGCCGATATATCGCTATTTCTTCAGCGACTTCTTCTCGCAAAGCGCAGTTGAATCCCATTGGGTCTCTGTGCGCCTGTATAGTGTTTATTAGACCCGGATATGAATATATTAACTAAACAAAGGGCTGCTTGTAAATTCAATAGCTTTTTTAAATATATAAACGTAGAAGGGCTGCTTGTAAATCCAATAGCTTTTTTCCAGCTAAGTTTACTGAAACATTGTCTGTAAGCCTCATTGAATGAGGTCACAGCAAAAGTCACCTGATACATTTGTTTTTTAGGCCCTGGGCAATACCTTCCACTGAAAGCTTGACTGTGTTCATGTATATATCCTCCCTGTTTATATCTGTTGATGTTTTGAAGCACAAATTTAAACAAATGTAGATAAATCAATTTTTCAATTTTTTAGCTTCCTGTGTAAAGAAGTTTTTTCTTCTTTTTTTTTAGTTTTTTTTTTATAGATGAAACTTTTCCCTAGAAATTCCCACTGGGTGCCCCCACGTTTTTATAGATGGAATTTTTCCCTAGAAATTCCCACTGGATGCCCCCACGTTTTTATAGATGGAATTTTTCCCTAGAAATTCCCACTGGGTGCCCCCACGTTTTTATAGATGGAATTTTTCCCTAGAAATTCCCACTGGGTGCCCCCACGTTTTTATAGATGGAATTTTTCCCTAGAAAATCCCACTGGGTGCCCCCACGTTTTTATAGATAGAATTTTTCCCTAGAAAATCCCACTGGGTGCCCCCACGTTTTTATAGATGGAATTTTTCCCTAGAAAATCCCACTGGGTGCCCCCACATTTTTATAGATGGAATTTTTCCCTAGAAAATCCCACTGGGTGCCCCCACGTTTTTATAGATGGAATTTTTCCCTAGAAAATCCCACTGGATGCCCCCACGTTTTTATAGATGGAATTTTTCCCTAGAAAATCCCACTGGATGCCCCACATTTTGTATAGATGGAAGCACCCCTGAGAAATTCCCACAGGATGCCCCTCTTCTCCCCCCCCCCCCCCCCCCCCCCAACATTTATGTTTAAGCATTTATGGGGCAAGGGGGTTTTTGAAATTCTGTTTACCTTAGTCCAGATTTAGTTAGGAACCGCACCCTAATAATTCTCAGTGACTGTCTTAAGAAACTGAGGTAAAAGAAGAAGAAAATCAGAAGACAGTTTGTCGAGCCATGGATGACAGTCTGTATCAAATGTTAACTGACAGTGCAAGATACGGAATGCTGAGAATAAGCGTGATTACCGGCACCACTTGGCATGGGCTAGCATCGTCATCAGTCAACTACGCCTTTTGTCATGATTCACCTAAGTCTCTCTTTCTCCGGCCCTATGTGCTTTTATAGCCGGTGCATATTCAGTGTCATGTATCCACTTAGCGGAGGTCTGCCTCTGCCTCTGAAAACTGCACCTCTAAGACAGATCTGTCCAGACCACCAGCAGCTGATGTTTTAACATTAGCTCTTTTAACATTAGCTCAGTCTTAATGACACGATGCTGTTTATGAGCCAACTCTCCTTGGTGCTCTGATCATGTCGGATGTCTGTGTTTGTATGTGGTGCTCTGATCATGTCGGATGTCTGTGTTTGTATGTCGTTCTCTGATCATGTCGGATGTCTGTGTTTGTATGTGGTGCTCTGATCATGTCCGATGTCTGTGTTTGTATGTGGTGCTCTGATCATGTCGGATGTCTGTGTTTGTATGTGGTGCTTTGATCATGTCGGATGTCTGTGTTTGTATGTGGTGCTCTGATCATGTTGGATGTCTGTGTTTGTATGTGGTGCTCTGATCATGTTGGATGTCTGTGTTTGTATGTCGTTCTCTGATCATGTCGGATGTCTGTGTTTGTATGTGGTGCTCTGATCATGTCGGATGTCTGTGTTTGTATGTGGTGCTCTGATCATGTTGGATGTCTGTGTTTGTATGTGGTGCTCTGATCATGTTGGATGTCTGTGTTTGTATGTCGTTCTCTGATCATGTCGGATGTCTGTGTTTGTATGTGGTGCTCTGATCATGTCCGATGTCTGTGTTTGTATGTGGTGCTCTGATCATGTTGGATGTCTGTGTTTGTATGTCGTTCTCCGATCATGTCCGATGTCTGTGTTTGTATGTGGTGCTCTGATCATGTCCGATGTCTGTGTTTGTATTGTTCCTGGTTCATGCTACATGAAATTCCTATTCAGCTTCCGTTTAGTTTCAGGGGATAGAAAATGTGATAGTCTCCCCTTGCTCTTCATCTCCTCATGTCTGAGCATCTCAACCTTCAGCAACCTTGTAGATTACCAGGGTCAGTGAGTCAGTCAGTCAGTGAGTAACCTGCATGGGCTGTTGGAAGATCTGTTGTGAGCATTGCTTCTTCACTTCATCTTGTACAGCCCCTATTGGTTTCACATGTAACAAGATCTACGGGCCTCTCTGTAGTGCTCTGAAGGAGAGAAGAAGCAAACTAACACCTGGATACAGAATTTATCTAACAGATCGCAAACATCAAATCTGTCGCATCTGACAGAAGCGGAGAAAATTATCAGACTATCAACAGCAGCTGGTGACCTAAGGACCCACAGTATTCAAAAACTATGTTCATGATAAAAAGTTAGTTGCGTATCCTTTGCATGACATTGCAGAACCAACCCCACAATTTTTTGGGCTGTTGTGGTTTTTCTTGACAAATTTTAACATTTAGTAGTTTGCCATTGCTTTCTTAACGATCAACTCTCTGTACCACTGTTGAAACCAACGCGAGACAAACTGTCCGCAGTGGGGATTGAACCCGGCATTGTGAGGCTTGTTCGCAACCCCTAAACCAAAGGCGCTGATGATAAAGGTTTATTAATTATGTGATTACTGTCCCTTTGCAGATGAGGTTGGCACGGCAACACGCATGAAGCTCATCCACAACATGATACTTGGCAACATGGTGGCCAGTTTGGGGGAGGGCATGGCGCTGGCAGAGAAGGTTGGCATCGACCTGGAGGATTTCTCTGAGGTTCTGTCCCTGGGGTCCTTGTCTTGTCGTACCATCAACCATAAATGTCAAGGTAAGAGGCCTTGGACTCATGTAACCAGGCCGGAGTTTTTGTGTGAGAGGCCTTTGGCTCATGTAACCGTGCCCTGGTTTTTGTGTGAGAGGCCTTGGACTCATGTAACCGTGCCCTGGTTTTTGTGTGAGAGGCCTTGGGCTCATGTAACCGTGCCCTGGTTTTTGTGTGAGAGGCCTTGGACTCATGTAACCGTGCCCTGGGTTTTGTGTGAGAGGCCTTGGACTCATGTAACCGTGCCCTAGATTTTGTGTGAGAGGCCTTGGGCTCATGTAACCGTGCCCTGGTTTTTGTGTGAGAGGCCTTGGACTCATGTAACCAGGCTGGAGTTTTTGTGTGAGAGGCCTTGGACTCATGTAACCGTGCCCTGGATTTTGTGTGAGAGGCCTTGGACTCATGTAACCGTGCCCTGGGTTTTGTGTGAGAGGCCTTGGACTCATGTAACCGTGCCCTGGGTTTTGTGTGAGAGGCCTTAGACTCATGTAACCGTGCCCTGGGTTTTGTGTGAGAGGCCTTGGACTCATGTAACCGAACCCTGGGTTTTGTGTGAGAGGCCTTGGACTCTTGTAACCGTGCCCTGGGTTTTGTGAGAGAGATTTTTATCACTTGTGGGTTCTGGCCCCACCCCCAAAAACATGTCATAAACGGCAGTTAATGGCAGATTTTTTCTTTGGAGTCAGAGAGCTTCTGTCTGATAGGTGAGATCCCTGTGGGTTCTGGGACCCAGTTAGGGAAGGAGGGAGGGGGTAGAGCCACTTCCCACCTAACAAGCATATTTGTTGTAAAAGGCAACTTCTTCTTTTGGTTTATGGTTATATAATTGTATGGATTTCCAAGAAAATTTGACAAAAAGGCTTATCAAAATGGGGAAGCAGAAAAACGTGCACAAAACATGTTTAGTCAAAATTCTTTGGAATTCTTTGTATTAGCTTGACTGCAGTCACCCCCACATTTTCACCATTTTATATAATTGTGTTGTGCCTGTTTGAGCAAAGAATTTGTGCCTTTCGGCCTACACGTACGACTTCAATGGCAAAAACCTTCAATGACTTCATTAAGCATTTATTGTTGACTCTGTTAACTTCGGGATAGTTTCATGGGACATAATGTGGCCTTATTTGTGTGGTGTTCTCTTTGCCCCTGGAGAACCTGTCCAGGGTAACACATGTATACTGGTCAGCCGTCAAGGAAAGACAGCAGCAGATTATGGGCATTCACCCCCCCCCCCCTTTCCATTCAAGGAGGCTTCCATAAATGCAGAGTCGACACATGGTGCTTTGGTCCTGGGCTCACCCAAGGAATTGTCACTTCCTCCACATGGCTGCTCACCCAAGGAATCGTCACTTCCTCCACATGGCTGCTCACCCAAGGAATCGTCACTTCCTCCACATGGCTGCTCACCCAAGGAATCGTCACATCCTCCACATGGCTGCTTGACCTCACATCCTCCACATGGCTGCTTGACCTCACATCCTCCACATGGCTGCTTGACCTCACATCCTCCACATGGCTGCTTACCTCACATCCTCCACATGGCTGCTTGACCTCCCATCCTCCACATGGCTGCTTGACCTCACTTCCTCCACATGGCTGCTTGACCTCCCATCCTCCACATGGCTGCTTGACCTCACTTCCTCCACATGGCTGCTTGACCTCACATCCTCCACATGGCTGCTTGACCTCACATCCTCCACATGGCTGCTTGACCTCACATCCTCCACATGGCTGCTTACCTCACATCCTCCACATGGCTGCTTGACCTCCCATCCTCCACATGGCTGCTTGACCTCACATCCATATGTTGAGCTTTTCACTTGTCATTGGCTGCACCCACCAAAGACCAGCAAGGAGAATCCAGCATGCCCGCGATTGGATGACCACACGTATAGCTACATTCTTGGTCAGCATGTCTGCGATTGGATGACTACATGTATAGCTACATTCTTGGTCAGCATGTCTGCAATTGGATGACCACACATATAGCTACATTCTTAGTCAGCATGTCTGCGATTGGATGACCACATGTATAGCTACATTCTTAGTCAGCATGTCTGCGATTGGATGACCACATGTATAGCTACATTCTTAGTCAGCATGTCAATGATTGGATGACCACACATATAGCTACATTCTTAGTCAGCATGTCAATGATTGGATGACCACATGTATAGCTACATTCTTAGTCAGCATGTCAATGATTGGATGACCACATGTATAGCTACATTCTTAGTCAGCATGTCAATGATTGGATGACCACACATAGGTACATTCTTAGTCAGCATGTCAATGATTGGATGACCACACATATAGCTACATTCTTAGTCAGCATGTCAATGATTGGATGACCACACATATAGCTACATTCTTAGTCAGCATGTCAATGATTGGATGACCACACATATAGCTACATTCTTAGTCAGCATGTCAATGATTGGATGACCACACATATAGCTACATTCTTAGTCAGCATGTCAATGATTGGATGACCACACATATAGCTAAATTCTTAGTCAGCATGTCAATGATTGGATGACCACACATATAGCTACATTCTTAGTCAGCATGTCAATGATTGGATGACCACATGTATAGCTACATTCTTAGTCAGCATGTCAATGATTGGATGACCACATGTATAGCTACATTCTTAGTCAGCATGTCAATGATTGGATGACCACATGTATAGCTACATTCTTAGTCAGCATGTCTGCGATTGGATGACCACATGTATAGCTACATTCTTAGTCAGCATGTCAATGATTGGATGACCACACGTATAGGTACATTCTTAGTCAGCATGTCAATGATTGGATGACCACACATATAGGTACATTCTTAGTCATCATGTCTGCAATTGGATGACCACACATATAGGTACATTCTAAGTCATCATGTCTGCGATTGGATGACCACACATATAGGTACATTCTTAGTCAGCATGTCAATGATTGGATGACCACACATATAGCTACATTCTTAGTCAGCATGTCTGCGATTGGATGACCACATGTATAGCTACATTCTTAGTCAGCATGTCAATGATTGGATGACCACACATATAGCTACATTCTTAGTCAGCATGTCTGCGATTGGATGACCACATGTATAGCTACATTCTTAGTCAGCATGTCTGCGATTGGATGACCACATGTATAGCTACATTCTTAGTCAGCATGTCAATGATTGGATGACCACACATATAGCTACATTCTTAGTCAGCATGTCTGCGATTGGATGACCACATGTATAGCTACATTCTTAGTCAGCATGTCAATGATTGGATGACCACACATATAGCTACATTCTTAGTCATCATGTCCGCGATTGGATGACCACATGTATAGCTACATTCTTAGTCAGCATGTCAATGATTGGATGACCACACATATAGCTACATTCTTAGTCAGCATGTCTACGATTGGATGACCACATGTATAGCTACATTCTTAGTCAGCATGTCTGCGATTGGATGACCACATGTATAGCTACATTCTTAGTCAGCATGTCAATGATTGGATGACCACACATATAGCTACATTCTTAGTCAGCATGTCTGCGATTGGATGACCACATGTATAGCTACATTCTTAGTCAGCATGTCAATGATTGGATGACCACACGTATAGGTACATTCTTAGTCAGCATGTCAATGATTGGATGACCACACATATAGGTACATTCTTAGTCATCATGTCTGCAATTGGATGACCACACATATAGGTACATTCTAAGTCATCATGTCTGCGATTGGATGACCACACATATAGGTACATTCTTAGTCAGCATGTCAATGATTGGATGACCACACATATAGCTACATTCTTAGTCAGCATGTCTGCGATTGGATGACCACATGTATAGCTACATTCTTAGTCAGCATGTCAATGATTGGATGACCACACATATAGCTACATTCTTAGTCATCATGTCAATGATTGGATGACCACACATATAGGTACATTCTTAGTCAGCATGTCTGCGATTGGATGACCACACATATAGCTACATTCTTAGTCAGCATGTCTGCGATTGGATGACCACATGTATAGCTACATTCTTAGTCAGCATGTCAATGATTGGATGACCACACATATAGCTACATTCTTAGTCAGCATGTCTGCGATTGGATGACCACATGTATAGCTACATTCTTAGTCAGCATGTCAATGATTGGATGACCACACGTATAGGTACATTCTTAGTCAGCATGTCAATGATTGGATGACCACACGTATAGGTACATTCTTAGTCAGCATGTCAATGATTGGATGACCACACATATAGCTACATTCTTAGTCAGCATGTCAATGATTGGATGACCACACAAATAGCTACATTCTTAGTCAGCATGTCTGCGATTGGATGACCACATGTATAGCTACATTCTTAGTCAGCATGTCTGCGATTGGATGACCACATGTATAGCTACATTCTTAGTCAGCATGTCAATGATTGGATGACCACATGTATAGGTACATTCTTAGTCAGCATGTCAATGATTGGATGACCACACATATAGGTACATTCTTAGTCAGCATGTCAATGATTGGATGACCACACATATAGCTACATTCTTGGTCAGTATGCTAGACACCTTTGACATTGATTCACACTTGGCACAACTGTCTGGACAAGCATGCCTCAGGCATTTCTTTCCTTCTTTAATCCTGACACTCTGACCAGTAGGGCTTCAGTTAACTAACTGAACCTTTCTGCCAAATTGTAGGCCTTTGGAGGGTCAGACGTGTAAGACTTGGTAAATTTGTGCCTGATTGGCTGATTGACAGTGTGAGGTTGTCATGGTGTACCTCAGTGCGCTGCTGATGATGTTGAAGGTCGACGAAGGTGCATGGAGACCGCCCACACAAGATGTGCTCATCCAAGCAGCGAGCAAATCTCTTGGTCTAGGGCTGTCTCACAGTTGCCAGTGTGCAGGGGATTTTCCGGCAGACCTTGTCATTTATGACCTAAAACACGTCTTGATTAATAATTGGTTTAACTGACCTCTGGTATCAGAAGAGTTCAGACAGTAAAGCTGGGTTTTAGTTAACTGTACATGAATCATATTGAGTCCTGTCACAGATCAAATGTTATGCTAAATCTTTACTGTAGCCAGTTTGTCCTTTAGTTGAGTCTTTCAGTGCCACCCCACAAGAATGTTCACGTGATACTAATACTGCAGCAACATCTTCTCTCTTCCAGCAATCCTGAATGGACGCTTTGACCCCCATTTTCCCCTGCAGCACCAACAGAAAGACCTGCGCCTCGTGCTGGGCCTCGGGGACAGTGTGGAGCAGCCCTTACATTTGGCGGCCGCTGCCAACGAGTTGTTCAAGAAAGCCAGAAGGATGGGCTTCGGCGAAGGCGACGTGGCTGCGGTTTTTAAAGCAGCCAGTGAGTGAAATGTTTTGTATGTCGATGTGTGCATGTGGTGGTGAGAACTCAACATATTTTGTTTCTTTGTTGCAAGTGGGCAAGAACATTTTGTAGATCATTTGTTTTCTTCTTGTGGCATTTTTTTTTAACAATAACCGTAAGCCAGCTGCTAGCAACCCTCCTATCCTTTGGTGCCTTCTGCTGCTCTTTAGATCTCCTTTTAAAGGCTTCTTATGCTTATTTATATGTTTTATTTTCTTCTTATGCTTATTTATGTTTTATTTTAGGTCCCCCATTTTTGTTTGCTATGTGAGTTCCAGAAGAAGGATATTCTAGTTATACTATTAATAGATTTTTCCTCTTCTATTTTAGTTCTCTTTATCATCTCTGTATTGATGAGGCTATCAGAACATCTGTATGCATCTGTCTTGTTAGGCCATACACAGTTGACTGTTTATCAGCTCTGTATTGATGAGGCTATCAGAACATCTGTATGCATCTGTCTTGTTAGGCCATACACAGTTGACTGTTTATCAGCTCTGTATTGATGAGGCTATCAGAACATCTGTATGCATCTGTCTTGTGAGGCCATACACAGTTGACTGTTTATCAATAATTATTGATATTACTCAGGTTTCTTATCCACACAGCAGTAATGTTTGGTGATTTATAC
The DNA here is from genome assembly GCA_905116865.2 of Candidula unifasciata. Classification (NCBI taxonomy): domain Eukaryota; kingdom Metazoa; phylum Mollusca; class Gastropoda; order Stylommatophora; family Geomitridae; genus Candidula; species Candidula unifasciata. The sequence continues at coordinate 68,318 of CAJHNH020002240.1, read as the reverse complement.
TTCGCTATGTCACGGCTCTTTCCACACTGCCACCTTATTTTTTGTCACTGTTGTTTTGTCACTATTCTTATTTCACTGTTGTTTGTTGTCACTTAAGTATTAAGAAGAATAGATGTAAGTTAAAGACTGGAGTCCTATCTCTTTTTGTACACACACACACACACACACACACACACACAAAGTATAGTACTATTTCTATAGCCCACTGTCATTTATTATCAAAATATACAGCCATTTCTCTTCACTGTTATAATTTATTAGTACATATGTATACACAGAAAATATATAGCCATTTCTTTACACTGTTGTCATTTATTAGTACATGTGTGTACACAGAAAATATACAGCCATTTCTCCACACTGTCATAATTAATTAGTACGTGTGTACATAGGCTTATCAAATCATGTCTCCTCTCTGTTGCAGATGAGTTCAATCCAGGTGAAGATGCAGGGTCAGTTTCCAGAGATGTGAGCCTGACAAAGTGACAGACACAGAGACACACAGCCTGTGCCCCAACCTCACTATCATCATCCATCATTCATTGCCTCACGAAATCAACTATCAGCTAATTTTTAAACTTGTATATTGACAAACTGAAAACAAAATATGTCAGCATTTATCATATTTTTCACTGTACATTTTCAACATATATCTGTCTAAATAATGTATGTGTGTGGATGTTTTTCTTGTTTTTTGACTTCGTAAATATGTTGTGACATTGAGAACTGTACAAAATATATATATTCTAATTATGGGAGTTATCAGTAATGACAGATGTCCTGTCTCTACATTATAGTAGTTATATTTGTCCTTAGAGATGTGTGTGTTGTTAGCAGTGAAAGGGCAGAGAGAAGGGCTGGCTCTGCAGTAGTTGCCAGCCTGTAGATTAAGCTGACATAGTTAATGCCCTTAGAGATAGAAAGATAACAATTGAAGGATTTTTGGAGTAAAGATTGGCTCAGCCAGGCACCAGAGACACACCAGATATATGCGAAGTCTTTTTAACCAGCAAAGGATGCACTGTTCTACTTTCTTCTTTGTGTTAACCAGTTGTAAACTCAGGCACAATGTTCAGGTTGTTTGTCTACCTCCAGACTTGAGTCTTTGTCCACAACCTGAGTGATGCATACACATCTGTTTGACAGATCTGGCACTCTGACTTGAAACAAGCTCCCAGTCAACTCCTACAGCATGCTTGTTTGGGAGGCAGTCTTGTGAGACCCACACAGGGAGGACATAACTGTTACATCTTTGGGTTCCCGGTATTCCTTATTTAGTACTGTCTATACCAGGGCTGTTCATTCAACTCAGGGGTCAAAATATTGACAGTTGAGATTGTCATGGGCTAGAGACCCGAACATCATTATAGAAGGATCTGTCATGGGCTAGAGACCTGAACATCAGTATAGAGGGATCTGTCATGGGTTAGAGACCTGAACATCATTATAGAAGGATCTGTCATGGGCTAGAGACCCGAACATCATTATAGAAGGATCTGTCATGGGCTAGAGACCCGAACATCAGTATAAAGGGATCTGTCATGGGCTAGAGACCCGAACATCAGTATAGAGGGATCTGTCATGGGCTAGAGACCCGAACATCAGTATAGAGGGATCTGTCATGGGCTAGAGACCCGAACATCAGTATAGTGTGTTGTCAGTTGAATAGCCCTGGTCTATGCTATAGTTTTCCTATCTGAATGCCACGATTGTTAGTCTCACAGAACTGACAGATACATCTAGGCTATTGACTTCGTTCACGTAACTAGTGAAATATATATAAGGGCCTAAGATATCAGGAGAATGGGACAGTACTAGCTTTCTTAAATGACTCCTTGCATCGTAAGCTGCATTTCTGGTGTCAGACTGTTAGTGCTCTGATGGCTGCCCTATGCATTTACTGTGCATGTGTGAGCTTCAAGATTTTGCTAGGACTGACCATGCTTTTCACTAGTTTTGTCTGTTTGAGCTTCACTGGCAAAGAAACGGTTCATTAAACTTGCAGCCTCCTCCAGTCCTGTAGAGCTGCTAACCTTAACTTTTGAAACCAAAACATTGGTTACTTAACCCTGTCCTGTAGAGTTGCTAACCTTAACTTTTGAAACCAAAACATTGGTTACTTAACCTGTTTGCCCCGGAATCTATGAATACCTGAGAACATTGTTTCATGTGACCTTCTGACCTCAGTCATTAAAACAACAAAAAGGGTGTAGCAGTCAATTTATGAAGGGAAGTATTCACTGAACCATTAACAGTGCAGAGAATTCTGTGCTTTCTGTTCGGTGAAAACAGAAAATGACATCATCATTTAAAAAAATGTCAGTCTTTAGATATAATTTTTGTGTTTAATGTAATCATATAGGAAACACTTACGGACAGTACCAAAGCCATCGCCACATATCACCCTCCCACGTACAGATCTACTTTGTAACCGTTTTGTTGTGCCGCAGTACTGCTTTATGGCTTTACTTTTGGGTAGCGGCTCTGAGGGGACAGACTGATTGATTGATAGACATATTGGGGGGCCCACCGATGCCATGATACCAGAATATTGATTTGTAATGGATGGCACAGCTAAATCATCTATTGTGAGGTTTGTAATGGATAGCACAGCTGAAGCATCCACTATGAGGTTTGTAATGGATGGCACAGCTGAACCATCCACTATGAGGTTTGTAATGGATGGCACAGCTGAAGCATCCACTGTGAGGTTTGTAATGGATGGCACAGCTGAACGATCTACTGTGAGGTTTCATCCACTGTGAGGTTTGTAATGGATAGCACAGCTGAACCATCCACTGTAAGGTTTGTAATGGATGGCACAGCTGAACCATCCACGGTGAGGTTTGTAATGGATAGCACAGCTGAACCATCCACTGTGAGGTTTGTAATGGATAGCACAGCTGAACCATCCACTGTGAGGTTTGTAATGGATGGCACAGCTGAACCATCCACTGTGAGGTTTGTAATGGATAGCACAGCTGAACCATCTACTGTGAGGTTTCATCCACTGTGAGGTTTGTAATGGATAGCACAGCTGAACCATCCACTGTGAGGTTTGTAATGGATGGCACAGCTGAACCATCCACTGTGAGGTTTGTAATGGATAGCACAGCTGAACCATCCACTGTGAGATAAAGGGATTGAAGTCACAGCTCTGTGGAGTAGAAGAGCACACAGCTTACATCATAGCATGAGGGACATTCCGATAAACGCTCTATCCTTATCTTCAGCAGCCATTGAAGAGTTCCGCTTCCACTGGGGTCAGCATTTTGGTCTTGCCTTTCTCCTAAGTGCACAGTATCGACCAGATCCCCTGGTGACTCCTGGCTGTACCGTTCTTTCCAGACCATAGTGATCTTTTGTATGCCTCCACATTGTTCACTTGCTCCAGAAGGGCCTCGACCAAATCTCAGTTGCCATGCACACATTCACCACTGTTGGTGCACAACCAGCCAGTCTGTCTGCCTCTTCATTTCTCTACACACCTGGAGAACATATCCACAGAACACTGCCTAGCTGGGACCCTGAAGCAGTGCTTGCCACTATGCATAGAGTATGTCTGTATCCACCTTTCTCAACATGCTCTGTGTGTAAGTTACAGTCGTGACACGTGTGTGCATCTGGTTCTCCGGCCAGTGGAAAATAGACAGGGGGAGCTGCTTGCTACAGACAGAGTCCAGTAGCAACAGTCTGAGCCTGTCAACTGCCTGAACTGTCAACTGCCCTGGCTTGTCACCAGCTGGGATGTGTTGACTTGGTGCATAGACAGTCCCTGGACTGTGGCAGCCAGGTTAGACTAGACCTTCTATGGTGTTTGTTGTCTTACATTGGCTGCAGGTCATTGCACAACATTCTGCTGATTTGTGTGTTTATTTTAGTCATCTTTGGCATTTGGTGTCCTGTCATCACCAAAAATGAAAGAATACATTTCTCCTTGCTTACACAGGGAAGAATAGATTCATTCTCCTTGCCTACACAGGGAAGAATAGATTCATTCTCCTTGCCTCCTTTCCATAATGGAAAAATAGATTGGTTTCCCTCAAGTCTAATTCACCCCAGTTAGTGGAAAATAGATTCTTTCTCTCAATCTAGTTCTCCTCAGTAGAAAATAGATTGGTTTCTCTATTGTGCAGTCTTCCATACACAGTACAGAAAACTCAATCCACATAGACAAAGACTGATTTTTGTTTCTCCAGTTTTCAAACCCACACTATGAAAGAGACTCTCCACATAGAATAAGATTTCTGTCTGCCCTGTCTGGTCACTCCCCCCCCCAACCCCAATTCAACCCACCTTAAACAAGATGTTATGCTTGTGTCTTGTTAAACGTTTTCGTGTGAACCCACTTGTTCAACAAATTTATTTTGATGCTTTTAACCCAGCAATATTTTTGTTTCTCCGGTTGTACCGCTGGTTTACTCCTGTTGTATTGCCACAGTATTTTATGATCAATTTTTACATGAAGACAGAGTCCTGTATGTTCAGTTCGTGTGTCAAGACAAAGCTGTTCACACGTTCATGAGTTTCATATGATGCTGGTCGTGAACTCTTTATGATAGAATATGTGGCACATTTCTCACCGACAGACATGTTTTATTGATACATATGTGTTGTCAAGAGTTTTATGTTGATCTGATTATTTGAGCTTTGGTAGACTTTGAAAGAGTTTAGGCTCGATAAAATGGGCCTTGATTGGCACCTTTGCATGTATTTCCCCCTCCCCTTCCCCAACCCCAAAGTAGTGGTGAGGGTGTGTGAAAGTGGGTTCGATTCAACATCTTGAGAACAAAAAGACAATATAAACTGCTGATTTTACCACACTCATCTGTTGTGTTGGACACAACTGAGGTGAGTTGATGTTTTTACAACTTATGATTTTCATGTTTTATGATAGTCTTGTTTTTGATTTTGTGTTTGAATACATTGTCTGTTATGTCTGAATACATAGTCTGTAATTTGTTAACGCTCTGTTTAAATATATTGTCTTATTTTTGAATGATATTGTCTGTTATGGCTAAATACATTGGCTTATTTTTGAACACATTGTCTGAATACATTGTCTGTTATGTCTGAATACATTGTCTGTTATTTGTGAATGCTCTGTCTGAATATATTGTCCTATTTTTGAATGATATTGTCTGAATATATTGTCTGTTATGTCTAAATATATTGTCCTATTTCTGAATGCATTGTCTGTTATGTCTAAACATATTGTCTTATTTCTGAATATTTTGTCTTTTATGTCTAAATATTTTTTTTGTTTAAGTAAAGGACCCTTTTCCATGCCTTTAGGCATATAGGGCTAGACCTGTATTTTTATAGACCAATCAGCACAAGATGGGTGATGTGGTTAGCCTTTACTTCCCGGGACTGCACCCGGTACACACTCAAAGCTGGGTCGACCTGGGAGCCAAAGTCATTTTTTGAAGAAAAATGTCTAAATATATTGTCTTATTTCTGAACTCATTGTCTGTTATATCTGATGATATTGTTTTGTCTGATGATATTGTCTCTTCTTCTTGACATTCACTGGCTTTAAACTCCAGCAGAAAGTTCTGGTTGTTTGTCCACTTCTGGACTGTGCTCTTGATTCAGAATTCAGTTTTGTTTGTACATCCGTTCTATAGATCTGGCTTTTGTGTGTGCAGACTGTTCGTTCCTTACCCCTCTGACAGATGTGCTCCGATTCTGAAGGAAACGCTCTGAATTAGTTGTCTATTGTGAAACCTTCTGAGCAGAACAAGACAACCATTTCATTTTTTGTTTAAATCTAAAATAGGGAAGCCCTGGTGTTCTGTGTGTTTGAGAGCTGCAATGTGGGCGGACTACTGCTACAAGTACAAGTACAAGAAGCAGCATTTAAACATAGCATTAGAGCATACATTTATGAAACAGGGTCTGAGTTTAAATTTCTTGGAACAACATTCACTGAAGATGGTAAACTGGTCGAAGAAATTGATATCCAATGCAATAAAGCTAGCCAAGTATTGAGAAAGCTAGCCCTCCTCTTTCCTTTTCTTACAGCATAAGGCAGTCTCAATCAGCACAAAGAGACATACAAAGCATATCCATTCCTATCCTATGCTATCAATGTCAGACTTGGTCACTCAAAACATCACAAAAAAATAGTAACCATGGAAATGAGATGTCTGAGAAAGACTAGGAGTGACCAGAAGAGAAAAAAAATCAGAAATGAGGTCATACGAAATAAAGTCGGCACAAAACCAATTCTAAAATACACACAGAGAACAAATCAAATGGTTTGCCAACTTGGAGAGAATGCTTTCTGATGTTGCACCCACCATACAAGGCGTATACCAAAAGAGGAGAGGGACGTGGAGCAAGAGGTAGATCAAGAGCAAAATGGTAAAATAACATCAGAGAAACTAAAGCACAACAATGTGTCTGTGGTTGCTCTGTTTTTGCTTAGAATACCTTGGACAGCCAAAAAGAGCAACCAAGAGATTTTGAAAGAGACGGGAGCCCAAAGACAACTTATCACAGACATCAGAAGGAGACAGTCATCATTTTTCGGCCATGTTATGAGAAGAGGGAAAATAGAACATGTTGTAACCACTGGAAAGATCTGTGGAAGGAGGGATAGAGGAAGACAACGAGAGAAGATGCTTGACAGTCTTGTTGCATGGCAGGTGTTTCGGCACACGAACTATTACATGCTGCAGGAGATCGCAGATTATGGAGAGGCATGATCGGCAAGGCACGTGATGACGATGTGTCTATGGTTGAAGCAGCCAGAAGAGCACGAAGAAGGACTTATATCTCCCTAGGCACCCGAAGCTGTAAAAAAGGACGAAGAAAAAAAAGAAGAATGTGGGAGCGTAATTTTTTTTTTTTTTTTTTAAAGAGATAACGGCAGTGAGTTTAAAATGTGGGGGTAGTAGTGAATTTCAAGGAGTAATGTGTGGGGGTAGAAACGTGTTTCATGGAGTACTTCAAATAAATATTAGTGTATTGTAGTGTTCGACTTGGGGAGTTCTGTGTAATAGCAGCATCGTGATTAAGTTCCACGTTAGTTTCCCCAGAGAAAGTAGGTCATATTCCATTCATAACTTTTTTGGACCGGTCTGCTTTCGTGAGAGTAACGGTCGCTCTGCTGTTTGCTTTCTGGCTTGTCTTGCATTTACGTTTTTCTTCCTAGAAAGAGAATGCCTGTGACCTAAGTTGCAGCACTCTCGGGGGGGGGGGGGGAGGTGATTGTATGTTAGACCAAGTTTCTGCATGTTCTTGTAGTGTTATAAGCTCTGACATGCTGAAATATAGAACACGCGATATCAACGGCATTGAGGAACACCCCCGTCACCTTGTACCAAGGCACGCCCATCTTCAGGCTATTTATTTATATCTAGAAATGGCCGTGTACCAAGGCCGGTTGACTCAAGGTCGACCAGTCATAAGTGACCTAGTGTGTATATAGGCGGTCTCGGAGGAAAATGGGGGGGGGGAGGGGGTACCGGTACACATCATCAAGTGTCTAAAGATGCCAGTGCGCGCCACAGAGTGTCTATTACAGTAGCACTGAGAAAAGGGTGCTGGTAGTGCGTACCACCAAAAAATGGTAATGGGGACAAACAAAAGCCAGGGGAAGGGAACGGGTGCGGTTTGGGTCCTTAGAACTCTGAAAGATTGGCATGACGGAGAAGTGTACGTAACTCGCCTCGTCACGTGGTTTGCTCGATCAGTTCCTGGGGCGTGGATCAATGGTCTAGTCTTCTCCTACAAGTTCAAGACAGAAACAAGACACCAGTCTGTGCACACTCATTCAGTAATCACCGGAAACTGGAAATACATCATTTAATTTACGTAAACAAATACATACATTTACATAAACAAATACTAGAAATACAAATACCTAGAGAAAAAGAAACCATATCATTTAAAGTAAATAACACAGAAATAAAACAAACGAGCGAATTTAGAGAAATCAACATACGATGTGCGAAAGCAAATCAGGTTATGGTACAATTAACAACACTTCTGGCGCATAGAAAGATACCTCTGGCAACAAAAGCAAATCTCATTAGGACGTTTTTTTTTTTTTTTGCCAACATTGTTCTACCAGTTCCAAACATGGACCCTTACTAAAGATCGTAGCAACAGAGATGAGATGTTTTAGGAGAGCTGCCGGTGTGACAAGAAAAGATAAAATCAAAAATGAAAAAATTTGAAGAAGAGTATTACTGAAACCGGTCATACAATTCACTAAAGAACAATAAATATGTTTATGTTAAACGGCACAAGCGTGTAACCTTGAAGTGCTCCGTTCTTCTTCTAACTTAAACCTGAGTCTGAAGACTGTAAGCGCAGTGCTCTGTAGCACCGGCGAGGATCCTGAAATACTTTGGGTAGATTTTTAACTCCAAATTTTGCCCCAGCAGCGCCGTAGGCTACTCTTTCCGATTTCCAACTTCCAAGGGATTTTTTTTAAACATGTTCAACAATAAACACGGGCGTCCGGTCTTACTACTCCGAGACCAGTGGGAAATTACTAGAAGTCCACGTGAAAAAATTCCAGCCCTCACTGGGGCTTGAACCCGGCACCTCCAGCAATCGAGAAAAACAATGTGCCTTGAGACCACGCAGCCCACCCTCGCCGCCCTAACACCCCCTCCACACACACACACATACACACACACGCACACACATACACAGTAGGGCACTAATGCAACTAAATAACAACTACTGAAAAACAGTTTCTTTTTTTTAATGTGCTTGCAACAATCTTCGCAATAGTATGCACGAATACATCTCTCTCTCTCTCACACACACACACACATTCTCTCTCTCCCTTCCTCCTTCCCTCCCTCTCTCTCTCATTCTCTCTCTCCCTCCCTCCTCCCCTCCCTTTCTCTCCCCCTCCCTCATTCCCCCCCTCTCTTTCTCCCTTCCTCCTTCCCTCCCTCTCTCTCTCATTCTCTCTCTCCCTCCATCCTTCCCTCCCTCTCTCTCCCCTCCCTCATTCCCCCTCCCTCTCTCTCATTCTCTCTCTCCCTCCCTCCTTTTCTCCCTTTCTCTCCCCTCCCTCATTCCCTCTCTCTCTCTCATTCTCTCCCTCCCTCCTTCCCTCCCTCCTTCCCTCCCTCTCTCTCCCCTTCCCTCATTCCCCCTCTCTCTCTCATTCTCTCTCTCCCTCCCTCCCTCTCTCTCCTCCCCCTCCCTCATTCCCCTCTCTCTCATTCTATCTCTCCCTCCCTCCTTCCCTCCCTCTCTTTCCCCCTCCCTCATTCTCTCTCTCTCTCTCTCTCTCATTCTCTCTCTCCCTCCCTTTCTCTCCCCTTCCCTCATTCTCTCTCTCTCTCTCTCTCTCAACCCCTCATACACACACGCGTGCGTGCGGACACAACAAACCGACAGACAGGACATGTTCACAAGACTAGATGTGCCGACACAAAGAAAACTTTGGAGGCTGACGGACCCCTAGGGCTTAGAGCAGGGGCGTGCACATGGTGCTGCCCACTGGAGGCGGGGGCGGGGGGGGGGTAACAAAATGGCAGAAATGTGTTAATAGCATCTAAACAATGTATTTTTGTTTGTGTGTGTGTGGGGTGAAGGAAATGTTCCGCACCTGGTAGCACTGACCTGACTATGACTGGCTAAGAGACCCATTGAAGTTTGTGTGGAAATTATCTTTATATATGTGTGTTACTACAAGTCATATTATATCAAGCCTATTTTTATATTTATTTTCCACTGAACATGTAATTATTATTATTAATAATAAGTCGGCTCTGTGTCTAAGTCGATGCGAACGCTTCGTAATGCCGGGTTCGATTCCAGCTGCTGGTCATGCGCCTTGCGTTGGTTTCGACAGTGGTATCAAGAAAGCCGGCCGTCCAGGAAGCAATGGCAAACTACTGGACGTTAATTCTGCAACGTCATGTAAAGGATACACAACTAACCTTTATTAATAATGTGATCTCTGGCAAATAAATGTGACAATATACTTCAAATAATGTAAAATTAATAAACATTTATTTGTGAAGTAAATGTCTATAGATAGTTAAAAGGGGCTATTTAGTTTCGCTGAAATATTTGTGAGGGCAGGGGGAGGGAGGGGCTTAGCCTTCACCCCCCCCCCTCCCCCGCATCCCGAAAAAATAATGCAGAGATGGGGACGGGGTGGGGGTGGGGGGGGGGCTAAATGGGCCTGAACTCACATGATTCAGTGTCTAGACGTAAATCTCCGACAGACTTGTGTCCCGATCCGATCACACAGACAGAAACATTGGCCCGGGTTCTCACCTGTATTGGTTATCGATTTGTTGTACCCATGGCAAATCTCTAGCAGCGGCTGTTTGTGCCAGCTCAGACATGTCTAGGACACCGCCTTCTCTACAATATATTTCTGCCGTGGTACAAGGTCTAGGACAGGCAGTGTGTCACAGACCTGGCTTGTGGCTCGGCCCCTGCTGGTTGGCAGCAGGCTCACAAATGTCTGTTGTTGGACTGGTGTCTTAGCAGATATCACAGGTGAATAATATGTATGTGCGTGTGTGGTGTAGGGTGTGTGTGGTGTGCTGTGTGTATGGTGTGTTGTGTGTGTGTGTGTGTGTGGTCTGTTGTTTGAGTGGTGTATCTTGAGTGGTTCTTAACCTTCCTAAAGCTGAGACCCTTTCAAACCGCTCCTCGTGTTGTGGTGACTCTTTCAAACAGTTCCTCGTGTTGTGGTGACCATTTCAAACAGTTCCTCGTGTTGTGGTGACCCTTTCAAACAGTTCCTCGTGTTGTGGTGACCCCCACCATAAAATTATTGTCGTTGCTACTTTATAAATTCAGCAATAATGTGCTTTACGATGGTCTTAGGCGACCCACATGAAGGGGTCGTTCGACCCACACAAAGGTCGCGACGCATATGTTGAGATCTGCTGTTACAGATCTTGAAGGCTGCTTTTTGTATTCTTTTATTTGGAAGACAATTTGGTCTGTAAGATATGTGTACATATTTCAACAGATACCAGTGAAAGTTGCAGAAGGACTAAAGACACGGAATGAAAGTTAAATGCATGTAAAAACAAATGTCCGAGCAAAATTTGAACATACAATGGAATGCAATCAATGTGGGGGTGGGGGGAGGAGGGGGGAGGGAGAATTATCAGAGAAATGAATGTCCTAGCGGGAAGAAGGGAAAAGAAAAAAACTAGGAAAATAGGAGGCTAAAGAAAATTGTGATTAGGACAAAAAGTAATAGCTCCCCGCTGAACAGTAAAGACAAGGGTTTTTCTGCGCAGGGAGCTTGAAATCAAATGTTCTTGCCCAGACAAAGGATATTTGTATGGTCAGTTACATAACAACAAACTAACTTCTTGACTACATTCAACTAGGCAAATAACGTGCATGAATGAGTTCTATCTTGAAACAAGCAACTGGAACTATACTTATCACATTAAGCATTTATTTTAGTGAACTGAACACAAAACTTAGCGATGTTCACAAATAACAAAACATTAACAATCATCAACGTGCCAAGCACTTCACTAATAAAATGAACTATGTCCGAGCGATGATACACATTGATAAGGCTTAAAAGAAATTAACATACAACGGAATGCAGTAAAGAGGGGGAAAAGATAAGAGAAATGAATGTATACAGGAATTCAATCAAAGGGTGGGAGGATAGATCAGAGAGATTAACATACAATGAAATGCAATCAAGAGGGGAGGGGAGAGGGGTAATAGAAATGCCCTGGACATTTCCTGTTTCAGCAGTTATAAGACCCAAAAAAAGATGGCTCTATTCTGGAACACATCCTAGGGAGAGCGAGCAGAAAATCATCAAACAGGCACTTAAATTGGAACAGAGTTACAGAGGAGGCGAGGACGTTAAAAAAAAAACAACCTTAAACAATAGTTGATGAAAAAGACTAAAGAAGACAGGATTGGATTCATAATCTCGAAGTGATGGCACAGGAATGAACAGAAAAGAGAAACAGACCACGAGGCCTGACGTGACACATAATAGCACAACAGGGCAATGGTGATGATTATGATTTTCATTATGAGGAGGAAGACGATGAGGATGATATTTGTTCAGTGAAAATAATCATGTAAAAGTAATAACTGCAACAACAACAACAGCTGGTATTTTGTGTGTGACATTTGTCTTTCCGTGAAACAGGAAGAATTATTGTTGCCCCGAAGCCCCGAGATGTCTCAAACACATGTCGCCGGTTTTGTGACCACCAATTTGGACAGCAAGTCTATCAACGACGGTTTTCTGGCCGCCATGTCCGTCATGCTGGCAAAGTTGCTTCACACCGACGTTGAGGTCAGTCGTTTAGATGTAATGTTCGGTTCACTGTGTAAGTGAGTCTGTGTGTTCGTGCGGAGAAGAGAGGGAAGAAAGGAGAAATGGGAGTGGGAGAAAATGATTAGCGGAAATCTCTGAAACAAGTACTGGGAATCTTTGAATGACGTGTTCAAATGTTTATAGTTTGTAGAGTAACTTTCGAGATCAGACTAAAGGGTTGTGATCATTTACTGTGTATTGTGGGGAATCTTTTTCTTTAGGTTCATGCCCTGTGTTGCTGGTAGTAATGTCTGTCCCCAACTTTCTGTCTCTTGTATTTTCATGTCACATATGAGGGTATCTTCAGTGCCATGATGTCAAACTGTCCATCTTCTCTCTCGTCTTCTCTCTGCTCTTTTCACACCATCTCGATGTACTCCAGTTTTCTTCTTCTCACGACGTGACCAAAGAATGTAGATTGTCTCCCCCTGATGTGGGCGCTCAACTCTCCTCGTGAGTCAGCTTCTTTCAGGACATCTTCATTGCTCTTTTTATCTGTCCAGGGTATTCTCATTATTCGTCTACCACCCACATTTCCGCCACATCCGAATAATATTGCACCAATAGTCCAGTCGTCCATGTTTCGCTATTATATATCAGTATAGGATTTATCTTCCATGTTTCACTGTTATATATCAGTATAGGATTTATCTTCCATGTTTCACTGTTATATATCAGTATAGGATTTATCTTCCATGTTTCACTGTTATATATCAGTATAGGATTTATCTTCGCTGTGGCTACAGACGGATGTGAGTCGTGGACTATCTCTCAGTCCTTCAGAAACAGAATAGGGGCTTTTGAGCTAAAATGCTATAGAAGATTTTCAGAATATCTTGGACAAAGAAGATGAGAAATATTGACATCTTAAAAGATCTGAACATCAAGGAAGATTTTCTAATAAACAGCATCCTTTCTCAAAAATTTTAATATTTTGGTGATATCAAGCGCCACGACGGATTGGAAAAAATTATAGCAGAAGGCATGTTACCAGGAAGGAGGGGCAGGGGCCCCTGACACGAATATGAGCACAGGATATAAGTGACTCCTTGAGTATGAAAGTACATGAAGCGGGAGAACTGGCGAGAGACCGAGTTTCTTTCAGGCAGACTGTGATGAGAGCGACGTTCTGCAAAGGACCTGCTACATGATGATAGGATTTATACAGCTCTAGAGAATTCTCTTTCTCCTCTCAATCATTTCAGAAAGATTGTACAGAATCTACTAAATAGCAAACCATTGAGAATAATTCGGGGCCACTGTGGTGTAGGGGCTAGATGCTCGCCTGCATAAAGTCCCGGAAAGTAAAGGCGGTCATCTTGTTGTCAATTGGTCTATAAAGTATAGGTCTAGCCCTATACGCCCAATTCGCATGAAGGTGTGGAAAAGGACTCATTTTACAGATAATATTTCAATAAAGGCGGCGTCCGTGGCTAAGGCGTTGCGAGTCCGACTCGTAAGCCAGCATACCGCCATCGAAACCCACTGCAGGCTGCGTGGATTTTTATCGTGGTATGGGACGTCGCAGGTCGACCCAGCGTAATGCTGACCACATTACCCACAGAGTGCTGATGGTCTGTAAAAATATGGGACGCTCTGCCCAATATGCCCGATGCGCCGAAAGGCGTGAAAAGGGATCTTTACTTTACTTTTTTTACTATTTCAACAAAGGATCTCCAAACCACCATTGGTTTCTAGACACGGAATGTGTGTGCTCATCGGCGCCGTATTGCATGTCGGGATAGGAGGCATTATAACAATATTCTCGTGGAAACAACAGAGCTACCCTCGGGTGGCTGCTGGGCTGGAGGACTGCGTGTGTATGGGATTGCCGAGTGTGGATTGGGGTAGATTTTGATATTATAACAAGACTTATTGCACATAGACAAATCGACACTTTATGGCAGATGCAGTCACCACATAGGCCGCCTTTATTTTAACGATATTTCCTGACCGTTTTTAGGATGTAGAGAGAGACCGAACCATTTAGGATAAAATCTGATGTAATAAAATCGAAAGGCTTTATCTGAAACATCAATCGTAAACAGCACCAATTGGCAGAAAAACAAAAAACATAACTTCTAATTCTGAACATCTTCTTCTTTTTGTCTTCCTACAGTTATTTCATCGAAGTGTTAGGATTGATGCAGGGAACTTCCGTGTGTTCTTTCCAGTGTGTTGTATGAGTTGGTCTTCATTCCCTTAAGGCTGTTCTTGATGCTGTTGTTCCATCCTCTGCGTGATATTCTCTTTGCTGGGTGTCCATTGTATTTTCTTCAGTGTGACTCTCTGTGGCAGTGTGTAACAGGACATTCTCCTCAGATGGCGAAACCATCTCATCTGTTGCTCTTTACTGAACTCGGTGACTGGATTCAATCCTAGTTCTCTGCCAAGTTCTTCATTTGTAATGTTTTCTCTTCTTTCTATTCCGGCAGCTCTTCTACGTTATCTTTTTCTCTCTTCTTCTTCTTCTTCTTCTTCTTCTTCTTCTTCTTCTTCTTCTTCTTCTTCTTCTTCTTCTTCTTCTTCTTCTTCTTCTTCTTCTTCTTCTTCTTCTTCTTCTTCTTCTTCTTCTTCTTCTTCTTCTTCTTCTTCTTCTTCTTCTTCTTCTTCTTCTTCTTCTTCTTCTTCTTCTTCTTCTTCTTCTTCTTCTTCTTCTTCTTCTTCTTCTTCTTCTTCTTCTTCTTCTTCTTCTTCTTCTTCTTCTTCTTCTTCTTCTTCTTCTTCTTCTTCTTCTTCTTCTCTTCTTCTTCTTCTTCTTCGATCCTTCTGTCAGAAAACTTATATCAGAAGGCCGGTAGCCTTTATGAAAGCTATCGTGCAATCCATATCCTCTTGTGTACCATACAGTTTTGTCTTCAGTGTGGTTGGAACAGGCCAGATTGCGTCTCTGTTGTCAGCATATAGTTGACAGTGTTGGAGCACATGCTCAGCATTTTCAGGTGCCACGATGCAGGGACACGTCTCCATGTTTCCTACACCGAAAAATTTGAACATATGTTGACGAAGTCTGTTGTGCCCAGTCCTTAGTCTGAATATAATACACTGTCCCTCTCTAGAGAGGCGATGAAGCGAGTCTTGGGGAGAGAATATGGTGTGTGTATCCAGCCACCTTTCTTGGATACTAGCTTGTATAAGTGTTTTCATCTCTTGGTGGCTTAAGTCACTATTTTGTTGTACCATGTCTCTGCCGCTTCTGGCCAATCTGTCCGCTATTTCATTGCCTTCCAAGCCACAGTGACCTGGAATCCACTGCAGTACAGACTGTTCTACTGAAGTCAATTCTACAAACTGGATGTCTTTTGCGTTCACAATTGCTTGTAGAACTAACATAGCATCAGTCAGAAAGACCACTCTGCTATATTTGCTGTGCTGTTGTCCAAAGAACATGCCGACATGCTCTGTAATTGGAGGAATATGAACCTGTTGGTACAGCCTGGTTGATTTTTTTTAACCATTTGAACATTCTAGGTATATTCCTCCTCCTCCGTCGCTTACTGCTCTCTTGGTTGAACCATCTGTAAACACTCGAATTCAACTCTACGTTATCTAATTTCTGTAGTTATCATTCTGCGTTCATTGTTTGTCTGTCTATCTGTCTATCTGTGAATCTATCTATCCAGCAATTTTCAGACAGTCGTTGGAGAATCACATCGTGGAAGAGATTGGAGCCTCACCAGTTAATATTCCCAGCAGCTGTACACTGTAGCGAGCCTTAATTGTGGAGATGCCACATAATGTATATACCAGTAAGCTTGTTGAAGCCACCTGGCGACAACACACTGTCATTATTACTATCTGTTTTCATGATTATAATTAGTATTGGGTGGCAGGCCTGAACAAACTTGTGGTATGGCTATTTCTCAGTTTGTGACCCTTGAACTCCAGCCCAACGTGGCCATGGTAAAGGCTGCCTCCAGTGCGCCCATGCTCAACCTGAGGCTGTTCCACAACTCGGACTGCGTCAACAGCGACACCAAACATGGCTTTGCTCAACAGATCGCCGCCTGGCTGGCCAAGCATGTCAAGGTCCCCCAGGACAGGTAGGCATTGGTCGTCGGCCAACAGGAGTGTGTTCAAATGTTCCTGTTCGTCCCTAGCTGGTGACATTTGCTTGATATTGTTGTCCATGAATATGATCAAAGCAAAGGTCACAAAACACGACCTTGTCTTACTCCTCTCGTTACCGGAAACTAGTCTGTAAGGCCGGTTCTTTTTCTGGCGGCATTTTTTTTTTTTTTTAACAATGGCTCTTGTGCAATCTTACAATGTTCTTTTTATTCCAGAATTGTCCAGGACTCCACAAAGTAATTCTTTTTTTTTACTCAATCAAAAGCCTTCTCTTGATCTATAAAAGCAAAATTCATTTGGTGTCTTGTGTTCTACCGCCTTTTTGCTGATTTGACTTAGGGCAAATAATCATCTGTACATCCTCTTTTTCTTCTGAATCCATGAGCTGGACAGATTCGGTTCCACGATGAATCTTATTCCTTGCTCCAGACCAACAGGACTGACAAGAGAGGTGCCTCCATATCTGCTAGTCTTTTGCTTATTTCTTTTTCTATTCCATATTAGGTGCAGAAATATCTGATGCAATCAAGAAATCCCCTGGTGAGAAGTAGATAGTAAACACGTTTGAGCATACTAGAACCTTCTGGAAGCAGTTTAGTGAGTAAAAAATGCACTTCACACATAGCGGCGTCTCAGAAACCGCTTGAGCAACCTCCAGTCTACGCGACTTAGAAGAGGAGGTGTCAATGACCTTCTTTCTAACATATGACATATGGCTCGTTTTGCAGACCGGTAACAGATAATTCTACCCAAAAAACACACTAAGCCGAACACCCGTGGAACACACACAAAATCTTTAATTTACAATGATAATTGGAGGTTTGCCTCAAGAGCGGTATTCTCCCCTTATCCGAAACACAGGCGTGTTAGCTTTACAATTCACTAGTCACGCCTTACTGTTCCCGTGGATAAGCGCTGGGCACAAACCCAAACCACTTTCGTACAGCGCTGTCCAAAGTCGCTGGTCGCGACACAAGAATCCTGAGACACGTACAAAGTGAATAGTCGAAAGTGTGCGAGCAGATGTTAACGCCACAACCAATGCATTACAACCTTCAATACCTGCTTTAACGGACTCTGCTTGAACAATCCTAACCCACACAATAATGCTACAAGACTGCTCTAACTGTCTGCTACACGATGTCACCCGCAAAGTCCTAGAGAATTCTCCCCCGATCTCTCTCTGAGCGAGGTTTTTCTCTATCATTACCGTCCACCCCTGACTCCGGGCTGCCCGTGAATGTTCCCAAGCGTACAACTCAGTCGCCACAACTTATCCCGTGCTCGGTCTGTCTGGTGTCACCTTGAGGTAAAGTCTGGGTTACCTCGTACAGCTCAGTCGCCACGACTTATCCCGTGGTCGGTCTGTCTGGTGTCACTTTGAGGTCTTATCTAGGTTACCTCGTACAGACACGAAGATTCAACATCATCGTACTCTTCATGCCATAGCTGAACTGACATCTGACAGGAGTGACTAGTCATATGGACACTGACATACGAGAAGCTTCAGTTGCGAAGATGCTAGTTCAACACTAGAAGAAGAGGAACCAGTCGCAGCCTCAAGGAAAAACATTAGATAAGAGGCATATAACGAAACTTCAAACTATAAAGAAAACAGTTAAGATACATGGATTCATGTATCCAGAGACACATTTGATAAACAGACAGGCAGACAGACACAATAACTGAACACTAACAGTGACATTTGTGTCCTTCAGGGTTCTGGTTCTGTTTATCGACACCAGGTGTTGCAGCGTCGGTTAGAGCCATCCTGCTGGTGTGGTCGTGTTTGCTGCTGCCGTCCTGCTGGTGTGGTCATGTTTGCTGCTGGTGTGGTCATGTTTGCTGCTGGTGTGGTCATGTTTGCTGCTGGTGTGGTCATGTTTGCTGCTGGTGTGGTCATGTTTGCTGCTGGTGTGGTCATGTTTGCTGCTGATGTGGTCATGTTTTCTGCTGGTGTGGTCATGTTTGCTGCTGCCGTTCTGCTGGTGTGGTCATGTTTGCTGCTGCCGTCCTGCTGGTGTGGTCATGTTTGCTGCTGCCGTCCTGCTGGTGTGGTCATGTTTGCTGCTGCCGTTCTGCTGGTGTGGTCATGTTTTCTGCTGATGTGGTCATGTTTTCTGCTGGTGTGGTCATGTTTGCTGCTGCCGTCCTGCTGGTGTGGTCATGTTTGCTGCTGCCGTTCTGCTGGTGTGGTCATCTTTGCTACTGCCGTCCTGCTGGTGTGGTCATCTTTGCTGCTGCCGTTCTGCTGGTGTGGTCATCTTTGCTGCTGCCGTTCTGCTGGTGTGGTCATCTTTGCTGCTGCCGTCCTGCTGGTGTGGTCATCTTTGCTGCTGCCGTCCTGCTGGTGTGGTCATGTTAGCTGCTGCTGTCCTGCTGTGTTGTTTTGTTCACGTTTTTCTGCTTTCTTATTTTATTGAGCTGTTTAGTCCAATTTCCGTGGAACTACTTTCTAAAGCATATGGGCCTGTAGAATTAGCAGTAGTCATTTTCACACAAATATCCTATTCAGATATCAATGTTATGATTAGGATTTAAAGTATTCATTAAATTCGCAGGGCATTTATTTGTTATTTTTTATATAGTGCAATTTTTTTTCCACACAATTATGTAATTTGCCTCATTGTTTTCAAATCTGGCTTTGTTAACACCTGTCTAGATTGCGATTACGATAGCAATAGTGCCAACAATGTTTAGATAATCTAGCTTAACATTTTTTAGATCCCTTTTCACTTCTTTACACCCATCAGGCGAAAGGGAAGAGCACCCACATTTTTACAAACTAATCGGCACTAGATGATTAATGTGGTCAGCATTACGCCGGCTGTCTTTACTTCTCCAAGACATACATCTTGGTACCCATTTGAGGCTGGGTCGACCTGCGACGCCATGCATCCAGCAGTGGGTTTCGATCACGGTACGTTGGAATTACGAGTCGGACTCTCAACGCCTAAACCACGGACGCACAATTTGACTAACATTAGGTCATTCAAATAGTGGATTGATTGTGCCCTTAGTCCCGTGCATCGCCTTCTGACAAGCATTCACCCTTAGCCTTCGAATGTTCTGGATCTATCCGAAAGCTTTCAGTGCACGCCCCTGCCTGGTTGCTCTCCATTGGTCTGTTCAGCATGGGAAACTCAGACTTTTTCTTCTTTGCGTTCGGTTTCACGTGCTCAGATCAGACCATCAGGTGTGTTGCCTCTATGAACTCGCATGTCGGCTTGTCAGTAGCAGGTCCTTCATGGTTCCCCATAGCTAACTCTGCACACTTTGCTCTTGAGGCCAGGTGTCTTTTCGAAGTTGTGTATAGAGTGGGCAGGTCTGCAGAATGTGATGGGGTGTTTGTGGTCCTGTTTGACAGGTACACTGTGGGGACTGTACAGTCTTTATGTTATGTATGTGAGCCTGCAGTGACATGTTTGTAGACGGAAAATTGTTGAATGTTGCTTTCTGTTGAATCTGCTGATGGGGTCTTGTGGATGTTTACTGTTAATTTCTTGTCTCCACAATTCCTAGTATTTTCCCTTGATATTGTTCTGATTTCTGGTAATGACAATAGATGAGTGTGTTGTTTTTCATTTGTTCCATTTATTGCAAGTCTGTCTGCTGACTCATTTCCTGGTATGCCGCAGTGAGCCGGAATCCACTGGAGAACGATTTGATTGGGAAACACCGAACAGTAACTGAAGTTACAGTTGAGAGGAGCGACTTTATAGCACTGGGTGTCCAGGTTTTCGCAGTCCCGACATTACGACAAACGGGTCAGCCCAGAGTTGCTTCCTTCCTGTGCCAGCGACAGCCACGGTGAAAACCACAGTGTAGCGACGTTGCTCTCTCTGTGTGCTCTGGCTGTTTCCAAGGGAATTTTACTAAGGCTAACAAACATGACGAATTGTCCCGCGCAGATGCTATTGAGAAGTTACAATAGCAGTTTATGTTTTTATTACTCTCAGAAGACAATCCGGTCCAGTCACCGTCAGCTGCTATTTAGCATGTCCGAATATTCAACAGGTAACAATGACAAAGTTCCTCACCGCTGTTCACAGTCATTCCCCTTTGCTCCCTTTGCGATCATTAGTCTCCATCGCGCCACATTTATGGGTCTCACACCAGCATCTCAGGCCGCTGGCTGTTCAGCTCCACCTTGAGGCTAGTCGTCAACTTGACTGGATTCTGGCTAGGCGGTCATCTTGTTGAATTCAATCTCCTCCACGTTGTTCAGTTCAGTTATACAATGTCGCATTCATGCTCTCACAAAACACAACCTCTCACGTTACATGTGAATCACACACTGCCCTGGAACATCGTCCAATCTTTCAATCTCGTTCTCAGTCCCTCGTGCAGTCACCTGAGCACTTTTCCTACAATTCGTGCTTCTGTGGTTATTCGTGCTCTCATGTATTTCTCTCTCGACCCATATTTAACCTTATCACGTCACTAGAAACCCCATGTGGAAATTCCCCTCATTACAGGTGGGCATAGTCGAGAAATTTTTAAAACCGAATTTACAACTCACAGTGTCGCGCCACGCAATCAACTCAGGTGCTGGGCGACAAAAGTATATACTTTCAGTTCACATATGGGGAAAATACAACGGCTCACCATAGTCAGAAGCAAATAACTTGCAATGATTACAGACAGACAGCTCGTCTATCCGTCATCGTTGACCGGCTGGTCACTGGGTAATCACACATGGCTCGGTCTCTCTCTGCAGAGTGACCATATAGAGTTGCACAAAGCACGAAACCTGTAGCTGCAAGAACGATCCATTAGTATCTCACACGCAACACTCAGGTTCTGGAAGAGGACTGCAGTACTAAAGTGGATGAACAAACAGAACTTTCCGCCAGAGTTTACAGATGGTGAACACGAAGAAGAAGACCAACCAGTGGTGCAGATCCAGCCAGTCTGTCTGCCTGTTCATTACCCGCTACGCCGGTATAGCCTGGAGAAAAGATCCAAAGTATGCTCACTACCCTTGACATTCCCAGTGAAGCTTGCCACTCTGCTAGAAGCATCCCTCTGTTCACCTTTCTCAGCATGATTTCTGTCTGTTAACAATTATGACATGTGTATGCATCTTGTTCTCTAGCCACAGGAGAGCTGCAGCTACCACCTCTACCTCCATTCTCATGCTAGATGTTGTGATGTCGTATGCTAGGCTGTCTTGCACTAAAGATTTTTCATTGGCTGTCGATACGAACCCCCGGGCTCTTCTTTCCTCTCAACACCGAACCATCTGTATATATAATCAGATCACTTGTGCGTAAATTGTTATGATTTAACTGTTGGACATCCACCTCCGTAGCACGCGCTGGCCACTCTCTGCACTCCTGGCCCAATGTGGTTGGAAGATTGACAAGTAAACTTCCATTTGAACATCAAGGAAGATTGACAAGTAAACATCTATCTGAACATCAAGGAAGATTGACAAGTAAACATCCATCTGGACATCAAGGAAGATTGACAAGTAAACATCCATCTGGACATCAAGGAAGATTGACAAGTAAACATCTATCTGAACATCAAGGAAGATTGAGAAGTAAACATCTATCTGAACATCAAGGAAGATTGACAAGTAAACATCCATCTGAACATCAAGGGAGATTGACAAGTAAACATCCATCTGGACATCAAGGAAGATTGACAAGTAAACATCCAACTAGCTTCCTCTAATTCTGTAATCTTGCTGTCTTTTATGAATGGGAGGGGGGTGAGAGGCAGTATATTTGTAACCCCCCCCCCCCCCCCCCCTCACATGGGACTTAAAATCCACACAGCAAATGAAAATCTGACAGCCAAGAACAGAATCTATGACAACCTGTCTGAGAAACTTGTTGTTGCACTGATATATGACAGACAACCTGTCTGAGAAACATGTTGTTGCACTGATATATGACAGACAACCTGTCTGAGAAACATGTTGTTGCACTGATATATAACAGACAACCTGTCTGAGAAACATGTTGTTGCTGCACTTGCTCTGGAAAGGAAGGTTGGCACGGTTGACAACAAGCCAGCAACAACTGGCACATTCTGGGCCCAACACATCCTGTTTCAACAAAGATTTTCACTAGTCACCTTTAACAACACTCTTTTTAAGGACAGTGGATCTGTTCTGTTTTCATCCCCAAACATTCAATGAGGTGGCCTCTTCACAGTAAAGGTCGGCTGCAAGGGATCTCCAACTCTGTCTCTTGTCTTGGTTGTACGTTCCCTCGGGCTGCTGATCGTACATCTCTTGATGTTGTCCTCCCACTTGTACCGGTGTCCACCTCTTGCTCTCAACATTTCTCTCCAAAATTGTTTTTAAAAGTATGTTATGCTCCTCCCGAAACTGGGCACCAGAACCTATATGGGCAACTCAAAAACAAAACTGTGCCCGGCCTCTGACAAAGACCCGATGTTATATATCGACTAGGATAACCTGACTTATAGACTGAAAGACACACAAACAAAACAAAACAAATACACAACTATCTTGGGCATCGTCTGTTTCAAGTTTATTTTACCTCACTGGCAAAGAACCAACTAACAAAATTCTCATAAAGAGCTAAACGTGTCTAATAAACAAAATCCCAATGAAGAACAAAACAAATGTAAAAGGAAAAAGAAAAGCCCAAATTAAGCATGAAAAAAAATTTGGGCCAAAAAACTTTATAGCTGTAGAAAGAAAAAAAATCCTGGCAAAAAGCTTTATAACATTAGCAAAAATCCTGGCCAAAAACATTATACAAGTAGAAAGAAACAAATCTGGCCCAAAAAAACAACATTATAGCTGTAGAAAAAAAACATCTTGGCCAAAAAAATGTATAGCTGTATAAAGAAGAGAATCATGGCTCCCCAAAACAAGTTGCTGTAGAAAGAAATAAAATCCAGGCTAAAAACGTTACAGTTGTAGAAAGAACAAAAATGCTTGCAAAATAACTTTATAGCTGTATAAAGAAAAGAATCCTAGAGAAAAACTGTATTCCTGTATAAAGAAAAAAATCCTGGCAAAAAACTATAACTAAAAAAAAAAAAATCGTGGCAAAATAACTTTATACCTGTAAAAAGAAAACAAAATTCTGGCAAAAAACTGTATAGCTGTATAAAGATAAAAATCCTGACAAAAAAGCCATGAAAAAGCTCAGCTCATCCCTGCAGCACCTGATGATGATTGTTGGATGTACAGGAAAGTAGTTGGGTGAGTTGAGGTTTGTCATCAGTGTACACATTGTCTCCAGTGTTTGTACAATAGACAGCACAGTCACAAACCTCCCTTCAGATTTTTAGATTTATGTACATGACTAGACAATGTGATATTAGTGTACAGGTGTACTAGACCAGGTGAAACAGCATACATTTGTGCTAGACTAGGTGATAGCGCACATTTGTACTAGACCCCGGGTGATACAGTGCACAGGTGTACAAGACCAGGTGAGACTAGGTAGAGGAGCATTAGACTAGGAGATAATTAAATGCAGGAGATGCACAGAAACACATAATAAAATATAAGTCCAAGAATGGTACACTTTACATAACCAAACATTATTCTACAAGAGAACACAACAATACCAGAGATCCAGTTAAGATGTTTTTTTTTTTGGTCTCTCCGCCAGGATTACATCCTGAGATTGACAATCAATGACTCAAAAAGCCCCTATCTGGATGTCAAAAACTGGAGCAATTCACAGAACCCCAAGGCAGGCGTAAACAAGTTAAACTTACTAAAGCATCTATTTAATAAAATCCATAAATCAAAATAAGCTATAAACCAAGTAACACATAACAGGAAAATAACGAAAAGCTGAATATATATTTTAAAAATCTGAACACAAAAACTACCAGATGAACAAACAAGAGTGAACCTAATTAAAGGTTATTTGGGAAAAAAAAAAAACTATATTTCACTAAAACAGATAAGGCCCTGTGTCACAGACTGTTGGCCGAATGGTTGTATGCTACCATCAACAGATGAAAGCCACTGTACAGGGTCATCAAGAATGATAGCAAGGAATTTAAACTGTTACTAGAAGTTATTCATGGATGTAGATGTGTGGCATCTTCAAACGTTTAGAAAAGTTTACTATGTTAGACTTACCTTAGTACACTTTGATATGGACGCTATTTGTACCTCCGCTGATGACAGCACTCAATTTCCTGCCACGTCTTCTGAACTGTGTCCAGACTTACTGTTGCAACTGCTACAGCAATCCTCTCTTTCAGATGCTGGATGTGTCTTACCAGCGCTGTTATAAGCCACAGTCACACAAAATTTCCACTTTTGTGAACATGCCACACAAGTATGTCCGTCCATTCAATAGTTCTTCTATAATTACAGTGGCAAACCCCAACAATCATTCTCGATGAACCTGTATTACACTGACACAATCTCTAGGGAAACATATGGCTAGCACTATATGCACAAAGCAGCCTTGGCGTTGCGAGTCTGACTCGTAATTTCAACGTACCACGAACAAAGCCCACTGCTGGTTGCGTAAATTTTTACCATAGTATGAGGCGTCGCAGGTTGACCCAGCCTAAAATGAGTACCAAGATGTATGTCCTGGGGAAGTAAAGACGGCTGGCGTAATGCTGACCACATTACCCACCGAGTGCCAACTGGTCTGTAAAACAAAATATTGGTGCTTTTCCCATATTCCTGATGCACTTTAAGGCATGAAAAGTGATCTTTACTGTATGCCCAAAACACCTGATGGTTTGGAAAAGGGTCCTTTAAACAACTTAAGAATTCTCATCTACACAGTTCCATCTCTGTTTGCTGCAGGAATGTGCTCTGCTCATTCCCAGCCCACTCTGTCCTGTTTTGTTCCACTCCAGGCTGCTACCAGTAGGCCTGACCACCCTCAGATACTCAACCTGGATGACAGGACATCAGGGCCAATCCTGCCTGACCACCCTCGGATACTCAACCTGGATGACAGGACATCAGGGCCAATCCTGCCTGACCACCCTCGGATACTCAACCTGGATGACAGGACATCAGGGCCAATCCTGCCTGACCACCCTCGGATACTCAACCTGGATGACAGGACATCAGGGCCAATCCTGCCTGACCACCCTCGGATACTCAACCTGGATGACAGGACATCAGGGCCAATCCTGCCTGACCACCCTCGGATACTCAACCTGGATGGCAGAACATCAGGGCCAATCCCAGGTACCCTATTCAACCTCCATAGAAGCTATAATTATAGGCACTCATGAGGCTGTGCCAGCAACCAGGAAATCACACAGTGTTCAACACCTGGTGACACAAAGTGCCACCATTCGGATGAAGATCCCAAGGGATAGGCCCCAGAAACCATGTTCAACCCATTGGGACGCACTGTGGTTTGTTCAAGGAGATTTAGCAGCCGGTAAACTCATTCACGTGGTGTTTTTATCACTTTTTGTTTCAAATACATAACTTTACGAAAAATATAATTTTGTGTCACATCTAATCACTCAGGATGTATCATTTATAAATATTTTGTTCAACAAAACTATATTTATATATTTGTCAGCAGTAAAATGTTTCTTCTCTAAAACAGTTGATAAACATACAAGTCAAAGCATGGTTGGAGTTATTATTCTCTACGTCCCTTTACCACATGCAGGAGAGGTTATATCCCCTGCCCAACTCTAGCACATATACAGGGTGTCTGCAGACATCTACTCCCTGTTTACCAACCCCCTGCCCAACTCTAGCATATATACAGGGCATCTGCAGACATCTACTCCCTGTTTACCAACCCCCTGCCCAACTCTCGCATTTATACAGGGCGTTTCCAGACATCTACTCACTGTTTACCAACCCTCTGCCCAACTCTCGCATTTATACAGGGCGTTTCCAGACATCTACTCCCTGTTTACCAACCCCCTCACCCACACTCTCTTTCGTTTTTGTTACACATCAAAATATGATTCATTCATACCAAACTCATTATTACAGATCGGGCACAGAAAATGTGTCATAAAGTGCTACTAGAAGTATGAGAATGTCTCGGAAGTGACGACAGAATAAATCTTCTTTGCATCTCCGAGATATATATATAAACTGATAAGAGTGATAAATGAAAATTATGTAACTGCATGAAAATAAATACTTCATTGTGATCTGTCTGAAGTAGGAATTCACATTTGTGCCTTCAGTATATTGTAAAGTGACAAATAGCAACCCTGAAAATACACATACTTTCATACTTGTAACTAGCACACTGGATGGGTTTATAGCATGCACACACATAACCCATGCTTTCACTCACACACACAACCCTAAGCATACACACAACTGGCACACTGGATGGGTTTATAGCATGCACACACATAACCCATGCTTTCACACACACCCCTAGGTATACACACACAACTAGCACACTGGATGGGTTTATAGCATGCACACACATAACCCATGCTTTCACACACACACCACTAGGTATACACACACAACTGGCACACTGGATGGGTTTATAGCATGCACACACATAACCCATGCTTTCACTCACACACACAACCCTAAGCATACACACAACTGGCACACTGGATGGGTTTATAGCATGCACACACATAACCCATGCTTTCACACACACACACAACCCTAAGCATACACACAACTGGCACACTGGATGGGTTTATAGCATGCACACACATAACCCATGCTTTCACTCACACACACAACCCTAAGCATACACACAACTGGCACACTGGATGGGTTTATAGCATGCACACACATAACCCATGCTTTCACACACACACCCCTAGGTATACACACACAACTAGCACACTGGATGGGTTTATAGCATGCACACACATAACCCATGCTTTCACACACACACCCCTAGGTATACACACACAACTAGCACACTGGATGGGTTTATAGCATGCACACACATAACCCATGCTTTTACACACACCCCTAGGTATACACACACAACTGGCACACTGGATGGGTTGAAGTATGTGAGACAGGAATCCAAATACTGGTTGGTGCTGTGAAGAAGAAAACAAAAAACACAAAGGTTGATATTGGGATTGGTGAGTTAATCTTTTGATACGAAACATGTAAACTTTATGGTTTGTTCACAGAGCCCTGAAAGAACATTAAAGTCACACAACAGAAGGCCTAACCTCAACATACAAGATTTTAATTCACACTGATTTGACCCAGCCCACCAGTCATGGGTAGGGTAGATATAGCCATAATGTTATAATGGTTGATACAGTGATAAAGAGAACTGATGAGGTGTTAAGAGTGAGGGTGTGGGGCGGTTGGCACAGAGAGACACCCAGACACAGATATTTAGTGACACAGATAGCAAAGTCAGATGGAAACACACCTGGAGAAACAGATCAAGCGAGATAGGTTGATACAAATAGATACAAATATATAGACTGACAGAAATAGATATACACATAGAAAGATAAAATAGATATTGCTACATGGAAAGAATAGAGACACAGTTGCAGACGGCAGAAAGTTGCAAACAGACATAATCTCCCACACCCGGCAACTTGAGCACACAGCAACATATCAATGATTGTCATTGCAGAACAAATGATGAAACACCATATACCCCAAGCAAATATATACATCATTACCAAAAAGAAAAAGTGAGTAAAAGCACTGTTTTTCTCTCTCTCTCTCTTGTCATCTAAATAGCAAATAAATAAAAACTGTTTTAACTGTTTGGCCGAGAGAAGCCATAATTGTGACCTTGCCACTGATTACAAAATCTTGTATGGCAGGTACATTGATAAAGCCTGGTTACTGACACTGGTTTTGTGAGTCAGTGAGCCAGCGAGTCAGTAACATTAACCCACACCACTATCACACAACCAGCAATAAACACCTGGTGACACAAAGTGCCGCATTCTGGTGACAATTACCCGGGCACAAGACCCAGAAACAAGCGTTCAGCCATTAGGGTACCCGACACGAGTGCGGCTTTAGAATAAGGAAAAAGTGCGACTAGAACTGGGATGTTGGAATTGTATGGCTTTGTCAGCACCTGATGAAGAGAAGAAAACTGGAGTACATCGTGATATTAGGAAAATTGGAGGGGAGGAGATGCAGAGGGAGACCAAGAGAACAGATGATGGACAGTTTGATATAATGGCATGGAGGATCATCTGTATCACTTCTGACAGAAAGTACACAAGACAGAGGGTAGACATGACTATCAACGCCACACAGCATCAACTTTAAGGAGAAGAATCAGCAGGCTGCACTCGCAGTCTTTAGGATTTGATTTTATTTACACCACCCCCCCCCCCCCCCAATATAATTGTGGGTTGTGGAGACAATTTTTTTTCTTTAAGGTCATTATGACATCATAATTCAGCACTCAGCCTTGCCTGGTCGCTTGAAACAGGGGTTACTCTCTGGAAGTGGGCTGTGCAGTCGCTTGAAACAGGGGTCACTGTCTAGAAGTGGGCTGTGCAGTCGCTTGAAACAGGGGTTACTGTCTGGAAGTGGGCTGTGCAGTCGCTTGAAACAGGGGTCACTGTCTAGAAGTGGGCTGTGCAGTCGCTTGAAACAGGGGTTACTGTCTGGAAGTGGGCTGTGCAGTCGCTTGAAACAGGGGTCACTGTCTAGAAGTGGGCTGTGCAGTCGCTTGAAACAGGGGTCACTGTCTAGAAGTGGGCTGTGCAGTCGCTTGAAACAGGGGTCACTGTCTGGAAGTGGGCTGTGCA
This sequence comes from Candidula unifasciata, assembly GCA_905116865.2. Taxonomy (NCBI): domain Eukaryota; kingdom Metazoa; phylum Mollusca; class Gastropoda; order Stylommatophora; family Geomitridae; genus Candidula; species Candidula unifasciata. The sequence continues at coordinate 39,256 of CAJHNH020002240.1, read as the reverse complement.
GTCGCTTGAAACAGGGGTCACTGTCTAGAAGTGGGCTGTGCAGTCGCTTGAAACAGGGGTCACTGTCTAGAAGTGGGCTGTGCAGTCGCTTGAAACAGGGGTCACTGTCTGGAAGTGGGCTGTGCAGTCGCTTGAAACAGGGGTCACTGTCTAGAATTGGGCTGTGAAGTCGCTTGAAACAGGGGTCACTGTCTGGAAGTGGGCTGTGCAGTCGCTTGAAACAGGGATCACTGTCTGGAAGTGGGCTGTGCAGTCGCTTGAAACAGGAGTCACTGTCTGGAAGTGGGCTGTGGGCACACACCGAGAGAATGTTTTCATTTAATTCTTTGCTCTTGTCACTTTTCATTGATGACTTTGCTTCAAATGTTTTGAGACCGACTGAAGAAATGTTTTTTGTGACCCATGTAAAATGGCTTTTTGAGGCCTTTTTGCCCCTGAAAATATTAAGTTTCTGTGGATTGTTCACCAACAGTTTTTGGGCTGAAAGGGTTAAACACACAAAATGAAATCAGATTTCTCAGTGTAATAAATATGAACACAACTGAGCCAACAGCCTGTAGATGAATCCTCAACATGAGAGCTCAGTGAAGACACAAACATCATCAGTATTGCAAATCAATGGTTAACAAGCTCAGTGAAGACACAAACATCATCAGTATTGCAAATCAATGGTTAACAAGCTCAGTGAAGACACAAACATCATCAGTATTGCAAATCAATGGTTAACAAGCTCAGTGAAGACACAAACATCATCAGTATTGCAAATCAATGGTTAACAAGCTCAGTGAAGACACAAACATCATCAGTATTGCAAATCAATGGATAACAAGCTCAGTGAAGACACAAACATCATCAGTATTGCAAATCAATGGTTAACAAGCTCAGTGAAGACACAAACATCATCAGTATTGCAAATCAATGGTTAACAAGCTCAGTGAAGACACAAACATCATCAGTATTGCAAATCAATGGTTAACAAGCTCTTGTGAAGCCAGAGGAAATAAAAATATACAAACAGAAAAGGAAACAAACCCACATCCCCCACAACCAAAAGTAAAAAAAAAAAACATGAAAGCAAAACATAAAAATTCAACAACAAAAAAATAATAAATACAGTAATATTTCACTGCAAAAAGAGAGTACTCTCAAAAGAGAGTGTCTGGAGGTAACAAGCTGAAAAGGTTCAGGCAGGAGGACCCTGACACGTCACCGAGAGATTGTCACAGGTCATCATCTCACGCTTCAATGACTAGCACACATTTAGGGGTAACACACATATGAACCATTTTGCCCCAGGAAGCAGCGCTCAACTTTTACAACATTACTACACCCCTCAAAGGTCGCAAAACTGGCCTATCTGCACTGATCTGTTTCTGAGAAGTGTAGTTTTAATGTTATTGGTTCTGTTTGCACCTGCACATGTTCAGTAGGCCCACATATGAATAGTTACTTAAAAAGCAATTAAGGATGTTTTCTTGTGACTTTGATAAAGTCATATAAACGCCAATATTGTCCTGTAGCATTCAATGTTAACAGTCACAGTGTCACAGCATGAGTCACAGTGTCACAGCATGAGTCACAGAGTCACAGCATGAGTCACAGTGTCACAGCATGAGTCACAGTGTCACAGCATGAGTCACAGTGTCACAGCATGAGTCACAGTGTCACAGCATGAGTCACAGTGTCACAGCATGAGTCACAGTGTCACAGCATGAGTCACCCAATACAGTATAAGGTTTTTTTAGGCTGCAGGCAATCTATTCCACTTAGTAGTTCAGTACATTTATGTATATAGATTGACTAGCACCTTTCCGTCTGTCCAGATGATAGTGTTACATTGCGCTATAAGGAGGCCTGGGACTCACAGCCCACGGCGATGGCGAATGTGACTAGCAAGACCCACCTGCATTCAGAAAAGTCTTCCACAATTATAGCATGGGATTTCGGGTTCAGTGTCAAAATTTGTGTTTATTCTCAGATGCTGAGCTCTCATCCTTTCTGTTATCATTTTCCTCCTCTATTCTCAATCCCCTCCTAAAGCGCCCCCTCCACATAACTTGGTGCAGACGAACACAATAAGGTCATGATGCCAGTTTAAAGATGGCTGCCCCATGTTTGACATTCATCAAAGAGGAGCAGTGTTAGGTTATCAATTTTTGTTGATCAACAAGGAGTGAAACCTGTGGAAACTCATCAGTGTTTGAAGGTCCAGTCCAGTGATACATGCCTGTCAGTCCAGTGATACATGCCTGTCAGTCCAGTGATACATGCCTGTCAGTCCAGTGATACATGCCTGTCAGTCAGTCCAGTGATACATGCCTGTCAGTCCAGTGATACATGCCTGTCAGTCCAGTGATACATGCCTGTCAGTCCAGCAAGTGTGTCAATGGGGCAGGAAGTTTCCAAATGGCTGCAATCAACTCTGGGGTCACTACTCAGTGTGCCTGACCAAGTGTCTGTCACAAAAGTGACAGTTTTTGACAAGTTCTAAGATAACGGCGGTGGTTATTGTCATTTCTAAGTGCACTTTTGAGGTTGTCATGTGAAGGTCCCTCGTAGATATGAGAAGATTAGAGCCACCCAAAACATGCTCCAGAATACAAACAGATCAGTCATCTGTGCATCGCAGAGAGCCCTGTCAGGTAAACATAATGGAAGCAGAGCCAGAGATCGAGTGCGCAAGCCATGGCTAGATGGAATAATCAAAGCTATAAATACCAGCATCTACGAAGTATATACCACGACTGGCATCCAAAACCAAGGTTGGCACCCGACACCAAGGCTGACACCTGACACCAAGGTTGGCACCCAAAACCAAGGCTGGCACCCAAAACCAAGGTTGGCACCCGACACCAAGGCTGGCACCCGACACCAAGGCTGGCACCCGACACCAAGGCTGACACCCGACACCAAGGCTGACACCCGACACCAAGGCTGACACCCGACACCAAGGCTGACACCCGACACCAAGGCTGACACCCGACACCAAGGCTGGCACCCGACACCAAGGTGGCACCCGACACCAAGGCTGGCGCCCGACACCAAGGTTGGCAGCCGACACCAAGGTTGGCAGCCGACACCAAGGTTGGCACCCGACACCAAGGTTGGCACCCGACACCAAGGTTGGCACCCGACACCAAGGTTGGCACCCGACACCAAGGTTGGCACCCGACACCAAGGTTGGCACCCGACACCAAGGTTGGCACCCGACACCAAGGTTGGCACCCGACACCAAGGTTGGCACCTGACACCAAGGCTGGCACCCGACACCAAGGTGGCACCTGACACCAAGGCTGACACCCGACACCAAGGTTGGCACACGACACCAAGGCTGGCACCTGACACCAAGGTGGCACCTGACACCAAGGTGGCACCTGACACCAAGGCTGACACCCGACACCAAGGCTGGCACCCGACACCAAGGCTGACACCCGACACCAAGGTGGCACCTGACACCAAGGCTGGCGCCCGACACCAAGGTTGGCAGCCGACACCAAGGTTGGCAGCCGACACCAAGGTTGGCACCCGACACCAAGGCTGGCACCCGACACCAAGGCTGGCACCCGACACCAAGGTTGGCACCCGACACCAAGGCTGGCACCCGACACCAAGGCTGGCACCCGACACCAAGGTTGGCACCCGACACCAAGGTTGGCACCCGACACCAAGGTTGGCACCCGACACCAAGGTTGGCACCCGACACCAAGGTTGGCACCCGACACCAAGGTTGGCACCCGACACCAAGGCTGGCACCTGACACCAAGGCTGGCACCCGACACCAAGGTGGCACCTGACACCAAGGCTGACACCCGACACCAAGGTTGGCACACGACACCAAGGCTGGCACCTGACACCAAGGTGGCACCTGACACCAAGGTGGCACCTGACACCAAGGCTGACACCCGACACCAAGGCTGGCACCCGACACCAAGGCTGACACCCAACACCAAGGTGGCACCTGACACCAAGGCTGAGACCCGACACCAAGGTGGCACCTGACACCAAGGCTGACACCCGACACCAAGGTGAAACAATTAGCTCCATCTAAAAACCCACCTTACCAAATTTGTTAGCCACTCACAATTGTCAGTAAAGCAGTTCTCTGTAAAGTCCACTTAACTCAATGTATTAACAATGTCAGTCACATAATTCTTGTTGTAAAGTCTAAATATTCAACATATTTATACTATATAAGTCACACAATTCTCATTGTAAAGTCCACTTTACTGAATGTATTAACAAGTCAGTCATATAATTCTTGTAAATTCAACATACACAACACTTTAACAATATGTCAGTCACAAAATTCTCATTGTAAAGTCCACTTTACTCAATGTATCAACACATTAGTCACATAATTCTCATTGTAAAGTCCACTTTACTGAATGTATTAACAAGTCAGTCACAAAATTCTTGTAAATTCCACATACACAACACATTAACAATATGTCAGTCACATAATTCTCATTGTAAAGTCCACTTTATTTGAACTATGTACAAAATGTCAGCCCACAACTCACATTGTAAAGTCAGCTTTACTCAGCCCTACTCACAATATTTCAGTCACACAACTCTTGTTATGAAGCACTGACATTTGATATCACATATTTCACATGATAAAATCCACTTTGCCCAACATATGAACAGCTCAAATATGTCAGTCACATAATTCTTGTTGCACAAAAGATCACAATACCCAACTAATGGATATATACAGGTTTTTTTCTTTTTATACACCCCCCCCCCCCCTCCCTCCCCGAAACATCAACAGCTTATACATAGCAAGACCTACACAAAAGATTTCCCTTTTATAAAAATAAAAAACTGTCAATAGAATGCTAACATATTCTTCCCAAATAAATAAAAATTTTACCAAACACTTGAACACAAATGTTGTGCACATCAACAGATCTAGGACAAATTTAAAAACAAAAACGATACAAATGAGAGTAATTAGCAGCACATAATCAGCAGTAACTACAGCAATATGTACCAGTCATTTTATCCAAGTTTTTTCTGTTAAACTACACACTTGCAAACATTGTCCACAACCAATCAAAGATTTTATTTTGCAGTTTTCCCCTTGAAACGATTAGAAAGTCTGATGGGATTTTTCTTCTGCCGATCAAATGGATTATAATCCTGATCACAGGCATTCTCGTTATCCTCTGCACTGCCCCTGGAAGTCAGCGGTTTTTTGGTGACCAGACCGACCTTGGGTGCATTTCTGTCAGCCTTGTTCTGGGTTCTCTCTCCAGAAATCTCTGTCTGAATCACACAAGTTTCACTGCTCGACACAGTTTCTCCAGGGATTTTCCCCCCAGAATTCTGATCTGAATTGCTTCTCTGCCGCAAAACTTTCTTGGAAATCTTATTAAAGAAATTAGAAAATGCCCCCGACTTTCTTTCACCCTTGCGGCCATTGCGAATGAGCCCAAACACCTCGGCGTCTTGCCCAGCTTCAGGATGATCCCGGCTTGGTGGCAGTGCAATAGTTGGTCCTGGAGTGAGGGCTGCTACCTGGTGAGTTAATCGCCTCTTCCCAGCCTCCAAGTTCAAGGTCGCTAGCATGATGGAGCTCTCAGGCCGTACGAGGGGAGCTTGAAAACCTTCCAGACGAGCTTGCTGGTGATACCTGTCGGATTGATAATATCTACATACAGTGGCATGGATTACCTGGCACATGTCAGAGGGAAGCTCAAGCTGGCAACACAGACTGGTCAGGGATATCTTCTGACTGATACACCAGGTAGAACGAGACAAGTAAAGGGACCTTTTCACGTGAATGCTGCATTGGGCATATGATGCTGCTAGACTTAAAATGTTTTAGAACCAATCAGGCAATATGGCCAACATCAGGCCAGCCACCTTTACTTCCCAGGACATGATCTGGCACCCATTTTAGGCTGCATCAGGCCAGCCACCTTAACTTCCCAGGACATGTCCTGGTACTTTTTTAGGCTGCATCAGGCCAGCCACCTTTACTTCCCAGGACATGTCCTGGTACTTGTTTAGGCTGGATCATGCCAGGAGAAATGTCAATTTCTTTTTCCAACTCTCAATTTAAAATAAAAAACAGTGAGGCCAACAAACAAGTATCTAACCACCACCGTAACTGCCCTAAGGAGGGAACATCCAACCATTAATGTTAGAAGGCTTCAAAATTTAAAAATCATCATACTGGACTTTCACTTGCCAATGAATTTCTATAGGTTTTACCCCTTCACTGATCCAAAAATGGATAGCAGAATACTGCTACTCTTCGGCGCATAACAAAAGTGGAACAGCTATATTTAAACAAGGCATCATTTTGTCTAGTTATTGTAATTTCTGTCAAAGTTCTAATGTTTTCATTTGAAGCCTCCCTCATATAAAGGTGGAAGGTCAGAGATCATTTGAAGCCCCCCTCATATAAAAGTGGACGGTCACAGATAATTTAAAGCCCCCTCATATAAAGCTGGAAGATCATTTGATATCCCTGTGTACAGTGCATGTTACAGCAACTGGATTCTTTCAGTCAAAATAAATACCGAGAACCAATCAAACCAAACACATAAAACCAAACATTTGGTCAAACCAGACATTCAATCGAAACCAAACAAGTAAAACCAAACATTTGGTCAAACCAAACACGCAGTCAAACAAACACATAAAACCAAACATTCCGTCAAACCAAACACATAAATGGAAACGTTCAGTTAATAAGACAAACTGGGCACCAAATGATCAACCCTCTCCTAACCGTCATTTGAAACAAAAAAATAACAGCAGTGTTCTGATTTGTTAGAGCGTCTGTTTCTGTGCTACTGTAGTTCATCTCCTCTCCTTACAATTTTATTTCTTCTCCAAATCCTTTTCTACTCAAAGTTCAATTTCTCCTTTACCCCACATCTTTTTCTACTCAAAACTCTATTTATCTTATACTCGTGTCCTGTTTTTCCTCTCGCCGACTCAAGATTGTACTTTTTGCCTTATCCCACACAAGGTTATACTTTTTGCCTTATCCCACTCAAGATTGTACTTTTTTTTTGCTTTTTCCCAGGTCCTTTCTAAAGTTGTGTTTGTTATCACAGTTCTTTCTTCCAAAAGTTCTATTTCTTCTTTTCCTTCCCTACCCTAAGTTCATCTCTTCTACCTCTTGCATATACTAACAAGCAGAAGAAGAAGAAAAAGAGGAGGAGGAAGAACAAGAAGAAGAAGAAGATGATGATAGAGAAGAAGAAGAGGCATCTACAAAGAAGACTGGACTGCTCAGCTAGAACTCACCTGATCCACTTAGTGGTGGCACTGATGGAGCCAGCTAGATCACTTTTGCTTCTGTGGTGAGTCTTGCTCCTGTGGGAGAGTGATCCTGCCAAAGAGTTTTGTAGAGACAACACTGGAGGCTGTTTGGTGGGTCCGACTGCTGGCGGGGCTGTCACATCTGCCAGATGTCTTACTACACAAGAAACAACAAACAAATTAACACACACAAACTACTCAACACATGATATTGTCTGTTTAAAAGAAAAGAAGGCACTTCCTCTATAACGCAAGAGGCTGTCCAGTGAGATATCAGGTTCTGCTGTTTGCTCTGATGTTATCTTTCCATCTTGTTCTTGAGCTTTATATCCTTCTCCACTTTTGGTATAAGCGCTGTATGATATGGCATCAAAAGGCATTCTCTTTCTCAGTGGGCTGTATGATATGGCATCACAAGGCATTCTCTGTAAGTGGGCAAATCATTTGCTCTGATATCTCCGTATACAGTTTTAAAATTGGTTTTGTGCCACTTGTTCACTTATGACCTGATTCCTGGGTTGCTTCTGTAGCCCATCTCATGTCCATGGTTACAGATGTTCTTGTCTGGTTGGCTGTGGGTGATACAAAATGGCACTGTCTGTCGGTGATCAAGTCTTGTCTTCGTGTTTGTCAGTCAATGGGTTCTGTGCAAGAAGTGATTCTTTTTATGTCCTTGCTGCTTCAGAAATATGATACTGAGTCCTTGTTTGTATTCACCAGTGGTCAGTCTAGAATTGTCGTAGTCAACGTGAACATGTGAGACATGGACAACATATAAGACATAGACAATATGTGAGGAAACGGACAACATGTGAGCTAGTAAAAAGTAAGGTAAGCACAATATTCCATGTGTAAAAAATCTTCACATGTGTGTAACATTCTTGAATGTTGTGGGATTTTAATAATATTTTTGTTATAATACTGACAAATAATTTAGATTTATTCTGCCTTTATTTCTCTTCAGTTTGATAGATTATGTCTCTATATAATACAGCCAATACATTTTCTTCAGAAAGGTTTTTAGCTTTGTCATGTTGCAATAAAACAAAATTCAGCTTAAAATTAATGCTATCCAAACCCCATAAATAAAGTGATCCTGAAAGAATTAAAACTACAATTGGAGAAATTACAAGCCAACAGGCAACAGTTTTTGACACAACAGAAATAAAGTGTTGATAACTTTGCGACAATGGTTAACTATCACTGGAAAAAGTAAACAGTAAAGATTTGTTGACATAATGGAAATAAAATTGATAACTTAGTGACAGCTGGTAACTTCCACTAGAAGGCAGCCAGAAGATCATAGAGATAAAAACCTGGATGGGTTGGTGACATGGGACAGGCGAGAACACATCTGAGGTGTCAGTAATCATGTGAGACCCATTCAAGCAGCCTGGTCAACTAACCGTCAACCCACTCAATAAACCAGCCATCCCACACCCTCAAGCAACCATCCAACACACTCAAGCAACCATCCAACATGCTCAAGCAACCACCCAACACGCTCAAGCAACCACCCAACACGCTCAAGCAACCATCCAACACGCTCAAGCAACCATCCAACATGCTCAAGCAACCACCCAACACGCTCAAGCAACCATCCAACATGCTCAAGCAACCACCCAACACCCTCAAGCAACCACCCAACATGCTCAAGCAACCACCCAACACCCTCAAGCAACCACCCAACACCCTCAAGCAACCACCCAACACGCTCAAGCAACCACCCAACATGCTTAAGCAACCACCCAACACCCTCAAGCAACCACCCAACACCCTCAAGCAACCACCCAACACCCTTAAGCAACCACCCAACACCCTCAAGCAACCATCCAACACGCTCAAGCAACCACCCAACATGCTCAAGCAATCATCCAACACCCTCAAGCAACCACCCAACACCCTCAAGCAACCATCCAACATGCTCAAGCAACCACCCAACACCCTCAAGCAACCATCCAACACGCTCAAGCAACCACCCAACACGCTCAAGCAACCATCCAACATGCTCAAGCAACCACCACCCAACATGCTCAAGCAACCACCCAAACATGCTCAAGCAAACCCACCCAACATGCTCAAGCAACCACCCAAACACCCTCAAGCAACCATCCAACATGCTCAAGCAACCATCCAACATGCTCAAGCAACCATCCAACACCCTCAAGCAACCACCCAACACCCTCAAGCAACCACCCAACACCCACAAGCAACCACCCAACATGATCAAGCAACCATCCAACATGCTCAAGCAACCATCCAACATGCTCAAGCAACCATCCAACATGCTCAAGCAACCATCCAACATGCTCAAGCAACCACCCAACATGCTCAAGCAACCACCCAACATGCTCAAGCAACCACCCAACATGCTCAAGCAACCACCCAACATGCTCAAGCAACCACCCAACATGCTCAAGCAACCACCCAACATGCTCAAGCAACCACCCAACATGCTCAAGCAACCACCCAACATGCTCAAGCAACCACCCAACATGCTCAAGCAACCACCCAACATGCTCAAGCAACCATCCAACATGCTCAAGCAACCATCCAACACCCTCAAGCAACCACCCAACATGCTCAAGCAACCACCCAACATGCTCAAGCAACCACACAACATGCTCAAGCAACCACCCAACACCCTCAAGCAACCACCCAACACCCTCAAGCAACCACCCAACACCCTCAAGCAACCACCCAACACCCTCAAGCAACCACCCAACACCCTCAAGCAACCACCCAACACCCTCAAGCAACCACCCAACATGCTCAAGCAACCACACAACATGCTCAAGCAACCACCCAACATGCTCAAGCAACCACCCAACATGCTCAAGCAACCACCCAACATGCTCAAGCAACCATCCAACATGCTCAAGCAAACACCCAACACCCTCAAGCAACCACCCAACATGCTCAAGCAACCATCCAACATGCTCAAGCAACCATCCAACACCCTCAAGCAACCACCCAACATGCTCAAGCAACCACCCAACATGCTCAAGCAACCATCCAACATGCTCAAGCAACCACACAACATGCTCAAGCAACCACCCAACACCCTCAAGCAACCACCCAACACCCTCAAGCAACCACCCAACACCCTCAAGCAACCACCCAACATGCTCAAGCAACCACCCAACATGCTCAAGCAACCATCCAACATGCTCAAGCAACCACCCAACACCCTCAAGCAACCACCCAACATGCTCAAGCAACCATCCAACACCCTCAAGCAACCACCCAACATGCTCAAGCAACCATCCAACATGCTCAAGCAACCACACAACATGCTCAAGCAACCACCCAACACCCTCAAGCAACCATCCAACATGCTCAAGCAACCACCCAACACGCTCAAGCAACCATCCAACACGCTCAAGCAACCATCCAACATGCTCAAGCAACCATACAACACGCTCAAGCAACCATCCAACATGCTCAAGCAACCATCCAACATGCTCAAGCAACCATCCAACATGCACAAGCAACCATACAACACGTTCAAGCAACCACCCAACACGCTCAAGCAACCACCCAACACGCTCAAGCAACCACCCAACATGCTCAAGCAACCATCCAACATGCTCAAGCAACCACCCAACATGCTCAAGCAATCATCCAACACCCTCAAGCAACCACCCAACACCCTCAAGCAAACCATCCAACATGCTCAAGCAACCACCCAACACCCTCAAGCAACCATCCAACACGCTCAAGCAACCACCCACAACACGCTCAAGCAACATCCCAACATGCTCAAGCAACCACCCAACATGCTCAAGCAACCACCCAACATGCTCAAGCAACCACCCAACATGCTCAAGCAACCACCCAACACCCTCAAGCAACCATCCAACACGCTCAAGCAACCATCCAACATGCTCAAGCAACCACCTAACACCCTCAAGCAACCACCTAACACCCTCAAGCAACCATCCAACATGCTTAAGCAACCACCCAACATGCTTAAGCAACCACCCAACACCCTCAAGCAACCATCCAACATGCTCAAGCAACCACCCAACATGATCAAGCAACCATCCAACATGCTCAAGCAACCATCCAACATGCTCAAGCAACCACCCAACATGCTCAAGCAATCATCCAACACCCTCAAGCAACCACCCAACACCCTCAAGCAACCATCCAACATGCTCAAGCAACCACCCAACACCCTCAAGCAACCATCCAACACCCTCAAGCAACCACCCAACACGCTCAAGCAACCATCCAACATGCTCAAGCAACCACCCAACATGCTCAAGCAACCACCCAACATGCTCAAGCAACCACCCAACATGCTCAAGCAACCACCCAACACCCTCAAGCAACCATCCAACACCCTCAAGCAACCATCCAACATGCTCAAGCAACCATCCAACACCCTCAAGCAACCACCCAACACCCTCAAGCAACCACCCAACACCCACAAGCAACCATCCAACATGATCAAGCAACCATCCAACATGCTCAAGCAACCATCCAACATGCTCAAGCAACCATCCAACATGCTCAAGCAACCATCCAACATGCTCAAGCAACCACCCAACATGCTCAAGCAACCACCCAACATGCTCAAGCAACCACCCAACATGCTCAAGCAACCACCCAACATGCTCAAGCAACCACCCAACATGCTCAAGCAACCACCCAACATGCTCAAGCAACCACCCAACATGCTCAAGCAACCACCCAACATGCTCAAGCAACCACCCAACATGCTCAAGCAACCACCCAACATGCTCAAGCAACCACCCAACATGCTCAAGCAACCATCCAACATGCTCAAGCAACCACCCAACACCCTCAAGCAACCACCCAACATGCTCAAGCAACCACCCAACATGCTCAAGCAACCACACAACATGCTCAAGCAACCACCCAACACCCTCAAGCAACCACCCAACACCCTCAAGCAACCACCCAACACCCTCAAGCAACCACCCAACACCCTCAAGCAACCACCCAACACCCTCAAGCAACCACCCAACACCCTCAAGCAACCATCCAACATGCTCAAGCAACCACACAACATGCTCAAGCAACCACCCAACATGCTCAAGCAACCACCCAACATGCTCAAGCAACCAACCCAACATGCTCAAGCAACCACCCCCCACACCCTCAAGCAACCACCCAACATGCTCAAGCAACCATCCAACATGCTCAAGCAACCATCCAACACCCTCAAGCAACCACCCAACATGCTCAAGCAACCACCCAACATGCTCAAGCAACCATCCAACATGCTCAAGCAACCACATAACATGCTCAAGCAACCACCCAACACCCTCAAGCAACCACCCAACACCCTCAAGCAACCACCCAACACCCTCAAGCAACCACCCAACATGCTCAAGCAACCACCCAACATGCTCAAGCAACCATCCAACATGCTCAAGCAACCACCCAACACCCTCAAGCAACCACCCAACATGCTCAAGCAACCATCCAACACCCTCAAGCAACCACCCAACATGCTCAAGCAACCATCCAACATGCTCAAGCAACCACACAACATGCTCAAGCAACCACCCAACACTCTCAAGCAACCATCCAACATGCTCAAGCAACCACCCAACACGCTCAAGCAACCATCCAACACGCTCAAGCAACCATCCAACATGCTCAAGCAACCATACAACACGCTCAAGCAACCATCCAACATGCTCAAGCAACCATCCAACATGCTCAAGCAACCATCCAACATGCACAAGCAACCATACAACACGTTCAAGCAACCACCCAACACGCTCAAGCAACCACCCAACACGCTCAAGCAACCACCCAACATGCTCAAGCAACCATCCAACATGCTCAAGCAACGACCCAACATGCTCAAGCAATCATCCAACACCCTCAAGCAACCACCCAACACCCTCAAGCAACCATCCAACATGCTCAAGCAACCACCCAACACCCTCAAGCAACCATCCAACACGCTCAAGCAACCACCCAACACGCTCAAGCAACCATCCAACATGCTCAAGCAACCACCCAACATGCTCAAGCAACCACCCAACATGCTCAAGCAACCACCCAACATGCTCAAGCAACCACCCAACACCCTCAAGCAACCATCCAACACGCTCAAGCAACCATCCAACATGCTCAAGCAACCACCCAACACCCTCAAGCAACCATCCAACACCCTCAAGCAACCATCCAACATGCTCAAGCAACCATCCAACATGCTCAAGCAACCATCCAACATGCTCAAGCAACCATCCAACATGCTCAAGCAACCACCCAACACCCTCAAGCAACCACCCAACATGCTCAAGCAACCATCCAACACCCTCAAGCAACCATCCAACACCCTCAAGCAACCACCCAACATGCTCAAGCAACCATCCAACATGCTCAAGCAACCACACAACATGCTCAAGCAACCACCCAACACCCTCAAGCAACCATCCAACACGCTCAAGCAACCACCCAACACGCTCAAGCAACCATCCAACACGCTCAAGCAACCATCCAACATGCTCAAGCAACCATACAACACGCTCAAGCAACCATCCAACATGCTCAAGCAACCATCCAACATGCTCAAGCAACCATCCAACATGCACAAGCAACCATACAACACGCTCAAGCAACCATAAAACACGCTCAAGCAACCACCCAACATGTTCAAGCAACCACCCAACACGCTCAAGCAACCACCAAACACGCTCAAGCAACCACCCAACATGCTCAAGCAACCATCCAACACGCTCAAGCAACCACACAACATGCTCAAGCAACCACCCAACATGCTCAAGCAACCACCCAACATGCTCAAGCAACCACCCAACACGCTCAAGCAACCACCCAACACCCTCAAGCAACCACCCAACACCCTCAAGCAACCATCCAACATGCTCAAGCAACCACCCAACATGATCAAGCAACCATCCAACATGCTCAAGCAACCACCCAACACCCTCAAGCAACCATCCAACACCCTCAAGCAACCACCCAACACCCTCAAGCAACCATCCAACATGCTCAAGCAACCACCCAACACCCTCAAGCAACCATCCAACATGCTCAAGCAACCACCCAACATGCTCAAGCAACCATCCAACATGCTCAAGCAACCACCCAACACCCTCAAGCAACCATCCAACATGCTCAAGCAACCATCCAACACCCTCAAGCAACCATCCAACATGCTCAAGCAACCACCTAACACCCTCAAGCAACCACCTAACACCCTCAAGCAACCATCCAACATGCTTAAGCAACCACCCAACATGCTTAAGCAACCCCCAACACCCCCCCCACCCTCAAGCAACCATCCAACATGCTCAAGCAACCACCCAACATGATCAAGCAACCATCCAACATGCTCAAGCAACCATCCAACATGCTCAAGCAACCACCCAACATGCTCAAGCAATCATCCAACACCCTCAAGCAACCACCCAACACCCTCAAGCAACCATCCAACATGCTCAAGCAACCACCCAACACCCTCAAGCAACCATCCAACACGCTCAAGCAACCACCCAACACGCTCAAGCAACCATCCAACATGCTCAAGCAACCACCCAACATGCTCAAGCAACCACCCAACATGCTCAAGCAACCACCCAACATGCTCAAGCAACCACCCAACACCCTCAAGCAACCATCCAACATGCTCAAGCAACCATCCAACATGCTCAAGCAACCATCCAACACCCTCAAGCAACCACCCAACACCCTCAAGCAACCACCCAACACCCACAAGCAACCATCCAACATGATCAAGCAACCATCCAACATGCTCAAGCAACCATCCAACATGCTCAAGCAACCATCCAACATGCTCAAGCAACCATCCAACATGCTCAAGCAACCACCCAACATGCTCAAGCAATCATCCAACACCCTCAAGCAACCACCCAACACCCTCAAGCAACCACCCAACATGCTCAAGCAACCACCCAACACGCTCAAGCAACCATCCAACATGCTCAAGCAACCACCCAACATGCTCAAGCAACCACCCAACATGCTCAAGCAACCACCCAACATGCTCAAGCAACCACCCAACATGCTCAAGCAACCACCCAACATGCTCAAGCAACCACCCAACACCCTCAAGCAACCACCCAACACCCTCAAGCAACCATCCAACACCCTCAAGCAACCATCCAACACCCTCAAGCAACCATCCAACACCCTCAAGCAACCATCCAACACCCTCAAGCAACCATCCAACATGCTCAAGCAACCACCCAACACGCTCAAGCAACCACCCAACATGCTCAAGCAACCATCCAACACCCTCAAGCAACCACCCAACACCCTCAAGCAACCACCCAACACCCTCAAGCAACCATCCAACACCCTCAAGCAACCACCCAACACCCTCAAGCAACCACCCAACACCCTCAAGCAACCATCCAACACCCTCAAGCAACCATCCAACACCCTCAAGCAACCATCCAACACCCTCAAGCAACCATCCAACATGCTCAAGCAACCACCCAACATGCTCAAGCAACCACCCAACATGCTCAAGCAACCACCCAACACTCTCAAGCAACCATCCAACACGCTCAAGCAACCATCCAACATGCTCAAGCAACCATCCAACATGCTCAAGCAACCACCCAACATGCTCAAGCAACCACCCAACACCCTCAAGCAACCATCCAACATGCTCAAACAACCACCCAACACCCTCAAGCAACCATCCAACATGCTCAAGCAACCATCCAACATGCTCAAGCAACCACCCAACATGCTCAAGCAACCACCCAACACCCTCAAGCAACCATCCAACACCCTCAAGCAACCATCCAACATGCTCAAGCAACCATCCAACATGCTCAAGCAACCACCCAACACTCTCAAGCAACCATCCAACATGCTCAAGCAACCCCCCAACACCCTCAAGCAACCATCCAACACCCTCAAGCAACCATCCAACATGCTCAAGCAACCACCCAACATGCTCAAGCAACCACCCAACATGCTCAAGCAACCACCCAACATGCTCAAGCAATCACCCAACACCCTCAAGCAACCATCCAACATGCTCAAGCAACCATCCAACATGCTCAAGCAACCATCCAACATGCTCAAGCAACCACCCAACATGCTCAAGCAACCACCCAACACCCTCAAGCAACCATCCA
Organism: Candidula unifasciata; assembly: GCA_905116865.2. NCBI lineage: Eukaryota > Metazoa > Mollusca > Gastropoda > Stylommatophora > Geomitridae > Candidula > Candidula unifasciata. Next base: position 22,853 of record CAJHNH020002240.1, on the reverse strand, counting down.
ACATGCTCAAGCAACCACCCAACACCCTCAAGCAACCATCCAACATGCTCAAGCAACCATCCAACATGCTCAAGCAACCATCCAACATGCTCAAGCAACCACCCAACATGCTCAAGCAACCACCCAACACCCTCAAGCAACCACCCAACACCCTCAAGCAACCATCCAACACCCTCAAGCAACCATCCAACATGCTCAAGCAACCATCCAACACCCTCAAGCAACCATCCAACATGCTCAAGCAACCACCCGATATGCTCAAGCAACCACCCAACACGCTCAAGCAACCACCCAACATGCTCAAGCAACCATCCAACACCCTTAATCAACCACCCAACATGCTCAAGCAACCATCCAACACGCTCAAGCAACCACCCAACATGCTCAAGCAACCACCCAACATGCTCAAGCAACCACCCAACATGCTCAAGCAACCATCCAACACACTCAAGCAATCATCCAACATGCTCAAGCAACCATCCAACACCCTCAAGCAACCATCCAACATGCTCAAGCAACCATCCAACACACTCAAGCAACCATCCAACATGCTCAAGCAACCATCTAGACATTCTGTATTTCTCCTACCTGAGCTAGTGATGATCTTGCTCCCAGCATTGAGTTCTGTGATTGTCGCATCAGCTCCGCCATCATCATCATCATCAGGAAACAACTCACTGTTGGGCCGATTCACCATTGGAGTGCCCAACACACTGATGTGACTGAGGTCAGCCAGGTTAAGGTCACGTTCAGGGGTGGCTGGACATGAACTGGGCACAGCCCTACGTGTGGGTGTTTCTGCTCTATCCAGTATCTGGGTTATGTCAGCATCCTGCTGCAAGGACGCTGAAGATGGATCCCCCATGTTGACCTTGAAATTGCCCCGATGAAGCTCTGTGAGTATCATCTCCACTAGCTGTTTCTTCTCTTCTCTGATGGAAGAGCTGGCCCCTGTGGATTCAGCAACAGACAAGAGTTGACTGGAGGATACAAGCAACAGCCAAGAGTTGACTGGAGGATACAAGCAACAGACAAGAGTTGACTGGAGGATACAAGCAACAGACAAGAGTTGACTGGAGGATACAAGCAACAGACAAGAGTTGACTGGAGGATACAAGCAACAGACAAGAGTCGACTGGAGGATACAGCCAAGAGTTGACTGGAGGATACAGCCAAGAGTTGACTGGAGGATACAAGCAACAGCTGCAGCTTTCAGTTGGTGAAACAATCATGGGTAAGATGATTTTTAAAAAAACATTTTTTATTAGTAACTGCTGGTGACCTATATTTCAAAGTCAATGCCATGGTCCACTTTTCAATCACAAGCATCCTAAATACAATCATCCCCTTTTCAATCACAAGCATCCTAAATACAATCATCCCCTTTTCAATCACAAGCATCCTAAATACAATCATTCTCTTTTCAATCACAAGCATCCCAAATGTCTCTGAATCCCAGTCAAGCTGCAGCGTGCATCACTGCATGTGCTGAACATCAGTATGTGGTAGTCATGTCATAAGTACTGACTACTGAATCAAGAGCATATGCTTATCATCCCAAGAAGGATATGTTTTGTTTCTGACAGAAAATGGCGGGGTAGATCCAAAAGGCACTCAAAGCTCAAAGAGCGGTCATTCCACGTCTTTCTTTTCTTTGTTCTGGACCAGTGGACATTCATATAAAAGAATGCAGGCAATGTAGGGTAACAAATGTGTGTTGAAGACACCAGTGACAGACTGACGAATGTTTCAGAAAATGCCCAAGTTCACGACAGATCCTCCAAGGCACTCACCTACCTAAACAATGGCATGTTGGCTAAATGCCTAGAGCAATTTTTTCTGACCAACCCACAGTGCATAATTCATGCAAAATGAATTCTGTTTAATTCTGCAACAAGTGTTGATGTTTCTCTCATGCTTTTGCAATAAAGCCATTGAAACAAGTTTCAATTGAATGTCAGTAATATATATAACAAAACAATTGTATGTGTCACGATAACCAGGACAGTCAAGAGCTGCAGGGACACAGTCACAACCAGGGTTATCAACCATCAGTGTGGGTTCCTATGAGTGGTGTATGCAGGGACACAGTCACAACCAGGGTTATCAACCATCAGTGTGAGTTCCTATGTGTGGTGTATGCAGGGACACAGTCACAACCAGGGTTATCAACTATCAGTGAGGGTTGCTATGTGTGGTGTATGCAGGGACACAGTCACAACCAGGGTTATCAACCATCAGTGAGGGTTCCTATGTGTGGTCTATGACTGCCAATTCTGGAACCTGAGCAAACAAACAAGGAAGATCTTGGAGGCTGTAGAGATGTGGTATTTAGGAGAAGTATTGTGAATGCCATGGACTGTGGGAACTGCTAAAGTGCAGCAGCTAGATATCGGCTCCGGCCCGAAAAATCTTGGGTTCCGATCTGTGACAAGTCTGGATCCCAGGTCCCTTGCAAACTCATCATTACCATTGAGACCTCTAAGAGACAGAGGCAGGCAGGCAGGCAGAAATGACATTGGATGGATAAAGAAGCTGGCACAGAGTTGTGTCCTCAACAGAACTGATTCACAAGCTAAGACCTGTGGAGTGCATGCCCAGACACTTGATGATCAAACAATGATGTGCCATCTCCATAATGAAGGTTGGCTACAGGGTCTCCACTGCTGTCTTTGGGATTATTACACCTTGAAGCCCTCAATCTCTTCCACGGTGTGACTCTCGTACCACTGTTCAAAAGCCCTGGGGTTTTTTTTTTTTTTTAAAATATGCAGTCAGCAGCGGAAATCAAATCCAGGTTTTTCTAGGTCTGTGAAACTGTTGAACACATTCACTGACTTCCAAGCCCCCGCATGATGATGATGATTTTGAGAAAACCAAGACAACTGATTAACCAACACCCCCCCCCCCCCCCTAAGGTTTAGGATACCATCCTGTGACTACAAAATCTTAGTCTGGATGGCAGACCAACATTGTAGATTCTAGATTCCCATTCAACCCTTAAAGAAGTCATGATTAGAGCCGCCCTAATAACTACAACAGCCAGGGGTGGAATGCACTGCTAAGAGGGTAAGTACCCCTGTACCAAGACAACAACAGAACAAGTATTGACAGCTTAAAAGGTCTACATTTGGTACCAACCAGCATCTAGCCCAAACTTGAACACCATGTTCTTGGTTCGGATCTGCTCGGTAAACATCTTGCTGTGCCTGGATGCCACAATTTTCTGCCTTCTCAATAGCTGAACTTCCTGTGGAAGAAAAAGAAACAGAAACTAAACTCACTTGACTGAGCATTGTACTGTTCTTCAGAGACAATGAAGAAGAAGCAGACTCGCAGTCAATAACAGGACAGGATGGAGACAGTTAGCAAAATATTTAAAACCCAAAAATAGATAATAATGTGCCATCTCTACAACAATATGCTATGTCTATTATCAAGGTCAACGTCCCTGCACACTGGGTGTTTCCATGTATGCTGGGTCTTTCAATGCAGCAGTCATTCCAAGGAACCGCTACTGATTGGTCCCATAAAGAATTGGTTTTCATGTCTCGTATCTTAGACAACAGTGACACGTCACTGTCTTTGGAAATATTTCATGGTGAAGCTTAGGTCTCCTCCATGGTGAAGCTTGCGTCTCCCCCATGGTGAAGCTTGGGTCTCCTCCATGGTGAAGCTAGGGTCTCCCCCATGATGAAGCTTGGGTCTCCCCCATGGTGAAGCTTGGGTCTCCTCCATGATGAAGCCTGGGTCTCCTCCATGGTGAAGCTTGGGTCTCCTCCATGATGAAGCCTGGGTCTCCTCAATGGTGAAGCTTGGGTCTCCTCCATGATGAAGCTTGGGTCTCCTCCATGATGAAGCTTGCGTCTCCCCCATGGTGAAGCTTGGGTCTCCTCCATGGTAAAGCTTGGGTCTCCTCCATGGTGAAGCTTGGGTCTCCTCCATGATGAAGCTTGGGTCTCCTCCATGATGAAGCTTGGGTCTCCTCCATGATGAAGCCTGGGTCTCCCCCATGGTGAAGCTTGGGTCTCCTCCATGATGAAGCCTGGGTCTCCTCCATGATGAAGCCTGGGTCTCCTCAATGGTGAAGCTTGGGTCTCCTCAATGGTGAAGCTTGGGTCGCCTCCATGATGAGGCTTGGGTCTCCTCCATGATGAAGCTTGCATCTCCCCCATGATGAAGCTAGGGTCTCCCCCATGATGAAGCTTGGGTCTCCCATATGATGAAGCTTGGGTCTCCTCAATGGTGAAGCTTGGGTCTCCTCCATGGTAAAGCTTGGGTCTCCTCCATGATGAAGCTTGGGTCTCCTCCATGATGAAGCTTGGGTCTCCTCCATGATGAAGCTTGGGTCTCCTCCATGATGTAGCTAGGGTCTCCCCCATGATGAAGCTAGGGTCTCCCCCATGATGAAGCTTGGGTCTCCTCCATGGTAAAGCTTGGGTCTCCTCCATGGTGAAGCTTGGGTCTCCTCCATGGTAAAGCTTGGGTCTCCTCCATGGTAAAGCTTGGGTCTCCTCCATGGTGAAGCTTGGGTCTCCTCCATGATGAAGCTTGGGTCTCCTCCATGATGAAGCTTGGGTCTCCTCCATGATGAAGCCTGGGTCTCCTCAATGGTGAAGCTTGGGTCTCCTCCATGATGAAGCTTGGGTCTCCTCCATGATGAAGCTTGGGTCTCCTCCATAAAGCTTGGGTCTCCTCCATGATAAAGCTTGGGTCTCCTCCATGGTGAAGCTTGGGTCTCCTCCATGATGAAGCTTGGGTCTCCTCCATGGTGAAGCTTGGGTCTCCTCCATGATGAAGCTTGGGTCTCCTCCATGATGAAGCCTGGGTCTCCTCAATGGTGAAGCTTGGGTCTCCTCCATGATGAAGCTTGGGTCTCCTCCATGCTGAAGCTTGGGTCTCCCCCCATGATGAAGCTTGGGTCTCCTCCATGATGAAGCTTGGGTCTCCTCCATGATGAAGCTTGGGTATCCTCCATGATGAAGCCTGGGTCTCCTCAATGGTGAAGCTTGGGTCTCCTCCATGGTGAAGCCTGGGTCTGATCACCCTCTTTGACAGCTCTCCTCCATAACCATCATCTTTGTCACATCACTCTTGTGACAGCTCTCCTCCATAGCCATGATCTTTGTCAGATCACCCTCTGTGACAGCTTTTTTCCATAACCATCATCTTTGTCAGATCACCCTTTTTGACAGCTCTCCTCCATAACCATCATCTTTGTCAGATCACCCTTTTTGACAGCTCTCCTCCATAACCATCATCTTTGTCAGATCACCTTTTTTGACAGCTCTCCTCCATAACCATCATCTTTGTCAGATCACCCTTTTTGACAGCTCTCCTCCATAACCATCATCTTTGTCAGATTACCTTTTTTGACAGCTCTCCTCCATAACCATCATCTTTGTCAGATCACCCTTTTTGACAGCTCTCCTCCATAACCATCATCTTTGTCAGATCACCCTCTTTGACAGCTCTCCTCCATTACCATCAGCTTTGTCAGACCCCTCTCTGTGGCAGTCTTGTCAGATCACCCTCTTTGACAGCTCTTGTCAGATCACCCTCTTTGACAGCTCCTGTCGATCACTCTCTTTGACAACACTCCTCCATACCCCTAAATCCCGAGAAACAGAGCATCATGACACTAATTCTACATGTACACATAAGTTTACAGAGACCAACGTACTTGGCGACACAGGCGTAGCTGTTTGAAAAACTCCAGTAGCTGTCTGAAACAAGCTTGAATGTCAAATGATTCTGCTTCACAGAAATACTCTGCCAACTGCTTGGACTGGATCTTCAGCTCCGTGATCTGGCTCTGCAGCCGACGGAACTCCCTCTTGACCTCCTGTCGAAGAACACAAACAGCCATCATATCTTGGCCTACAACACACACATACATCTTTTAATCGTACCATGTATTATATAAGGACAGGTCCCCATGTAGGTTCTGGTGCCCTATTGTAGGGGAAAAAACAAGAATAGACTTCCTGCCTAACCAAAAAATCATGTTGTAAGAGTCAGTAATTAGGGCTTCCTTCAATGTCAGAATTTTAAAAAAGTTTTTAAAATAAAAAAGCCAGATCTGGGACGTGCATGCAAAACTCAGGTTTTGGAACACGACTACAGTATAGAAATGGATAAACAACCAGAACTTTCTGCCAGCGTTTACAGCCGGCGATCACCAAGAAAAAGAGGCCCAGGTTATATTTGAAAATAAAAGAGAATGTCAAGCATAAGTAATACTGGTATACACATATTTGAAGCCTCACCTGTACAACAAAGTTGGTGCACTTAGCTGAGATTCTCTGAGATCTATGGGAGGAGATGGCGGATAGGCAGGTTCACTGATTTTACTAAAGGCAAGTTTTACTTCTCACAATAACTAGTTATTGCATTTTTCTCCGTATGTAGACTGAAAGGATACAGTTCCATCGCCCAGCTACTGTGTTGAGTGCATGAGTCAATAGTGTGAGATGCATATTTCATCTGGAATGTCTTTCAACTGCCCAATGTGTTTTATGTTGTGAACTACAGATTCAGAAAATAGTGAGTGACCTATTGCCAGAGAACTTGTGGTGCCTTATGCAATTAACTATATGTGAGGCAGGCACTATTGATCTGTTGCAACTGCTACTTCCATCGACAATCAACTGCATTTCTAGTGTCAGACTGAATGTGTGGGCACTTCTGACTGCTACCTTATGCGTTTAATGTGTGTGTATGCTGTTGCATTTGCTAAGACTGCAGACTGTGTGTCCTTTTTTCACAAGAGAAAATGATATACATTTGATGTGATTTTAATTGACACCAGAGCAGAGCAACTAGTATCTGCTACAATATTGGGACTGGAATTAAAATTAAGAAAGAGAAAGAAAGGCTTGGATACTGAAGAGAAGTGTTTGCGTGTAATAAAACATCCTTAGCAACAACAACAACTATCTGACAGGTCTGAATAAAATAGCAATATGGATTAACACCAGGCACCAATGGCATAGGTTAGCGCAGTTGATAGGAAGCTCGCTTTCAAATCCAGCTGCAACTTGCTGCAGCCACGGTCGGTGTTCAAAACCGGGCGGCTCCCGGGGTTCACCCAGCCTCCAGGAAATGGATACCAGAGTGACACTCTGGGGTAAATGGAGGAACGCCGCTGTAGCTACAGAGTTACATGGGAACGGTGACACAGGCGGACAGTTTTTTTTTATCAGCTGTCTGTACTGGTGGCAGAGCACTTATGGTTTATAACCGTGTGCAATGACGCTGGTTCACATCTCCCGACTTTACCTTTACCTTTTACCAATAGCATAATCAGCTGTAATGAGAGAAGATAACAATAAGACATTCTGTGACCAACCTCCATGAAGCCACCGAAGCCATCCTTGATGAGTGAGCTGGCACTGCTGAGCTGCCTGATGAAGGAGTTGATGTGAGCATTCAGTTTGTCAAACTCAGACTTGACGTCTGCTGGGCTGTAGCTGTCAATGGATTGAAACACAATTCTTACTTCCCAGTATTCATAAACTCTGGTTGAAAGTTCAGGTTGTTTGTCCACTTCTGGGTTTTGGCCTGATTTCTTCTTCTTCTTTGCTTTTACCAGCTGTTAGCTCAGGCAAAATGTTTTGCTTGTTTTTCTACTTGTGGACTTTGGTCTTGATCCAGAACTTCAGTTTGCGTGCAAGTGGCTTATTTTATACAGACTGTTGGTTCCTCACTTCTCGAGCAGAGGCACACAGACTTTGAAGGAAATCATCCTCATCAGAACATTTAACGACATGCTTGTTATGGGCTAGTGGATCCCCCCCCCAGGCCCAAAAACTCCCACGGGAAACATAAACAACTGATTGTAGACATGCATCCCCTCAACCTACCCTCTTCAACCCAATTACTGCGCCTTTCTGCTAAACAAACACATCCACCTTTCAACAAAGCCCAAATTAGTCTGTAATTTTATGGCATGCTTGTGTTGTTTTTTTTTTTTTTGGGGGGGGGGGGGGGGGGGGGGGTCCAGTTTTCTTTGTCCCAAACATAAAATGGGTCTTGGAACCCACACAGGGATCACATGATAACAACGTGTGGCCGAGACAAACACCAACCTGGCAGCTTTCTCTAGCTGGGGGATCTCCGCCAACAAGTCCAGAAGTTTGTCGTCGCTGCCATCCAGCACACTGACCAAGAAGTGGACAAAGTTGTGGCCTGGCTCCCTGGACTTCATGTCTGCCAGACGAGACAGGCTGGACAGTTTGAAGCCACTGGCATATCCGTTGTACTGACCCTGTTACGACAAAAAAAAAAAAACATTTCTTTACCCTCACTGATATTATTAAATTAATATACACCACTGTTGGTCCCAAACCCGGACGAGAAAGGATGAGGGTTGTGCATGGGGTCAGCTTCTCCACCCTGTAATTAAAACAATTACTAAAGACACTGAACAAATACATAAAACAGGAAGTCATTCAGGTAAACAAATGAGTCACTGGTGTGCAGTGCAAAGACCCCATGTATGATGTTTGCAACAAAAACCTGACACAAACTGTTATGTTTTTCCTATCTTTTTTCTATCAATTCTTTCCTTTTTAAAAAACAATCTTGTACAATGTGTCTTAGCTTTTCATGCAAAAGTCAACAAAACTAGGTGTAGTTTTCAAGAATTATAATGATGCGTAGATTTTTCAGATTTGTATGTGGTGAAAGGGTTTATTTACACACATTATAACGTCCTTATGGGAGCTGCACATTCGTAACTTGGCTGGCAGATTTACCCAGCCTAAAATGTACATCAGACAGTCTCCTGGGAAGTGAAGGCAACTATGTAATGCTAACCACATCAATAAACAAGTGCTGATTGTGCTAGCACAGGTTTCATGCTACAGCGGCGTTAGAAAAAAAACAACCAGGGTTAATTACTTTTACTTACAAAAGAAAAAAGAGAACAGAACACCTTAGCCAGCACTTACATGATTGAGGAAGTTTCCAAGCTTCAGGATCAGAAGGAGAATCTCTCGCAGACTCTTACTGGCTAGGATACTCCGCGAGGTCTCCAGCATACTCTCCAACACAGAGTGCAGGTGGGGGACGGTGACAGCAAACTCGGCACGTCGCAGCTGTCCTGCCAGCAGAGTCTGATAGTCGGGCAGATCAGACAAATGCAGCACAAACTGCTCCGCTTGTCCCAGACTGAGTAGATTTCCGTTGTAATACTTCAAGTGCTTGATCTGAATAAAAAGGTTAAAGATTAAAGTTGAGAAGGTTAGCTTCAGTGCACAGGGTTTTATCCCATATGGCTTGGCCTCTCTCTGCAGAATGGCTAGTCACACAAACTCCGTAGCTCCAGCAATAAGCCTCAGCAGCCTCCGTAAAAATGGTTCCTGTGAATCAAACTTCGAAATGAAACTAGCCCATGACCTTCAATATGCAAAGCAAACGGTTTTACCGCTTTGTCATAGAGACCCTTACAGATACTGCCAGAAGTGGGATTTGAACCTACGCTTACAGGGGTGACCTGAATGTAGCAACTCAGACCACTCGGGCAGCAAGACATCTGGAAAGAGAGACACAATAAACATCTCACATGTATTTCCATTCAACAATACAAACACACAAATAAACAATGGGGCTTACTACCGGGAAGTACTAAGTTAACACAGCTCTCAGAGGCATAACACATTACTAACACTGAGAATAGTCCACAGCCGACCACATCAACAAAACGTGCATTTCTTTACTCATGCTTCAGCCTATTTATTTGGACACAGCATGACGATGAGCATGAACTGGTGATAAAGGATAACTTTCGTCTAAAGCTCCGTTTATATACTATAATAAGCTACCAAGGTGGTGTCACATGAAAGGAAACACATAGCCTCGACTCGGCGCGAGTCCACAACATACTCTTTTGGCCTGCGGCCCGGCTCCTGACGTCACCGATAGCCTTCTCATAAACTACTTGCCCGGTGATCCTCCTACACCTCCTCGCGTCGTCACCCAAGACAGATTCTCCTCCTCGGTTACGTGCCCTCATCTCAGGTCCCTCTAACCGATATATGATAACTGCTGAGAGAGACTCAGCCCCAGGCAATGAGTCTCTCGGAACACAGTCGAATCAGCATCATCACGAGGCACTACTAAATTGCCTTCGTCGCAATTGCGTCACACTTCACAGCTCGACTTCTGTTGGTCTGTAGGCAAATAACATGCTTGGCCCTCCACCCCTTGTCTCCACAGAGTACTCACAACAGGAGCATTTCGAAGCATACACCAAAGTTCTAATGCACAAGATCAACTTTCAATTAACTAAATTAATACACCAGGCTATCCTCCGACTAACAGTCGGCAAAGATGGCGGCCGCAAAATATCTTTTCGAGCCAGTCGCATTACTTAATTTGCGGTTCTCCTGCGGTTTTCCGGCGACTATCACCACCGCCACGTGTACCCACGCCACTCGCGCGGTGTGGAATGGGGCTAAACTAGATGGCTAGTACCCACGAGCAGCAGCCACGGTGTGCTCGTGACCGCTAGTGACAGTGACACGCGACTGTGGCTCGAAAAGATATTTTGCGGCCGCCCTCTTTGCCGACCGTTAGTCGGAGGATAGCCATACACCGAATTAATGCTAAAAATTCACTGAACATGAATTCACAGACATCGGAACATACGTCCGCACGCTTGGACTTGCTGAAAGGCACTGACCTCAAGACCCACGGTCCCCCTTTAGCTCCTTCTCTGACCCCCGCAAGGTTTTAGCTAAGTGTGTGCAAGTCAATGTTATTCGTGAATCTCTAGAAACATCTTTTCACGAATGCGTGCACACATCATGAATTTTTGCACCCGTCTCTCATCTCAAGCCACATGGACCCCTTTTGCCCACGTCTCTGTCACCATCATCACCTGTGCCGTTTCGACTGGCGTAGGCCATCACCCCTCTGACCAGCCCAGTGAATTGAGCACGCAACATGGTGATTCTTGTCTGACATGTAGTTGTGTCTGTGATTCTTACTTTTTTTTTTAAAGTTCAGAAACAGATTTTGAATGCAGACTGTTGGTTTCCTGGCCTCTCAGGCAGATGCCGTCCTACTTTAAAGGAAACACCCTTACTTGGTCAACTTTCACGACATGCCTGATGAAAACAGGGAAAGGGGGGGGGGGCGGGGGGGGCATTATAACCCACACACGGAACGTAGAATATGAAACACTGACAGAAACTACCTCCGAATGTTCTGGAAGGATCTCTGCTAAATGTCTGACGACTGGGAGAGCAAGTCCGGGCCCATCCAGGTGAGCCAGAGTCTTCACCAGCACGGTGGGCTCCTCCTGCAGGCGGTTGAGGAACAGGTTGAGGCTGAGGCGAGTCTTGCCACTGAGCAGCGGTGTCTGAGGATATAGATCAGGGCTGATATTTGAGGAACTGTGTACGATGTAGATATACTCAACACTATGGTTATTCTCTAATCTATTTAGCTGTTTCACCACTCTCTCTAACATCAGACAACACATTTCAACTGTTTTACTAGTTCTTCCCTCATACAATACATCTCAGCTGTTTCATAAATATCTGTAACTCTTTACAACACATCTCTGCTGTTTCACCAATCTCTCTAGCTTCTAACAACACATCTCTGCTGTCACCAATCTCTCTAACCTTATACAACACACCTCAGCTTTTAAAAATATCTATAACTCTATACAACACATCTCAGTTGTTTCAAAAATATATCTAACTCTTTACAACACATCTCAGTTGTTTCACCAATCTCTCTAGCTTCTAACAACACATCTCTGCTGTTTCACCAATCTCTCTAACCTTATATAACACATCTCAGCTGTTTCATTATTCTCTCTAACATCATACAATACATCTAAGCTGTTTCATTATTCTCTCTAACATCATACAATACATCTAAGCTGTTTCATTATTCTCTCTAACATCATATAACACATTTCAACTGCTTTACCAGTTCTCCCCTCATACAACACATCTTAGCTGTTTCACCAATCTAACATCATACAACACATCTAAGCTATTTCACCAATCGCTCTAACCTCATATAATACATCTCAGTTGTTTCACCCATCTCTCTAACCTCATACATCTCAGTTGTTTCAAAAGTATCTCTAACTTTATACAACACATCTCAATTGCTTCACCAATCCGTCTAACCCCATACAACACATTTCAACTGCTTCACTGGTTTTTACCTAACACAACACATCTCAACTGTTTCACCAATTCTAACCCCAATTTAAAGAAAAACTGAATGTAAAATGGGCCCAATTTGTAACCCATTTTTTTCATTCTCTATCTCTCTCTCTCTGTCTAATATCTCATAAATTTGTCTCTCTCTTTCAGCTTTCCCCCTTCTCTCAACTCTACACCAAGTCTAGTGCCACCTACCTCAGCTGTCCCCCCCTCTCTTAACTCTACACCAGGTCTAGTGCCACCTACCTCACCTGTCCCCCCCTCTCTCAACTCTACACCAGGTCTAATGCCACCTACCTCAGCTGTCCCCCCCCCCTCAACTCTACACCAGGTCTAGTGCCACCTACCTCACCTGTCCCCCCTCTCTCAACTCTACACCAGGTCTAGTGCCACCTACCTCACCTGTCCACCCTCTCTCAACTCTACACCAGGTCTAGTGCCACCTACCTCACCTGTCCCCCCCCCCTCAACTCTACACCAGGTCTAATGCCACCTACCTCAGCTGTCCCCCACCCTCAACTCTACACCAGGTCTAGTGCCACCTACCTCACCTGTCCACCTTCTCTCAACTCTACACCAGGTCTAGTGCCACCTACCTCACCTGTCCCCCCTCTCTCAACTCTACACCAGGTCTAGTGCCACCTACCTCACCTGTCCCCCCTCTCTCAACTCTACACCAGGTCTAATGCCACCTACCTCACCTGCCCCCCCCTCTCTCAACTCTACACCAGGTCTTGTGCCACCTACCTCACCTGTCCCCCCTCTCTCAACTCTACACCAGGTCTAATGCCACCTACCTCACCTGTCCCCCCTCTCTTAACTCTACACCAGGTCTAGTGCCACCTACCTCAGCTGTCCCCCCTCTCTCAACTCTACACCAGGTCTTATGCCACCTACCTCACCTGTCCCCCCCCTCTCTCAACTCTACACCAGGTCTAGTGCCACCTACCTCACCTGTCCCCCCTCTCTCAAACTCTACACCAGGTCTAATGCCCCCCTACCTCACCTGTCCCCCCTCTCTCAACTCTACACCAGGTCTAATGCCACCTACCTCAGCTGTCCCCCCTCTCTCAACTCTACACCAGGTCTAGTGCCACCTACCTCAGCTGTCACCCCTCTCTCGACTCTACACCAGGTCTAATGCCACCTACCTCACCTGTCCCCCCTCTCTCAACTCTACACCAGGTCTAGTGCCACCTACCTCACCTGTCCACCCTCTCTCAACTCTACACCAGGTCTAATGCCACCTACCTCAGCTGTTCCCCCCCCCACCCCTTGACTCTACACCAGGTCTAGTGCCACCTACCTCACCTGTCCCCCCTCTCTCAACTCTACACCAGGTCTAATGCCACCTACCTCAGCTGTCCCCCCTCTCTCAACTCTACACCAGGTCTAGTGCCACCTACATCAGCTGTCACCCCTCTCTCGACTCTACACCAGGTCTAATGCCACCTACCTCACCTGTCCCCCCTCTACACCAGGTCTAATCCCACCTACCTCAGCTGTACCCCCTCTCTCAACTCTACACCAGGTCTAGTGCCACCTACCTCAGCTGTCCCCCCTCTCTCAACTCTACACCAGGTCTAGTGCCACCTACCTCACCTGTCCCCCCTCTCTCAACTCTACACCAGGTCTAGTGCCACCTACCTCAGCTGCCCCCCCCCAACTCTACACCAGGTCTAGTGCCACCTACCTCAGCTGTCCCCCCTCTCTCAACTCTACACCAGGTCTAGTGCCACCTACCTCACCTGTCCCCCCCCCCTCTCAACTCTACACCAGGTCTAGTGCCACCTACCCTACCTCAGCTGTCCCCCCTCTCTCAACTCTACACCAGGACTAGTGCCACCTACCTCAGCTGTCCCCCCTCTCTCAACTCTACACCAGGTCTAGTGCCACCTACCTCAGCTGTCCCCCCTCTCTCAACTCTACACCAGGTCTAGTGCCACCTACCTCAGCTGTCCCCCCTCTCTCAACTCTACACCAGGTCTAGTGCCACCTACCTCACCTGTCCCCCCTCTCTCAACTCTACACCAGGTCTAGTGCCACCTACCTCAGCTGTCCCCCCCCCCCCTCAACTCTACACCAGGTCTAGTGCCACCTACATCAGCTGTCCCCCCCCCCCCCTCTCAACTCTACACCAGGTCTAGTGCCACCTACCTCACCTGTCCCCCCTCTCTCAACTCTACACCAGGTCTAGTGCCACCTACCTCAGCTGTTTCATCAAACACATATTTCTCCCGGAACATCTCCTCCAGGTGCAGAAAGTCTGGTTCTATCTTCCAATGGCAAGCCTCTGACTCCGCCCACAGGCTGTGTGGGCAGGCCTCTGATAATGAATGTACCAAAGTTATCAAGTTAGTTATGTGTCATTTACAAAACACTGCAGAACAAACAGTTACCAAGTTAGCCATGTGTGTCCTTTACAAAAAATTGTAAAACAAACAGTTATCAAGTTAGCCATGTGTGTCTTTTACAAAACATTGCAGAACCATGGCATTTTTTGGCAGTTTGTGATTTTACTAGGCAATATTACGATGAGTAGTTTGCCATTGCCCTCTGAACAGTCGGCACTCGATACCATCATCAAAACTGAGTTTTATATTTGCTCAACACTACGATGTAGCCCTGAAACAAACAATTAGCAAGTGACTAGAAAGTTGAACTAAGGCCTTGGAAATATGGATATATAGAAGAATAGAAGTCATTCCATGGAAACAAACAAAACCACATACAGAGGTATTCCACAGACAGGGAATGACAAGCCTGTTATTTCAATGAAAGAAGACAGGTGGCATACTTCAGGGATATTAAAAGACAACAGTCATAAAAATCATACTAGAGGGAAAATTTACAGGCAGATGAGCAAGGGCAAAGAGTGATACAAGTGGGCTGATAACATATGGAGATGAACAAACACCAGCTGGAAAGAGTGTAGAATCAGTGCAAGATAAAGCGCTGGCCATTATAGCCAACCTTCATTGTGGTGACAGCGCATGACTGAATTCCTCAACAGATAGGCACATTTTGCTTTCCTTCTCTCTGACAGTACTAGCGGGATCAGAAGAGTTAATTCCGTCTGTTCAAGATCCTCAAAGTCTAACGAAAATGTAGCACTGGGGAGCCAGCTCAGAATCTGGCGAGACAATCAGACTGCTACTGGTGCTATCAGAACTGGAATTCTGTGCTGGCTGCTGAAAATGGGAACAGAGCGCTTATGGGCACAATGCGCTTTAGGTAAATCAAATCAACTGAATATTTTAAAAAAACTGATGAACTCAAGAGGCAACCGAGCACATGAAATCTTTAAATAAGAATTCACTCACCAATAGTGCCTTCGTCCAGCTTGATCCATTTGAGATTTCTCATGACATATGCAGGAAAGGCAAGTCTGTTTCGCTGGAAGTCCAGAAAGCTGTGATGGCTGCTCGGAGAAGCATAGGCTCCTGTGTGAGGGCTCTTGTCCTGCGCACTACTTCGGCAATCTGCAACCCTCCACTGAGCATTCCCAAAATGTACCACAGTGTTAGTTTTGTTGGGGCTTGAGCGCACATCTCGCAGATTATGACAAATCGTTTTGTCTTGTCGGCGAAAGTCCTTGTTGCGTCTATGGCTGTCTGGATGTGGGGGGACTTTTGAGGAAGACACGTTGTCGTACATATTACCCAGTCTCCCGCTGCTGACACAGTCTGCCCTAACATTCAAGTGTTGCTTCTTGAGCTGGTCCGGAGAAAGCTTGTCTGGCTTCTCATTCCCACAGGAAGTATTTCTCCTGGTTCTCTTCCGTGGACTGAGATTGTCACCACTCAAGTGTCTCTCTGGACTCCACCTATCATCATGACCAACATACCCGGAGTCTGCCGACACCTTTACAGCAACCCCTCCATTCTTAGCACACGAGGGACAAATCTGATAAACAACATTTCTGTCTCCATCTAACCCTACATATTGTTTATCCTGGTTTTTCATCTGCAGGTCGGCTTGCAATGTTTTTCTGCCCGGCACTGGCAAGCCAGAAATTTGACCCAGAGCTGTGACCGCCTGGCATATGTTTTCTGTATCCACCTCGGAGACAGTGTTAATGTCACTGTTGCCGTGGACGATATGGTGAACATGGCTCTCCAATACCTGCCAGATTTTATCACTGGGGAAGAAAACACGGTATAATATTAATTTCTGTCATGCTTTGCAATTACTCATTCAAGACAATTTAGTTTATTTATTTCTGCTAGTGTGTTTGCAATTGTATATTAAATCCACATTTCAAAATGGTATTGGTCAAAGGTGTATCTAGCCCTTCATCCAGAGGAGCCACAAAACTGACACCATTCCCCCCCCCCCCCTCAAATCTGCATGATTGTCTCACTGTATACATGAGGACATGTGAGGAGCCACAATGACACCATCCCCCCTCCCCTCAAATCTGCATGATTGTCTCACTCTATACATGTGAGGAGCCACAATGACACCATTCCCCCCTCAAATCTGCATGCTTGTCTCACTCTATACATGAGGACCTGTGAGGAGCCACAATGATACCATTCCCCCTCAAATCTGCATGCTTGTCTCACTCTATACATGTGAGGAGCCACAATGATACCATTTCCCCCTCAAATCTGCATGCTTGTCTCACTCTATACATGTGAGGAGCCACAATGATACCATTTCCCCCTCAAATCTGCATGCTTGTCTCACTCTATACATGTGAGGAGCCACAATGATACCATTTCCCCCTCAAATCTGCATGCTTGTCTCACTCTATACATGAGGACATGTGAGGAGCCACAATGATACCATTTCCCCCTCAAATCTGCATGCTTGTCTCACTCTATACATGTGAGGAGCCACAATGATACCATTTTCCCCCTCAAATCTGCATGCTTGTCTCACTCTATACATGTGAGGAGCCACAATGATACCATTTCCCCCTCAAATCTGCATGCTTGTCTCACTCTATACATGAGGACATGTGAGGAGCCACAATGATACCATTCCCCCCCCCCCCCCCCCCCCCTCAAATCTGCTTGCTTGTCTCACTCTATACATGAGGACATGTGAGGAGCCACAATGATACCATTCCCCCCCCCCCCTCAAATCTGCATGCTTGTCTCACTCTATACATGAGGACATGTGAGGAGCCACAATGACACCATCCCCCCCCCCCTCAAATCTGCGTGATTGTCTCACTCTATACATGAGGACATGTGAGGAGCCACAATGACACCATCCCCCCTCCCCCCCTCAAATCTGCGTGATTGTCTCACTCTATACATGTGAGGAGCCACAATGACACCATCCCCCCCTCAAATCTGCGTGATTGTCTCACTCTATACATGTGAGGAGCCACAATGACACCATTCCCCCCCCCCCCTCAAATCTGCATGATTGTCTTACTCTATACATGAGGACATGTGAGGAGCCACAATGACACCATCCTTCCCCCCCCCCTCAAATCTGCGTGATTGTCTCACTCTATACATGAGGACATGCGAGGAGCCACAATGACACCATTCCCCCCCCCCCCTCAAATCTGCACGCTTGTCTCACTCTATACATGTGAGGAGCCACAATGATACCATTCCCCCTCCCCCCTCAAATCTGCATGTTTGTCTCTCTCCATACATGAGGACCTGCAACATGATGTTAGTTGGTATCCCAACCAGCTCCTTTGGTCTCTCTCATCAACATTCAATGCTGGGTTTCTCTTGGATGTCCTTTCTTTAGCTTATTTGTTTCCCATTTCAGTACCTGTTTGGTGATTCTCTGTTGTGTTCTTCATATGATGCATCCAATATAGCACCATCTTGTTTGCATCATAACTGTTGATACCAGCGGCTGGCCTGACACCTCTTCATTTTTCTAGAATTCATCCAACTTCATGTTCTTCAGTTGTTTCTTGCATCTATTTTCTGTTGTATATAATGTCATTCCATTCACTATCACGCTTACCTGTTATTTTTCCCTGAAGCTTCGACCGCCAGAAGATCTTGTAGAATGTTGACGAATGATACCATCTTAGCTTTACCAAAAACCTGCACAGACAAGCGAATGTGACAATCAGAAAACTTGAGATAAATTAAACAACTTAAATAAGATATTTAACAATGATTTTGGTCGAGCCAAGTGGCAGTTATCAGGATAGCAACACAGCCTCAAACTTAGTTCAATCCATGACCAGCCACAAACTTGGTTCAATCCATGACCAGCCACAAACTTGGTTCAATCCATGACCAGCCATCACACAGCCACAAACTTGGCTCAATCCATGACCAGCCATCACACAGCCACAAACTTGGTTCAATCCATGACCAGCCATCACACAGCCACAAACTTGGTTCAATCCATGACCAGCCATCACACAGCCACAAACTTGGCTCAATCCATGACCAGCCATCACACAGCCACAAACTTGGTTCAATCCATGACCAGCCATCACACAGCCACAAACTTGGTTCAATCCATGACCAGCCATCACACAGCCACAAACTTGGCTCAATCCATGACCAGCCATCACACAGCCACAAACTTGGTTCAATCCATGACTAGCCATCACACAGCCACAAACATGTCCCCCACTTGCTTCATTCCAACTGCTATCAATATTCATCAAGCTATTTTTTTTTGGATCTGTGGAAATATATCCAGTTAAATTTTTCAGTCAGTCGTCCTATTCATTTACTTGCACAGCACCTATAGTCTCTAATGGCAAGGCAACAGCAGCTGTTAAAGGCCTGATCAAAAAAAAAGAAACTACTTCTTATCGTTCACCTGATGTAAACTCCAGCAAAAAGTTCTGGTTTTTGGTCTTTTTTTTTTCCAGGACCTGAGTTTTGCATGCACATGTTTTATTTTTAAACAGACTGCTGGTTGCTCACCTCTCAGGCAGATGCACTCCAACATTAAGGAAAACCTTCCTAATATACATTGTATATTCCCCCCCCCCCCCTCCCCCCACAGCAACAATGAAATGGGCCACAGAACCAACACGGCAAAAACGAATGAAAGATTGAATGGATGGGAAAAGGGGAGTTAGGAAATGGGTACACAGTAACTGATGCTCAATCTCCAAATAAACATTACCTCAGCTTCTTTACATAAACATGTATTCATACCAATAATGTGTAACAAGTGCCAAGAATGGGCATTACCAAAGGCTTATCTACAGAAAATTAACACTTGTGAGATGGCATGAGTAAATTCACCAACATAACCATCCGAGAATGAGTAAGAAAAGATACTTCTTCTTTTGCCTTTGTATCCCCCAATGGAGCATAGGCCCTCAGCCAACTCACGCCAAATCGTTCTATCCTTCGCCATTACATAGAGCTCTCCCCATGTCCTGCCCATCTTTTTAACTTCATTCTCCAGCTCTCTTCTCCTTGTTTTTCTAGTCTGGTCATGCTGTTCTCCTGTTTTCTCAGTGTGTGTCCTATCCAAGGCCAGAGTCTTTTCGTCATCTCTTGGTCCACTGGAGCTTGTTTAGTTCTTTCCCAAATCTCTACATTAGTTATTCTATCATACAATTTTATTCCCTCTATTCTACGCAGGCACCAGTTAATGAATGTCTGTAATTTATTAGTGATTGCCTTAGATGTTCTCCATGTTTCCGCCCCATACAAAAGTACTAATTTGACATTAGAATTAAAAAATTTTAGTTTAGCATTTCTTATTTCTTTTAATTTCTTTTGACCTCCACAAATTCCCTAGTGCTTTGAAAGCTCCTCTTGCTTTTTGAACTTGTATTTTAATATCTCTATCAGTTTCTCCATCTTTACTGCCTAAATAGGTGTACGACTCCACATCTTGGAGTGGGGTGCCATTAAGAGAAACCACATTACTATTTGCCTGGTTTATTATCATCCTCTTTGTCTTTCCATTGACAAGCAGAAAAGCAAATGGTTTGGTCATCTCAATAGAATGCAGCCACAACTAATACAGGCATTAAATCTAAAAAAATCTGATGGACTGATTTTAAGAATATTCTACATCGACAGGGAATGACAATATCTCGTGTTACTTCTCGAGCACTTGACCACAAAATGTTCCACCCCACGACATTACATGGCAGAACTGAAAGAGAAAATGGGAGGAATAGACATACACCACAATTAGAGAGACTAGACCATGCTTTCTTTACCCGAGCTTGTATAGCATCTGTCAGGTCTTGTGGGGAGCTAAGGTCAAGGTTGGACTCCAGGTCAAGGGTGCTTTCATCTTCGTGTTTCTTTGCCTGGAACACCTGTTGAAACAAACAAGCTTGTGATCCACAGATACAAAACATGTAAAATAGACCACAAAACAAGGGTGGGCAGACAATGGTCCGTGGGTGAAATGTGGTGGGCCAAGCAAGTGTTCCTGGTCCACAAGACTTGTCAACAATTACTATGTAATCTGGTCCTCTCCCAAATTTCCTTCAGTAATATGATTTCTGCACATAACCAGCTTCAGCAGATACATTTAGGAATATATAAAAGGTTTCAGCAGGTGAGTGTGTCTGGGCAGAGGCACAGCAAGAGATTATCCCACCAAAGTACGAGGAAATCTGGGCGCTGTGATTATAGTGGATTTTGTTTTATATAGCCCGCCATTACCAGGTACGACTGAACGGGGTGTCTCGGATGTGTGGTTGATCCCACCACGACCAGGTATGGCTGAACGGGATGTCTGGGATGTGTGGTTGGTCCCACCTCAACCAGGTGTCTCAGATGTGTGGTTGATTCCGCCACGACCAGATGTCTGGGATGTGTGGTTGATCCCACCTCGACCAGGTGTCTCGGATGTGTGGTTGATCCCACCTCGACCAGGTGTCTCGGATGTGTTGTTGATTCCGCCACGACCAGGTGTCTCGGATGTGTGGCTGTTTCTCATTTTTGAGATGTCAATCCAACAGACTGCCTTCCTGGAGGGGAAAACTTAACACAAACACACCCATGCATGCACCCACACATATCAAGAGCTGAGCATCTGAGAAGAAACAGACTCAACACAAATGTTGACAACAATGGTCCTGAAATCTCATGCTATAATTGTGGACTACTTGTCTTAAACCTGGGAGGATCTTGCTAGTCGCCCTCGCCATCGCCATGGGCGTGAGTCCCATGCCTCCTCATAGCATAGCATAATACCATCATCTGGAAAGACGTAAAGGTGCCAGTCAACACATCTAGGTATGTATGTCTGTGTGCTGCATGCTTCAGTCTCCTCATATTGAATGCACAAGAATTTCTCTAGTCTCCCTCTACTCCTTTGTCTTGTGTGTTCCAAAGAAAACAACTCTCAGTTATTCACCAATCAGCTTATCTGAGATTGCCTCCACCCGCATGGTTGAAGTCACACACTGGTTGTAAACATGTCGTACACACAACAGGCACGGCACAAATATCATTACTATTCTTCGCTTTATCTAAGGCCCATGGCAACACAAGCATTTTGTCATTAACTATGAGGACACAAACACTGCTACAAAATCTTGTACCTGCAGCTGAATGTATAAATCTTCGTCCGGGTCTTCTCTTCGTAGGAACGACAGAACATCCAGCAGAGTTAATCCTGAAACAAGACAATGATAAACTCAACATATCATCTATCCTCTCCATGACAGTGCTGATTAGGCAGTTCAAGTGATCACCACTGGTGCCGGTTTGCCTTTGGTATCCCATATCACTTTGCATTCCTTCATTTCCCCGTCTACTCTTCATCTCCAGTAATTTTAATCGAAGGTATTTTTGGGACAAAGAAGATCTTTTGGCTCTGATCAATAGCTGCCATTTTGCCACCGCCTAGTTCCACTTCTTTCTTTCCACCAGTGCCATGTTTTCACTGTTTGTTTTGTTTGTATCAATGTTTCTGGTACTGACTGCAAGTACAGTATGTAGACAAGGTGTCTTTGGGCTAATGTTTGTATCAATGTTTCTGGTACTGACTGCTCAAGTACAGTATGTAGATATGGTGTCTTTGGGCTAATGTTTGTATCAATGTTTCTGGTACTGACTGCAAGTACAGTATGTAGATATGGTGTCTTTGGGCTAATGTTTGTATCAATGTTTCTGGTACTGACTGCAAGTACAGTATGTAGACAAGGTGTCTTTGGGCTAATGTTTGTATCAATGTTTCTGGTACTGACTGCAAGTACAGTATGTAGACAAGGTGTCTTTGGGCTAATGTTTGTATCAATGTTTCTGGTACTGACTGCAAGTACAGTATGTAGACAAGGTGTCTTTGGGCTAATGTTTGTATCAATGTTTCTGGTACTGACTGCAAGTACAGTATGTAGACAAGGTGTCTTTGGGCTAATGTTTGTATCAATGTTTCTGGTACTGACTGCAAGTACAGTATGTAGACAAGGTGTCTTTGGGCTAAAGTTTGTATCAATGTTTCTGGTACTGACTGCAAGTACAGTATGTAGACAAGGTGTCTTTGGGCTAATGTTTGTATCAATGTTTCTGGTACTGACTGCAAGTACAGTATGTAGACAAGGTGTCTTTGGGCTAATGTTTGTATCAATGTTTAGACAAGGGTACTGACTGCAAGTACAGTATGTAGACAAGGTGTCTTTGGGCTAATGTTTGTATCAATGTTTCTGGTACTGACTGCAAGTACAGTATGTAGACAAGGTGTCTTTGGGCTAATGTTTGTATCAATGTTTCTGGTACTGACTGCAAG
>CAJHNH020002239.1:118115-169590 GCA_905116865.2 Candidula unifasciata | reverse complement strand
CATTTTTTTAAGATCTTGTACCTTTTCTCATGGTAACTTATGGAAAAAAATCATGGACTCTTACTAATTATTGAAAAAAAAAATTTGGGAGCTTCTGAACGAAATTTTTATGGAAAGGGGCTCCCTGGTCTAAACATTTGTCCCCTTGATCTGGGGTTCCGGGTTCATCCCTGGAAGGGGTTTGGGATGTTTTCATCTGGACATGGACTTCTAGTAATTCTCCCGGTCCTTGGGCTAGTGAGATCGGAAACCCCTTGCATTGTCGTGAGAAAAAAAACCCTTGGCATTGGAAATCAAAAGAGTAACCAAAACGGCGCTCCCCCGGCAATTTGGGAGTTAAAATCTACCCAATTTTTCAATCCTCGTGGGGCTAAAACTGTGCAACATGCTACTTCTTCGGACCAATTGATTTAGAAAAGAACGGAGCCAAATTTTTTTAACCCCTCGACCTAAATGTTCGAAACATTTTTAGAATACCACGTACCGGGGAGAAGAAAAAAACTTCACTATCCTAAATGATATGAACACCGAGGTAGAACTGGGCTCATAAACAGCATCCCATCCCCCCCAAAAACTGACACGCATTAGACATCATGGGAACCTTGATAGAAACAGTGCTGGAGGGTGGCTGTTTCCAGAATACAAAGGCAGCGGACCGACCTTCTTGCAAAGGTGGATAAAAGACCACTGAAGACACACTGGCTATAGAGAACATAGGGCTTGGAGAACTGGTGGAGAAAGAGAGACTTTCCAGGCCTTTCATGGACGAGAGCCACATTGCTGTAAAGAAACCTGGAGTCACTGAAGATGAAGGCCGGTGGCCTGACATTTTTTGATTCATATGAAAGGACAGAAGGAAGATCAATCAAGCTGAAACAATTATTATGTTCTGTTTCCTTCAAATACATCTTCTTCTTCCCTGTATTTATCTTAAAAGTAGCAGTCCTGTAAATTGCGTTGTTTTTTAGTATAAATATACGCCAGGCGGTTTTTTTTAATGGGACTTCAGCCTAACAAAAGCAACACAACTCATTTCAGCCAACAACCTGATTAGTTGACTCTTATGACATGCTTGCAGGGGGCAGTGTGTCAATTCTTCTTCTTGAAATAGGACCCCATTGTCCTTCATTATTATGTGGCCCTTTGATTACAGGGACTGTTGATAAGTTGCTTTTCCTTACTAGATGGCTCTTGGATTACAGGACCATGTTGATATGTTGCCTTTCATTATTAGGTGGATGTCATAGCCCTGTAAGAAGGGTATGGGACAGAGTAAACACGATACGACTTGTAACTTCATGTTTGTGTTTGACGGACCAAAAAGTGCACCAGCGGTCAGCCAGCTGATTTGACAATATGGGGAAAACCCATTATAACTTGAACACCGGTACTAACACGTTTTACCCGAAGCTGAACAGGGAGAGAAGGAGAGCGTTGGACATGGATAGATTGTATTGTGTTAGGAGTTGATAGGGACTGTTAGCGTGGATAGATTTAAGGAAAGCTTCTGTCAAGGTTTTGAAGGAGGGGCTTTTGAAGAAATTGAGAAACTATAAAGTAAATGGAAGAATGTATAATTGGATTAAAGCATATACTACATAACAGAAAAGAGCCCGGTTACCGGTAGATGGTTTCAAAGTAAACAAGTTCTACTGACGACATAACGTCCCTCAAGGTGGTGTCCTGTTCGCCCACCACTTTTCCTCTTAGTCATATCAACGACTTGGTTGCCTGAAATACCAAATGGAAATCAAAATGGCCATAATGTTATGCCGCTTACCTGGTACTGTGATGCACCAATTAACATGCAAGGATAGCCACAAGAACACTACAGCGGGCTACATATGCACTTGAGAGCATGGGCAAAATAGAATGGGTGTCAGCATTAATACAGACAAATGTAGCCCCACACTCTCTTCACTCTCCTCCCCAAAATCAAAAAGCGGGCATCATTCAAAATAAACTGAATACCCCTATAGAGATGATAAAGACAGCCCACATAACATACTAAGAAAACTAAGTGGTACCACATGGGAAGCCAGTGGGAAAATACTCAATAAAGTATACAAGCAGAGCATGCAGCCACACTTGGAATATGGGTCAACTACATGGTGTTCAGCATCTAGTACCACATTAAAGGAGTTGGACAAAGTGCAAAATCAAGCACTCAGAGTCATCACAGGAGGGATGAAATCAACTCCCATATTAGAAATGGAGAAAGCTGGGAAAACACAGGCACTGAGAGAACGCAGAGATACAAAGTTGCAAATACAAGCTGAAAAGTTCCTCAGTATACCAGATCACCCCATGAAAAATAGATTTCAGAACCTAGCCTTGGGACGGTTAAAAAGAAGCAGCTTTATACATCAAGCAAAAAGAATATGTAGACAAACTGCTGACCTTCCAGAAATTGGTTGTTCCGCAGAAAGTGCAGTTAGAAATGGTGGTGCTGGAGTGTACATAGAATTCCCAGATGGTACTAGTGATGAGTCCAGCGTACCAACCGGAACGTACTGCCATAACTATGATGCAGAAACTCAGGCTATCAAGATAGCAACAGAAAAACTGCTAAATACCAATCTTGGCTCACAGTATGTGGTAATGCTGACAGATGCAAAATCAGTACTTGAAGCACTCCAGTCTAGGAAACTACCAGAATTGCAAACACTGCTGACACAACTTAGCCTTCAGCGAAGAGCTGTAGTGCAGTGGATACCATCACATTGTGGAGTGCCTGTGAAAATAAGAAAGCTGATCAACTGGCAGGAGAAGATGCGACAAAAGTGCAGCCGGATGCACCAGTCACATACCAACAAAAGAAAAGAATCATTAAATCAATCAGGAAACCACCAGCCCCAGCACAAGACGACTATTTTATTATGGACAGATCAGAACAAGTCATTATCCTCCGCCTCAAAACAGGGCACAACCGATTACGTAACCACATGTACACAAAATTCAAGATAGGTGTATCAGCCATGTGCACCTGTGGAAAGGTGCCACAGACAGCAGAGCATGTACTCCAGGACTGCACCGAATTAGGGCAAACATTTTGGCCAGAAAGAACAACAGTGGAACGTAAACTCTATGGACAACTGAATGAATTAACAAAAACAGTAAAATTTATACAAGAGACAAAATTGCTGATATAGACAACTTATTTAAGGCGAACGAAAGAAGAAGAAGTAAACACGATACAACTTGTAACTTCATGTTTGTGTTTGACGGACCAAAAAGTGCACCAGCGGTCAGAAAGCTGATTTGACGATATGGGGAAAACCCATTATAACTTGAACACTGGTACAAACACATTTTACCCGAAGCTGAACTTGGAGAGAAGGAGAGCGTTGGACATGGAGATATGAGGCCGAAGACATATATGGACGTGATAGATTGTATTGTGTTAGGAGTTGATAGGGACTGTTAGCGTTGTTGTCATATGTGTCGGTTAACTGTTAGTATTCCTCGTGTGCTTATAGTATGCTAAGACAGTTGTGTTGGTGTTGTATCGTGCTTAGGTAGGTGTTCTTGTCTATGGGTTATTAGAGTTTAGCTGTGTTTTGTGCTGGCGTTGACACTGCCCGCTTGTACTTGAACCACTCACCCTGCGTGTGCCACTGAGTCTCGCATGGCGAGGTCCGCAGCCTAGTTAGCGTTGTACGACAGGAGGTGGAATCGAGTCCTCTGGTACATCCATGGGAACGGCTCGGGTGGATAAGTAAATATAAATGCTACCACCGCCAGCGTTTCATATTCGGGGCTGTCCATAACTGTTGAGGTTGCCTTAGGTAAAGTCTTTTGGTGCATTAAAGATTATGTGTGTACTCAATAGGTGAGTGTTTTAAGTGTGTTCTGGTATAGAGTGTCTGTCACAGGGCCGTACGATGAGCTGTAGTTAAGTAGCATAGATTCCAGGTCCTTGACAGATAAATGGGGCTCGACCGGGATTTGAACCCGGCACCTCTCGCATTACAGGACCTGTTGATATGTTGCCTTTCATTATTAGGTAGCCCTTTGATTACAGGACCTGTTGATATGTTGTCTTTCATTAGTATGTGGTCCTTTCATTGCAGGGACTGTTGATAATGTGTCTTTTATTATTACGTGGTCCTTTGATTACAGGACTGTTGATAAGTTGTCTTTCACTATTAGGTGGCCCTTTGATTGCTTGACCCTTTCACAAAGTTGAAACTTTGATTATAGGTCCCTCTAGGTGGTCCTATTACCGTCAAGAATCTTCCAGTCAGGTAAAACTTGACACAAATACACACATTCACAATCATAATTTGTTGCAAAGTCAAAGTTGCTGTACCTTTTAGCCTCAGATAAGAGGAAACTAAGCTGTTGTCTCTTCCAGTTTCAGATCTAGTAGAAACTAAAAAGTTTTCCTTTCTAGCCTCAGATGTAGAGGAAACTAAATGCTTGTCCTTTCTAGCCTCAGATGTAGAGGAAACTAAACAGTTTTCCTTACTAGCCTCAGGTGTAGAGGAAACTAAACGCTTGTCCTTTCTAGTCTCAGATGTAGAGGAAACTAAATCTGTTTGTGTGTATGTGTCTGCATTTGTTTCTATGGGTGTGTCTCTGTTTTTATATCTGTATGTTTGTATGTGTTTGGAATGTTCGTATCTGTGTGGATATGTAGCTTTGTATGTGGGTGAATGGGGTGTGTTTATGTGTATGTGAAGGTACGTGGGTGTGTTAAGTGCGTGCGTGTCTGTGTAGGTATGTAGCTTTGTATGTGGGTGAATGGGGTGTGTTTATGTGTGTGTGAAGGTATGTGGGTTTGTGAGTGTATGGGTGTGTGCGCGCGTGTGTGTGCATGTGCATGCATTTTACCACCCATTCTTGTGTGTGTTTTTTTTCCTTCTCTTTTTTTATATTCATAGTATGCATATTATCATATAAATATTACATGCTTTTTGATAAAATACAGCTGCAGTGTGAAAGATGGGTGTTTGGAAGGGCCGAATGTAAGACGGGCCTGTGTGCCCAATTTGTAACCCTTTAAAAATAAAGTTTGTTCGTTTGTTAGCCTCAGATGTAGAGGAAACTAAACAGTTTTCCTATCTAGCCTCAGATGTAGAGGAAACTAAACTGGTGTCAATTCTAGCCTTTAAAAAACTATATAGTTGACCCTTCTATCTGTAGAGGAAACTAAACTTTGAAATTCTATGCAAGGGGAAACATTCAAAATGTCTACCTTTGTCTGATTCAGCAAGGACTAAACCCCATTCATCCATAACAGAGACAGAAGACCTGCTGCAGAATACTGCAGATTAATACCTGCTGCTGCACCTCTACACATGAACAAACACACAAACAAAAACATGCCCACACATAAACAAAAGTGTCCCAACACAAAAGCTGCAAGATGCAGGGCCTCATTCATGTCAATTGAAATAAAATAAATTTAAAAAAATAATAAAACCACTAGCATAGTCCCAGGAAAATATATATTTACAAAAAATACAAATAATAAAAACAAAAATTTTAAACAGCACAACTATTTTAGAAAACAATCTAGTCAGAAATGAAAGCCAAAAGTACAAAATAAGCCAGACGGACAAAACGTCATGCACGTGACCCACTGACCCTGAATAATTCTGTGTCTAGCAAAGGAACTGGAAGGCCAAGGATATCCTGCAGCCGTGGAAGGGAAGAAGACACTTGTTGAACAGGTTAAACACTGAGTTCAACCTGTGATTCTAACACAGGGTCACTAAAGATTATCTTGCAAACTTCTCAAATTAATTATCTTCCTTCTTGCCCTCCTCAAAGATAACATTTTACTCCCATTATCTGCCATGAGTGTGATCACACAGACTATGATCAAGTCTGTGCTCTGTTCTGAATTATACTAGAGAGGAGCCCCAGATGGCTGAGTAAAACAAGAGCCCTAGATGATTGGATAAAACCAGAAAGGAGCTATAAATGAGCTTCAATTCATTTGACAAGGATCTCACAGCTATCTAACAAGGCAAGATCATACAATCAGAACACAACACCATACTATAAATAAAGATTAAGACAGACAAGATCAACAATGGTTGTGGATCCCTTACAGGATGTTACAGAACCAACTAGAGCTCTGTTTGGCTGTTTGTGGTTTCACTAAGCAATATGATGTTCAGTAGTTTGCTATTGCTTTCTGAGTGGTCGGCCTTTAATACCACTGCCAGAACCACGGCAATCTGCTACCAAATCCTGCACAGCAGGACCCGACAGCCCCAAATTATGAAGTGTGCTAGAAACAGCTAAACCAAAGACAATGACTGTAAAAGAGCTGGGACAAAACAAGAGAGGTGACTCAGACTCAATACAGTTAAGAACCATCTCTATCTGAAGGTATCCACACTTTCATCCTTTCAGCCAATCTGATCAGAGGAACCCTGTAGTGACATTTTTAAGATTAGATTTCTACTACTAAACTAGGAGTGTTGTCTTTTTCAAGACAAAGCTGACAAAATTATGATATTACATTTTTTCCCTACATACCTGATAATATTTTAGATTAGACATGCCGACAACAAAATATTTATAGTATTTCATAGGTACTACAGATCTGAAGCACTGAGCACTGAAGTGAGAACCTCTCTGCATGATCGGAAGCACTGAGCACTGAACTGAGAATCTCTCTGCATGATCGGAAGCACTGAGCACTGAACTGAGAACCTCTCTGCATGATCGGAAGCACTGAGCACTGAACTGAGAACCTCTCTGCATGATCGGAAGCACTGAGCACTGAACTGAGAATCTCTCTGCATGATCGGAAGCACTGAGCACTGAACTGAGAACCTCTCTGCATGATCGGAAGCACTGAGCACTGAACTGAGAATCTCTCTGCATGATCGGAAGCACTGAGCACTGAACTGAGAACCTCTCTGCATGATCTGAAGCACTGAGCACTGAAGTGAGTATCTCTCTGCATGATCGGAAGCACTAATGGGCGGCTTCACAGTGCAATGATCCCTGTGTGGGATACAGGGCCCTATTATAGAAAAAACAAGAATAGAACCACTTCCTACCCAAGACATGTCTAAGAGTCGACTAATTTGGAGCTTCCTTCAAAGCCAGAGTGCATTTGCCTGAGAGGTAAGGAACCAACAGTCTGCATACAAATTAGTCAGATCAGTCGAATGGATGCACATGCAAAACTCATGTTCTGGAACAGGACTGCAGTCCAGAAGTGGACGAACAACCAGAACTTTCCACCGGAGTTTACAGCTAAGTAATTAATTTCCCCAACCTGACAAGGGCAGACAAGACAAGGTGCTATCTATGGAAGAGTCCGAAGAAGTAAATAATGTAACAAGTGAACATAATTTTGTTAAACTTCCATGTCAGAGAAGTCTGAAGAAGTGAATCATGCAACCACAATTTTATTTAACCTTCAATGTCAGAAGAGTCTGAAAACATAAATCATGTAAAAAAGTAAAAATTATTCATTTTAATCTTCAAGAAGAGACTGAAGAAGTAAATCATGAAACATGTAAACATAATTTTGTTAAAACTTCAATGTCAGAAGAGTCTGAAGAAATAAATCATGTAATTATGATTTTTTTAAACCTTCAATGTCATTATTACACATTATTTACTTTAACCTTTAATGTCAGTAATTTTTTGTACAAAATGTTCTCCATTTTATCATCAAGATAAGACAACTTTCAGTCCCACAAATCTAGCCAGTTTCTATCTGACTGATCTCTTATACCATTTATCCATATTTGTATTTTCTGTCCACATGATCAGCTATTTGCCTTCACCAAGCAGACATCCCAGGTGAATTAGTTTTTATCACTTTACAAACAAAAACAAAAGTAAAAGTAAAGGACCCTTTTCCACGCCTTCAGACGTACTGGGCATATAGGGCTAGACTTATATTTTATAGACCAATTGACACTCAGTAGGTGGTGTGGTTAACATCACACTAGCCACCTTTACTTCCAGGAATTTACCTGGTACTAATTTAAACTTCACAACTATACTAAAACTTATGTCCTATAACTGGTGTTGTCAAGACGTCTGTGTTGTAGACAAAGTTCCATTCATATGTGATTCTATTTTCAAAATATGGTGTGCAACCAAGCATTTCAAAATATCGATTATAAAACAAAACTTACTTGGTGCAGCGCCGGGGCCAGGACTGGAACCAGAAACCCGGAGTAAATAAACTCTATGAGCTGCTTGCGTACCAGTGGATGAGCCACCTAGAGAGGGGTGTCAGAGTGTAGGCTGTACACATGATGCAACAAGAATTATATACCATAAAACCTTGGTAAAACAAATTCCGAAGGACCGAACAAATGAACAAACATTTTCTTCAGGAGGATCACAAGTTGGGCACACAGGCCAGTCTACCATTCACCCCTTTCAAACACTCATCTTTCACACTGCAACTATATTTTATATATCAAGCATTTTTTGTTAATAATCATAGTATGAAATATAAAAAAAAAATTAAAAATACAAAAGCATGGATGACAAATTCATATATTTAAATATACATGCAACACACAAACTGCAGACACACACAAAGCAGGGGGAAAAAAAAAGTGTGTTCTCATAAGGAAGTTCTGTTAACATGGTTCTCTCTCTCTCTCTCATTCACTCACACCCACATAGAGAGAGAGAGAGATAGAGAGAGAGAGATAGAGAGAGAGAGAGAGAGAGAGAGAGAGAGAGAGACAGAGAGAGACAGAGACTGAGAGAAGAATATAGCCATAGGATGTGAGACCACTGTCATGTGAGCCTAATGAAGAGATGAAGACAGGCATGCTGAGACAGAAAGAAGAGAATTCCCATGTGGGTTCTGAGGCCCCATGCTGGGGGAAACGAGAAAAGACCCATTACTTCCCAACAAGCATGTCGTAAGATCAACTAACTGGGAGCTTCTTTCAAAATCAGAGTTCACCTATCTGAGAGGTAAGGAACCAACAGTCTGCAAAGGCAGATCTGTAAAATGTATGTGCATGTAGCACTCAGTTCAGGAACGAAGAAGACTAAAGTCCAGAGGTGGACGAACAGGCAGAGCTTTACCTCGGAGTTGACAGCCAGTGAATGTGAAGAAGAAGAACAAGAACAAGAACAAGAAGAAGGAGCACTGAAGCTGATGGATTGGCTGGCTCTGACATAGATGCAGATGGCCAGCCTATGGGTCATGCAAACACTGTTAGTGTCCTTAGAGACAGAGAGAGAGGACAATCTGAGGATTCTGGGAGCAGCCGGTCCAAGTGGCTGCTAACAATGTGAGAATTGGAAGCAAAGATCAGCACAGCCAGGCATGAGAGGCACACCAGATGTATGAGAAGTCTTGTCAACCAGCACAGTGGCGCGGTGATTTATGTCACAGGCGTGAGGGGAAGTTAAGTCCAACATGATGTGTATAAGGAGATACTCCGTACATCACTCGGGCGCCAGTCCTTCACTGTTTTGGTTTTACGGAACCTCACGCAAGACCCCTGCAGCATGTCCTCGTCGTGCGCCAGGGATAATGTCTCAAACGAGCATTAACAGAGCTGTCAGGGGATCTCGGAGTTTGACGGCCCCCAGAGGTGATGTGTCCTTGTGGCTCTCATCAGCCCGCCCCCAAACGCTTGGGTGAAAAAGGTTATCAAAACTCATTAGGAACATGAGTATGCTTGCCAAACGTACAGCTAAAAATCACAACCCTTGGTTAAAAGAATGTGAAGAGAACATTGTTCACTGTACATCCTCTGTTAACAATCAGTGTCGTCGTCACTGCGCTGGAGTACACCACAACAGCAACCATCCCTAGGCTGGCCATCCATGTACATCCTCGGTTAACCCTCAGTGTCGTCGTCACCGCGCCGAGGTACACCACAACAGCAACCATCAAGAGGATGGCCATCCATGTAAATCCTCGGTTAACCCTTAGTGTCGTTGTCACCGCGCTGAGGTACATTAAAACAGCAACCATACATAGGCTGGCCAGCCATGTACATCCTCGTGTAACCCTTAATGTCGTCGTCACCGCGCTGAGGTACACCACAACAGCAACAGCCCATTGGCTGGCTAAGCCTACTTGTCCGAAAAAACTAGACTCTACGGCACACGAGTGAGCTCAAAATCTGACCTCCACAATTTGTACTGAATGTAAAAAAGACCAAATGTCCACACCCAAAGACCCCACTCACCCGAGTGTTGGGACCAAACTGATAACGCTATGCCTGACGCAGGATGTAAAATTCTGTCGGGCTAAAGGCTCGTCAAAGAAATCTAACGTGCGAGGAAAAAAGAATGTGCCTATTCGTGTGGTCACAAAAGTCCAAAATCCACAGGCTGCTCTCCGCTGACTTCCAGAGGGTGCAGCTCTTGTCGAGCGGGAAGCCTGATACGGTTGTGAGGTTAAGCAGGCATGTGCAGGACGTGACGATTCCTTGGGTGAGCCCAGAACCAGAGCGCCATGTGCCGGCTCTCCATACATGGAAGCCTCCTTGGATGGCGGGGAATGCCCATGATCTGCCCCTGCCTTCCCTTGAGGGCTAACTGTTCCACAGGGGGCTGCCCCAAAGGGGTACTCCGGGGGCAACACCTGTGGAGAAGGAGACAAAGTGGACTCCACACAAATCAGGCAACGTCTTGACCCACACAAAACAATGGCCACAGTCAACCTAGAAACAGGCCTGACGTCTTCCTTCGAAGTCGTACAGCTGCCCATGAGGCAGGGAACATTAAAACGGTTGTACAAGCAAAAATCAGGTTCGGGTGAAAGCCAAAAGTCCAAGCGGACAACTAACCGTGACCTTCCGCCAGAATTCACAGCCGGTGAACGCAAAAAAAAAAAAAAAAGTCAACCAGCACAGAACTGGCACTACTGACCATTGGACACTGGCATATAACCTGAAAGTGGAATCTGAGCAAGTATGGACGTGGCCAAGAGTGGTAGGCCGAGTTGATAAGAACACAGGGCTCTCATGAGGGAGCCCAGGATTAAAAACCTGTGTGAGGTTTACAATTTTATTTTGCCCCAACAGAAAAAATTTTAAAAAACCAAAACCTTGATTTTTCAGTTCCTTGGTATTCATGTTAGCAAGGTTTTAGCGTACGTAACTTTTGTTGCTTCATGCATATAACCCACATTGTCTGATATTTTTTTTTTCTGGGAAAAAAATACAATCCTAACCTGCACAGCTCTAGCCATCTATATCCTCTTCATGTCGCTGTTGACACATAAAGCATTCACAATTGATCTCCATTGCTGCCGGTCTGCTGCTTTTCTGCCCATGGTGTCCCATGTCAGTTTACATTCCTTCATTTCCCGTTCTATTGTCCTTTTCCAGGTTTCCTTAGGTCGTCCATGTCTCCTTTTCCAATCTGCTGACCACCGGAGAGCTCAGCACTAGCCATGCAGCCTTAAATCTTCAGGTTTCAAGCCCCCCCCCCCCACCCACCACGTACACCACAAAAATGGTCATTAAAGGCAGTTTTTAAATGGCAGTTATGGGTGTGTCTGACGTGCCATGAAGATAACCCAAATCATAACAGAAAAAAGAGAGGAAGGGGTACTAGACAGCAAGAGGACAGATGATCTAGGTCAGACATGTTGGTTCAGCACACAGAAACAAATTATATGTGTTACTGGTGAACGCTTCCAAGTTTTACAGTGGCTGCTTTAATACTGTGTTGGTCTTATCTTGAGCTGTGAAGCTGTCATGTAATTCTGTGTGAAAATCAGAGTTTGTGTACTGAAGCTGTGCTGCCCTGCACTGCCATGTCTCACTTAGTATTTTCCCAGCTGTGGTCAAGTTGTAACTGGAGAGCTGAAGTAACACAGTGGCTAGATCCTGACTGCTGTCCCAAAGATTTGTGACTCATACTGACTTACATTTCTCGTAAATGACCTCAACACACTGACCTCCTGTGTAGGTTCTGGGAGCCCAATTGTGGGGAAAACAAGAATAGACCCACTGCCTCTACAACAAGCATGTCGTAGGAGTCGACTTACGGACGCAGAGTGCATCATCCAGAGCGGCAAGAAACAACCAACTGCACACAAATGAGCCAGTAAAACGGATGTACACACAAAACTCAGGCCCTGGCACAAAGCGAAAAGGACGAACAACCAGAAACTTCTGCCAGAGCTTACAGGCGGTGAACAAAGAAGAAGAAGCAGAAAAGACTCATTGGCCAACCCAGCCTAAAATGTGTATCAGTGAGTAGTACCCTGGGAAGTAAAAGTGACCATTGTGATGTCAGTGCCATTTAGCTTATAAAACCATGGGCCTAGCACCATTTAGCTCCTTATCACGTGAATGTTACGTTGTTTGAAAGCCTTATCCTGGCTGTTGCCAGGGGCCCTAATATAACCCAACCAATGGATTGAACAGGGTTCCTGGGACCTGTCCCCGGGTGATCCTCATCTGAATGATGGCACTGTGTGTCATCGGTTGTTTTTCGCTTGGTGTGATGTTCTGGTGGGGTTGAACATCATCATCATCACCATATAACTTATATGACAATGGAGTGAGAAGGGTCCTTTGCTGTAGAGTGATAATGCAGAAATATGTCATCATCATCAATCAGAACGTCCTTTAGAGAACATCGCTCTCAACATGGCATACCTAAAAGATTCTCTTTCTCTAGCACTATGTGCTTTCACAGCCAATGCATTTTCAGTGTTCTGTGTCCACATGCGAGGAGGGCAGCCTATGCCTCGTTCTGCGGAAACCGCACCCTTCATCACTAGAAATAAACTATATACTGACCATCTGACCTCAGTTTTTAAAAAAAAAAAATAACGCCACGTACAGGGTCTGAGCTTCAAGAAAAACTGGATTATGAACAGCAACCTGTAGGGGGGGGGGGGGGGAAAAACTAAGGGATTTTGGCCATGTTAAGCACCATGATGGCCCGATCAGAACTGTAATGGGAGGTACAATTTCCAGAAAATTTGAGAGGCAGACCTCCATTAAGTAGATACAGGACATTAAAGATGCAGGCTGTGAAAGCACAAAGGGCTGAAAAATTGGCTAGAGAAAGAGAGACTTTCAGGCGTGTTGTGACAAAAGCCTGTTCTGTAAAGAACCTGCCGACTGACGATGATGACTACCGGCAAAAGATGACTCACTTGCACAACAGCATTTAAAAACTGCAGGGAGTTCAAGAACATCTGAAGGTCAGGGATTCTGATGCAATCCTCCCAGGTAATGGCGTACCAGTCATCACTAGGCGGGGTGATCTTCCGAGGCAAGGAGGAGTAGAGGCCGCTAAGACCAGTTGCCAAAACCTGCAGGGGAAAAGAGACATAGAGAAAGTTCAGATGGCACACTAATACAAGACCAGTGTTTATAATCACACCACTGTTTCCCTAGTGTAAACCTGAATAAAGAAGACAAACAACAGAATGCACACTAATGTCTGACACATTTTGCAGTTTACCTCCCCTTTGCAGAATACCTATCTAAAATAAAAAAAATGAGAATCATTAAATGTTTTGTAAATTAAAACCTGCTGTCTGGTGCTTGGACAATGAACAAGCAACTAGAAAATCAAATTGAGTTTCTGGAAATGTGGATTTACAGAAGAATAGGTCATATTTCAGGGAAACGAAAACATTCAATTACAGAGGTACTGGAAAGATTACAAATGAAAAGAAAATTACTGAAAATTTAAAAATAAAAAACAAAATGAAAACAAGTAAAATATTTTGGCCTCATTAAAAGACATAGTACATATTTAAAAACCATACTGGAGTGAAAAAAATCGAGGGCAAGAGAGCAATAGGCAGGCAATGATACAAGTGGGAGGACAGCAAAAAGATATGGACACACAAATTAAGAATAGTTTAGAGGCAACTGAGATGTGGTTCTTGAGAAGAATGTTGTGAACACCTTGGACTGCCAGAATAACTAGCAATGATTGCCTGGAAATGACTAATAAAAGTAGAACATTATATACAACAATGAGAAGGAGACAAGCAAAGTTCTTTGGTCATGTGATGAGAAAAGGAGCACTGGAAAATATCGTGACGACTGGAAAGATCACTGATAGAAGAGGCAGTGGCAGACCAAGAGAAATAATGGTGGATAGCTTCAGACAGTGGAATGGAGGAATATCATCAGTGGAATTCATCCAGAGCACCAAAGACCGAGATCTGTGGAGATGCATGAACGCCTACGCCAGCTAGCAAGGCACTTAATGATGATGATAATCTCAACATGCCTTTATAAGGCCAGGGTGCATGGTTCGATCCCAGCTGCAGGCCATTTAGCAGCAGACTGTCTTCTGATGGTTTCAACAGTGGTACTGAGAGCCACACGTTCAGTAGTCAATAGCGAACTAATGAATGTTAAGTGCCTAGAAAAACCACAATAGCAACAACAACAAAATGCTAGGGCTGGTTCTGCAAGTTCCTGTAAAGGACACACAACTTTTTATAGGTCTTGCCCTATATGCCCATACTCCTGAAGGTGTGGAAAATGGTCCTTTATTTTTACTTTTTACTTATCTCAGGAGGTATGTACAACAGAAGCTGAAGCAAATAAATGAACCCTTTGATCTGAAATATAAATACACCTCACATAAATGTAACTGTATGATACCAGGTTTTTTTTTCCATCTGACAACCATGTCCTTCTGGTTACTTTCAATGTTTTGTTTATAATAATATGGTTCTTCTTAGCATTCTTCTTCTTCTTCTTTTGTCAAAATCTGCTTGTGCCGCTAGGCGTCGCAGTCTATCAGATGATCGGCAACCGAGCCAGGGCGCGCTCAGTCGCTTCATATGCCGTGATGTTATGAAGTCTCAAGTTGTCCGTGACTCCTTCAATCCATCTTCTTCTTGGTCTTCCCCTGCCTCTTGTTGTTTCGATTTTCATGTTGTATGCTCTTGATGCTGGCATCGTTGGTTCCATTCTCATTAGGTGACCAAACCATTTCATTCTTTGCTTCTCAATAAATTTAACGATGGGTATGGTTCCATAGTTTGATTGTATCATCAAACATCTCATTTCACAGGTGGTTAGTCTTCTCTCATGTTTTTTTGTTAATGTCCAAGTCTGACATTGATAACCTAATGTCGGTAAAAAGATTGTATTTATAATTTGTCTTTTTATCTCAGCTGGGACAGCAGGGTGTTTTAAAATTGGGGCAAGCTGGTATGCGACATTGTTGGCTTGTTGGATTCTTGCTTCAATCTCTC
Organism: Candidula unifasciata; assembly: GCA_905116865.2. Taxonomy (NCBI): domain Eukaryota; kingdom Metazoa; phylum Mollusca; class Gastropoda; order Stylommatophora; family Geomitridae; genus Candidula; species Candidula unifasciata. Next base: position 154,430 of record CAJHNH020002239.1, on the reverse strand, counting down.
TGTCTATTTTACCATTGGATGTAAAGATACTTCATAGGTATTTAAATTCTTGCACATTCTTAGCATTCACTGGCTGTAAACTCTGGCAGAAGGTTCTGGTTGTTTGCCCACTCCTGAACTTTGGTTTATTACAGAACTTCAGTTTTGCATGCATATCCATATTATCATCATCATCAGGTGTCTTGCCGACTGGCGTGGGCCATCATGCCTCTCCACAATCTGCAATCTCCTGCAGCATGTATCAGTTCGTGTGCTGACACACCCCTATGCCATGCAACAAGAGTGTCAGGAATCTTCTCTCATTGTCTTTCTCTATCCCACCTTCCAGATATTTCCAGGGGTCACAACAAGTTCCATTTTACCTCTTCTCATAACATGGCCGAAAAATGATGACTGTCTCCTTCTGATGTCTGTGATAAGTTGTCTTTGTGCTCCCGCCTCTTTCAAAACCTCTTGGTTGCTCTTTTTGGCTGCCCAAGGTATTTTAAGCATTCTTCTGTAAAACCATATTATATAGATCTGGCTTTTTTGTAGGCAGACTGTTGGTTTCTTGCCTTTCAGGCAGATGCAGTTCAACTTTAAAGGAAACACCCCCAATTAGTTGCCTTCTGTGACACTGTTAAGGAGTCAGTGAGTCTATTCTTTGTTCTCCAAAATGCAGTACCCTGGAACCCTGAAATATTATTGTTGAACAAGTTGAACAAGACAAACTTACAGGACAGAAATCTGAGTTGTTGGCAATGTAATGGCCAATGTGAGGATGCCTTGCTGACAGCGTCATGATGAGCAGTAAAGCGTCCCGGGCCTTCTGCCCTACGGGGCCTTCACGGTGGATGTAGGGAATCAACAGGGAAAAGATGAGGAATCGGGCCGGACCTTGGTCTGCATCCGTGCTGCAAGTAAATTATGTTTTATGTCAGTTAAAATATTAAGAGTATTGCTTACAAAGCTGACAACACATAAACATGATGAATTATCTGTGTTTCTAACTGAGTATGTGTGCGTGTGTGCACATGTGTGTGTGTGTGTGTGTGTGTGTGTGTGTGTGTGTGTGTGGTATAGAGAGAGGTGGAGAGATGCCATCGAATCTGGCATTTACCTCAAACTTCATACGAAGATATTGTGAAAGGTGTCCTCATACTGTGATCTTCACAAACGCCACCAAGTTATGGGTGATGTTCATAAACGCTACTTTTCTGTCGATGTTCACACACTCCACCTTGCTGTGGGTGATGTTCACAAACTCTACCTTGATTTGTGGCATGTTCAGAACCCCACTTTGCTGTGGGTGATGCTCACAAACTCCACTTTAATGTGGGTGGTGTTCACACACTTCACCTTACTGGCCATCCTCAAAAACTCCACATTGATGTGGGTGGTGTTAACACACTCCACCTTACTGGGCATCCTCACAAACTCCACACTGATGTGGGTGGTGTTCACACACTCCACATTACCGGGCATCCTCAGAAACTCCACATTTATGTGGGTGGTGTTCACACACTCCACCTTACTGGGCATCCTCACAAACTCCACATTGATGTGGGTGGTGTTCACACACTCCACCTTACTGGGCATCCTCACAAACTCCACACTGATGTGGGTGGTGTTCACACACTCCATCTTACTGGGCATCCTCACAAACTCCACATTGATGTGGGTGGTGTTCACACACTCCACCTTACTGGGCATCCTCACAAACTCCACACTGATGTGGGTGGTGTTTACACACTCCATCTTACTGGGCATCCTCACAAACTCCACATTGATGTGGGTGGTGTTAACACACTCCACCTTACTAGGCATCCTCACAAACTCCACACTGATGTGGGTGGTGTTCACACACTCCACCTTACTGGGCATCCTCACAAACTCCACAATGATGTGGATACTCCTCACAAACTCTACGGTACTGGGCATCCTCACAAACTCCACACTGATGTGGGTGGTGTTCACACACTCCACCTTACTGGGCATCCTCACAAACTCCACAATGATCTGGATAATCCTCACAAAGTCCACACTGATGTATGTGGTGTTCACACACTCCACCTTACTGGGCATCCTCACAAACTCCACATTGATGTAGGTGGTGTTCACACACTCCACCTTACTGGGCATCCTCACAAAATCCACAATGATCTGGATAATCCTCACAAACTCCACAATGATCTGGATAATCCTCACAAACTCCACATTTATGTGGATAATCCTCACAAACTACACATTGATGTGAGTGGTGTTAACACACTCCACTTTACTGGGCATCCTCACAAACTCCACATTGATGTATGTTAACACACTCCACTTTACTGGGCATCCTCACAAACTCCACATTGATGTATGTTAACACACTCCATCTTACTGGACATCCTCACAAACTCCACATTGATGTATGTTAACACACTCCATCTTACTGGACATCCTCACAAACTCCACATTGATGTATGTTAACACACTCCATCTTACTGGACATCCTCACAAACTCCACATTGATGTATGTTAACACACTCCATCTTACTGGACATCCTCACAAACTCCACATTGATGTATGTTAACACACTCCATCTTACTGGACATCCTCACAAACTCCACATTGATGTATGTTAACACACTCCATCTTACTGGACATCCTCACAAACTCCACATTGATGTATGTTAACACACTCCATCTTACTGGACATCCTCACAAACTCCACATTGATGTATGTTAACACACTCCATCTTACTGGACATCCTCACAAACTCCACATTGATATGGATGATCCTCACAAACTCCACATTGATATGGATGATCCTCACAAACTCCACATTGATGTGGATGATCCTCACAAACTCCACATTGATGTGGGTGATCCTCACAAACTCCACATTGATGTGGGTGATCCTCACAAACTCCACATTGATGTGGGTGATTCTCTCAAACACAACCTTGCTGTGGATGGTGTTATAACTGGACTCACCTGAAGAAACTCTCCAGGATGAGGTTCTGCTGTGATATACAGATGCAGATTTGGTGGAGAACCAGCACCAGCTTGAACTCCAGCTCTCCGTTGGAGATATCTGTCAAAGTAAAGGAAAATGGTGTTACAGGTTGACACAGGGGGCAACTGAGAAGGGATATAGATTGACTAATGTAGACTGATCATGTAAGAACATCATTAAATAATTTACTACTAGGAGATTATCAATTATTCAGTGTTTATACATATGTTTATGAAGTGAGGTGACCAGCTGTATGGCTGAACAGTGATTTCTTGGCACACTACCATCTCCAGCTATTACAACAGTCCCTTACCTTCTGTTACTACTCTGCACAATCTGGTAAAATCTGTTTTAAAATACACATTTTGGAAACATTTGTCTACCTATTTTGTGGATTTATAACAGTTTCTTTGTGTGAAAAGAGGCAACTAGCTGTTTTACTTGCCACCTATTCCGTAAAGGACACAGAGGGATGTGAGGTGTCCATTTCTTGACTTGTGGATTGACCAGTCCCCGAAACCAGCTTCAAACTAATCACAACAGCCATCAAAGTTACATCCCTCAAAGACTGTGGCTCCAGGTTGTGTCTCCATATGTTTATGTCTGGTGGCTCCAGGTTATGTCCCTATATGTTTATATCTGGTGGCTCCATGTTGTGTTCCCATATTGTTGTAGTCTTTTTTAGTCAAGGCTTAAAATATCAAATAGCAGGAAGAGGACAGGTAGAGGTCACATGGCCACGAATCTTAAATTACCCAGGCGACGGTTTTATTAGGCCGGAATGAAATGGGTTTCTTGCTGGGAACCAGCGATGGGAGTGGCAAGTTGTCGTTAATTCCTGAGTGCCGGTAAATTTATCTGAGAGGAGAGTGTTTGGGTGTTATCAGGGACAATAGGCTCTGGTCAACTTCTCTGGAAGTAGCTAGATTGAGGTGTGGGATGTGTTAGTACTTGGGGTTTAAACCGTGGGAAGGAATTTGTGTTGTGCAGGGGAATGCATTAACAGGGTAGAAGAGGTGAAGGTTATTAAAGACTTAATTGAATTCTGGGGATAGAATTCAGAGGGACAGTCAGTTGGGAGTTGAGATTTTGCTAGTGTCCAAGTCGGACGTGTTTTCCCCAGGTTAGCGGAAAAGCTGTGTTATCTGTTTTCTCTTTATGAGGATATTATAGTAACGTTCCTCCTAATGAGGTTTGTGCTTTACCGCAGTTTGCGGGAGACGGTTTGATGTCTGTTTTAGTTTCTAATGACAGGACTCCATTGAGTGAAGGTTGTAATCGTTAAGATCGTTCGTGCAGATAATAGAGACTTATTATCGTACATATGTTAACCATACTCATCTTGTGATGTGTTATGTGAATGACATTAAAGTTTATGTGGCCTGTCACAAGTCATTATTGTTGACTCGTCAGGATAGTCACAACTGTATTTGCTGGTGCTGTATGATGCATGACTGCAAGTATTAGCAGAACATCCATCAAGGAGAGATCCAGCGGCATACTAGTGTAGGCACCCTAGACCTACATACTTGGTTGGTTTGCAGATACGAAGAAGTATCAGTGCAGAAACATAGATATTATATGGACTAATTTAAATAAGCGCTCTGTATACCTATAGTCTACACAGGGGTTATACAAGAGGTATATGCCTAAGTCTGGTGGCTCCACGTTAAGTCCCCATGTTTTTATCTGGTGGCTCCAGGTTATGTCCCCATATGTTTATGTCTGGTGGATCCAGGATATGTCCCCATATGTTTATGTCTGGTGGATCTATGTTGTGTTCCCATATGTTTATGTCTTGTGGCTCCAAGTTGTGTCCTCATATGTTTATGTCTGGTAGCTCTATGTTGTGTTCCCATATGTTGTCCCTTTAAGTTTATGTCTGGTGGCTCCAGGTTGTGTCCTTATATGTTTATGTCTAGTGGCTCCATGTTGTGTCCCCATATGCTTATGTTTGGTGGCTCTAGGTTGCGTTGTCCCTATATGTTCATATCTCGTGGCTCCAGGTTGGGTCCCTATATGTTTATGTCTGGTGGCTCCAGGTTGGGTCCTCATATGTTTATGTTTGGTGGCTCTAGGTTGTACTCTTATATGTTTACGAACTGGCGGCTGGAGGTAGTACCCCTATATGTCTATGATTTGCGGCTCCAGGTATTACCCCCTATTTATCTTTGACTGGCGATCCCACTTTGTACCCCCATATGTTTATGACTGGTTGCTCAAGGTAGTACCGTCATATATCTATGACTGGACTGCCAGTTCCATGTAGTACCCCCCATGTGTTTGTCAGGAAAAGGGGGAAGGGTGGCCTCTCACCTGGCGAGTCAGCGACATCAATCAGTAGTCTCAGCAAAGGTTTGATCACAGGTCTATGAATGAGGAGCAGCTGCTTTGACTGACTGATGATCTGCTCAAACAACTTCAGCTGCTGCATCCGCAACTTGTCATGAGCTAGGACATTGATGGTGCACCAGGAGCAGACTTTCTCCAGCAGCTCAGACTCCAAGACATAGCGCAGGATGGGACCTGTCAACATGCACACAGATATCAGGGACAAGATCAAACATAACGCAGGATAGGACCTGTGAACATGCACACAGATATCAGGGACAAGATCAAACATTACACAGGATACAACCTGTCAACAGGCACACAGATATCAGGGATAAGATCAAACATAACACAGGATACAACCTGTCAACAGGCACAGAGATATCAGGGATAAGATCAAACATAACACAGGATGGGACCTGCCAACAGGCACAGAAATATCAGGGATAAGATCAAACATAACACAGGATGGGACATGTCAACAGGCACACAGATATCAGGGATAAGATCAAACATAACACAGGATGGGACCTGTCAACATGCACACAGATATCAGGGATAAGATCAAACATAACACAGGATACAACCTGTCAACAGGCACACAGATATCAGGACAAGATGAAACATAACACAGGATGGGACCTGTCAACAGGCAGAGATATCAGGGATAAGATCAAACATAACACAGGATGGAACCTGTCAACAGGCACACAGATATCAGGGATAAGATCAAACATAACACAGGATGGGACCTGACAACAGGCACATAGATATCAGGGACAAGATCAAACATAACACAGGATGGGACCTGTCAACAGGCACAGAGATATCAGGGATAAGATCAAACATAACACAGGGGATGTCAACAACACATGTTTAGGGATAAGCAAACAGAGGGACCTGATCAGAGATGAGGGACAAGATCAAACATAACACAGGATGGGACCTGTCAACAGGCACAGAGATATCAGGGATAAGATCAAACATAACACAGGATAGGACCTGTCAACATGCACACAGATATCAGGGACAAGATCAAACATAACACAGGATAGGACCTGTCAACAGACACACAGATATCAGGGACAAGATCAAACATAACACAGGATGGGACCTGTCAACAGGCACACAGATATCAGGGACAAGATCAAACATAACACAGGATAGGACCTGTCAACAGGCACACAGATATCAGGGACAAGATCAAACATAACACAGGATGGGACCTGTCAACAGGCACACAGATATCAGGGACAAGATCAAACATAACACAGGATAGGACCTGTCAACAGACACACAGATATCAGGGACAAGATCAAACATAACACAGGATGGGACCTGTCAACAGGCACACAGATATCAGGGACAAGATCAAACATAACACAGGATAGGACCTGTCAACAGGCACAGAGATATCAGGGATAAGATCAAACAACACAGGATGGGACCTGTCAACAGGCACAGAGATATCAGGAACAAGATCAAACATAACACAGGATGGTACCTGTCAACAGGCACAGAGATATCAGGGACAAGATCAAACATAACACAGGATGAGACCTGTCAACAGGCACACAGATATCAGGGACAAGATCAAACATAACACAGGATGGGACCTGTCAACAGGCACACAGATATCAGGGACAAGATGAAACATAACACAGGATACAACCTGTTAGCATGCACAGAGATATCAGAGATGAAATCAAACATAACACAGGATGGGACCTGTCAACAGGCACACAGATATCAAGGACAAGATGAAACGTAACACAGGATGGGACCTGTCAACATGCACAGAGATATCAGGGATCAGACCAAACACAGTGCAGGATGGGATTCAGATATCAGAGATGAGAGTACAACCAGCTGACATGGGTGATCAGCAGATGAGGAAGACACTGCATGGAGGTGAGACATTTTAAAGAGACTAATAACATAAAATGTCAGCCGCAGTAATTTAGAGGCCAAACCTTGTCTGGCGGCTCAAAGGTCAAGGGTTTAAATCAGCACTGAGACATACTTATTTTTTTTTCAAAAACTGACCTTGGCTCCCAGGATGACCAAACCTAAAATGGATACCATGTAATGTCCTGGAATGTAAAGGTTGCTGGCATGACATTTTGACCACATCACAACTTGGTGGCTATTGGCTCATAAAAATATAGGTCTAGCATTACATGCCAAATGCGCCAACAGGCATAAAAAGGTTCTTTACTTTGTATTAGAACAAAACATGAGTGGAGTGGTTTCATAGCCCAGCTTCATTTCTAATTATGACTTCTGCAATACATAGTTTGACAGCTGACTGAAATATTGGTCGCTACAACATCCTCACTCTTTTCAGGGCTCAAACAACATAAACGGCAGTTGAGCTGACCGAAAGAGTTCATACTGAGGGTGTACCAGAGGATTCACAACCAATCAGCCAGCCAGTCAACCAACCAATCAGCCAGCCAGTCAATCAACTTGCCAGCCAGTCAACCAACCAGCCAATCAACAAGTGAGTCAGTCAACCAGCCAGTCAGTCAAACATCCAGCTAGCCATTCAATCAACCATCCAGCCAGCTAGCCAGCCATTCAAACAACCAACCAATCAACTAACTAGCCAGTCAACCAACCAGCCAATCAACAAGTGAGTCAGTCAACCAGCCAGTCAGTCAAACATCCAGCTAGCCACTCAATCAACCATCCAGCCAGCTAGCCAGCCATTCAAACAACCAACCAACCTGCAAAACAACATATCTAAACAACCAATCAGCCAGCTAAACATCCAGCTAGCCACTCAACCATCCATCCAGCTAGCCAGCCATTCAAATAACCAATCAACCAGCAAAACAACCAACCAGCCAGCCAACCAACCAACTGGTGGACTACAGTTGCACATTCTACCTGGAAGACCTCCATCATCGTCCTCATTGGCCAGCAGTGTGACCATCTGTTCCAGGTTCTTCAGGACAGTCTCCACACCATCTCCTGTTGCCTGCCCAGTGTTGGTGGTGGTCTTCTTGTCCTGACAGGCAATAACCGTCCATGCCTGTAGCAGGGGAACAAAGGAAAAGCAGAAACAAATCATTCACATGACACTCGGTAAATTCTATTTTTGTCTTTCAGCTCTTTTTTGTGTTCTCCAGTCGTAAACTCCCACAGAAAGTTCTGGTTGTTCATCCACTTCCACGAGTGGGTTCCAGGCCTTCATTATTTTTAAAGGGGGGGGGGGGGGACTAAGCCTACTGCCTCCCTCACAAGCATGTTATAAAAGGCAATTAATTGGGGTTTATTCCTCCAAAGTAGTTGTACATCTGCCTGAGGGGAGAGGAACCAACAGTCTATCTACAAGCAAGCCAGATCTGTAAAATGGATGAGCACACAAAATTCAAGTTCTGGAACAAGACTAAATTCCAGAACAGGAAAAACATCCAGAACTTTCCACCAGAGTTTACATCCTGTGAACACTAAGAAGAAGAAGTTCATCCACTCCTGGACTTTGAACTCGTCACTGCTTCCAAAGTTACCTGTCAGCCCCTACCTGTTTCCAATGAGCCACAAAGTTACCTGCCAGCCCCTACCTCTTTCTAGTGAACCATACAGTTACTTGCCAGCTTCCTACCTGTTTCCAGTGAACCACAAATTTACTTGCCAGCTCCTACCTGTTTCCAGTGAACCACAAATTTACTTGCCAGCTCCTACCTATTTCTAGTGAACCACAAATTTACTTGCCAGCCCCTTCCTGTTTCCAGTGAGCCACAAAGTTACCTGCCAGCCCTTACCTCTTTCTAGTGAACCACATTGTTACTTGCCAGCCCCTACCTGTTTCCAGTGAACCACAAAGTTATCTGCCAGCCACTATCTGTTTATCAGTGAACCACAAAGTTGCCTGCCAGCTCCTACCTCTTTCTAGTGAACCACATTGTTACTTGCCAGCCACTACCTGTTTCCAGTGAACCACAAAGTTATCTGCCAACCCCTATCTGTTTATCAGTGAACCACAAAGTTACCTGCTAGCCCCTACCTGTTTCCAGTGAACCACAAAGTTACCTGCCAGCCCCTACCTGTTTCCAGTGAAACACAAATTTACCTGCCAGCCCCTCCCTGTTTATCAGTGAACCACAAAGTTATCTGCCAGCCCCTACCTGTTTCCAGTGATTCTGAAAGACCTCCAAGCAAGTGTTTGGATCTGTGTCACTCTGGCCTTGATCAGCAGATTCTGGAGATCTCCGTTCACTTCCACGCTTGAACCAACTCATTCTTCCTACCCTCCTCTAGCTTTCAACTTCATGCTCCTCTTCTCTAGTTCTCATTCAACTGAAGTGAGTGACAGCTGCAAATCTCAAACCAGAAGAGAAGATAATTAAACAAGAGACATGTTATTCTGTCAGTTAAACATAAATTGTGATCTTTCTAAGGATAATGAGAATTGTGAAATATTATAATATGAAATAAAAACAATCAAAAGCAGAGGTTTTGCACAGACTGGGATAAAAAAAATGACAACATATACTTTAGGAAAGAGGCAAGTGATATATTTCAGGAACATTAAAAGACAAGTATCACTCAAATCTCACACCAAGAGAGGAGAGAGACTTTCAGCACAAGGTAGACTAAACATAAAATGGAAAGATAACATCAAAGAATCTTCAACATTATGATGCATCTACGGCTGAAGTGAGCAAAAGAGCAAGAAGTAGAATATTATATATTCCTCATAATCTGAAATAGTAAAAGAGAAGGTGAAGAAGAAGATTTGAAGTTGTGCAGCCAGTTCTGATGTACTGACAAAACAAACTCATCCTGCCCCTGTTGGGCAATGAAACTATAACAATGTGACATAGCAAAAGAATATTGTCCAGTTTAAATAAACCAGTGACATGTAACAGAAATAAACACATCAGAAGATGTACAAATCCACTATCATAATAACTGTAATATACATGAAAAGTAATAATCAACAGAACTATTCATAAAACTATCAAGAACTCATAGGCTATATTTAACTACATCAACAAACTGGAACAGGATTCATTCCTTCTGTCTGTTTTCTTTTAAAGATGAGATCATTTACACATTCCAGAGCCATGGAACCAATCATTTGCTGTTGCTCCTAGTAACAATCCACTGTGAAGCTTCTGTCATAAGTATCTTCTTCTTCATGTTCACCAGCTGTAAATTCAGGTGGAAAGTTCTGGTTGTTCACTCACCTCTGGAATTCAGCTTGTTCCAGAACCTGAGCGTTGCATGCACATATGCTTTACAGATCTGACATCTGCATGCAAATTGTTGGTTCCTTGCCTCTCTGGCAGATGCACTCTGACTTCGAAGGAAGCCCCCAATTAGTTGACTCTTATGACATGCTTGTTGGGGAGGTGGGGGGGGGGGTGTTTCTTTTCTTGTTTTTCCCTACAAATCCAGAACGCACATGGGGATTGTCAAGGGTGTAATGTCATTTGTTAACATTTTTTTTTTTTGCATTCACCAGCTGTAAAACTCTAATGGAAAGTTCTGGTTGTCCGTCCACTTCTGGACTGCAGTCCTGTTCTAGAACCTGAGTGTTCTGTGTGCATCCGTTTGACAGATCTGAAACATTTGTGTGCAGACTGTTGGTTCCTTGCCTCTCAGGCAGATGCACTCCGACTTCAAAGGAATTTGTTTACATAATTGTCAACAACTGTAGTCAATGAAAAATATTTAATCAGATCTATATATACAACATTTCTGAAACTGTCACTATACAAGCATGGATTGAGTAATATCATTCCAGTATGCTTTATGCACTAATTCTCTACCAGGGACTATTAGTTTATAGTACATGTTTACCAGACAGACAGAACCAACAACACAGCTATTTTATTGGCTAGACCAATATTTAGCCACTATACATTTTTGTTTTATGACTGGATTGTTTAACACAATATCTAATATCTAATAAATGCTAGCGTTGGAGAATGGTTGTAAAAAGTGTTCCAAAAAATTCTAAATTGAAGCTAATAATACATTTGGATGTTTTTTTTTTTTTTACTTATGCAGTCAATCGGCCTAAACATGGTGTAGTGATATGACTGATGATTACGAGAAACAACAATGGCAATACAGTATAGACCGACTAAAGCGATCTCGGACGTGGTGAATTTTTGTTGTGAAGAGTATGTTTATTCCTGGCAATTTTTCTTCTATGTTGAAAAAAGAAAAAAGTATAGTTAGGCGGTATCCGCTTATCAAGAATTTTCAGATATGCTGAATGATCTAATGTGTTCCAAGAGTATAATCTGATCTGCTTATTCAGCAAACTGTTTTCAAATACAGGGATATTTTAACAACTCTTCGGCTATTTTCAGAAATTACAAGCTTTTTCTGTGATAGAATTTGAGTTATTTCTTCTCTAAATTAACACTTTTGGTGAATTACATATTTTTTATGTCGATCAATCAATCAGTTTGTCACTTCTGGGATGCTACCTAAAGGTTTACCATTGCATCCTTAAATTTTAAAATCGCATTCTGGAGGGCAGACCAACAAGAAAAATCCTACACATCCCATTCAACCTTAAAAAAATGTTTTAACTAGTAGTAATGAGTTGGGCACCCACAACGGTTGCACCAGCCCTAGGTAAACTAAGAGGAATTTCGGCTCTTCTTGCAATACCGGACGAGGGCTGGACGACTTAGTTCAGTTTAGTAAGAGTTCTCTCCCTTGGCCGCACTGGAAACAGTGAGCGGAAAAGTCACGAAACAAAGAAGACAGTGAGGTCGATATCAGGGCTGCCAATGCTTGGTTGTGTCCCCCAGATCTGGGGTATTTTTTTTTTGACGTTGAGGGGAAATCTGGGGTTTTTTTGGTGTTGCTTTTTGCCGATCTGTATGCTTTAATGACCGATAAATTCGCGTGGTTAGGGGTAGGGTTAAGGTTAGCGGCAGGATTAGGGTTAGGGTTAGGGGTAACGTTAGGGTTACGGTTAGGGGTAGGGTTAGGGGTAGAGTTAGGGGTAGGGTTAGGGGTAGGGTTAGGGGTAGGGTTGGGGTTAGGTTTAGCATTAGATGTGACAATTTTGACGCAGGAGTTCGCTATAATTGCGCACAGTCACATACACACCCAAACAGTCGACGGACTGTGGGTGCTACGAACAATTCGCCACCGATTGGGCACCAGCCGCGTGCTATTGCCGTCATATTTGGCAGATTTTCAGTGGCGCCACTCCCACAAACATCAGATTGTCAGCCAGTATTTGGAACTCCTACGTCAAAATTGTCACATCTAACCCTACCCCTATCCCTACCCCTAACCCCTAACCCAAACCCTACGCAGCCCTACACGCAACTGTATGATGACTACGCAACGCAACCCTTTGCGCAACCATATGATGACTACGCAAGCGTACACGCAACCGCATGATGACTACGCAACCCTAAACCCAACCGTACGCAACCTTATACGCAACCGTATGATGATAGGTAAGTTTGTCATTTGTTTCGTGACTTCTCCGCTCACTGTTTCGAGTGTGGCCAAGGGAGAGAACTCTTACTAAACTGAACTAAGTCGTCCAGCCCTCGTCCGGTATTGCAAGAAGAGCCGGAATTTCTTATAAAAGAAACTATTTCTGAGTCCCTGGTGAGTTCTCCTTATCATGTCTGCAATGCATAAACAAAATTATTATAATGTGATGTATTACTATTATCATCTTCTTCCTCATCCTTATCATTATTGAGGGGGCGCGGCTTATGTGCATCAGCATACACTCATAAAGGGGATGGCCATTTATTAGCACAGTAAAATCACGTAACCATATAAATATAAGTTCTCTCACTGAGTAAATCGAAACCTGGACATTTGTATTCTGGTATCTAGAATAGAAAATGTGTGTGTGGGGGGTGTTACAATCTTTACTCAACGACTGCTACAGTGTACTACAGTGAAACTGAAGTGGTCACTAAGTTAGTTAAGTTACTAGAGCGAGACTAGAGGATTCGCTCAGATCTTACTCCTTGGAAGATTAGACAAGATCCTACACTGGCCTAGATAAGATTACATTAAAGCTGCAACCTATATAGTGTGCATGTGAAATCCATAAAATAGCGTAGTAAACCTTCGAGGACAAAAAAGTCCGTGAAACAAAAGCCACAAACAGTACCAGAGAAAGACAAACAAACACACAATAGAAACCAACTTCCGACACTCACCTGCCATTATTTACACAATGTCAAGGTTTCCTAACTATAAATTCTTAACGCCGAAATATTGCTGAAAAACGAAGTAAATATTTCTAAAAGTAACGAACACAAAAACGAAGGAAATATTTATAAAAGTAACACGCACACACACACAAAAAAAGATACAAAATGTGTCTTCCTGGCAGAGGAACGTTGAATGTCGAATCAAGAATCGTTACTACAGCACTGGAGACATTCCTATAAGCACTCCGTCCCAGTCTTTAGCAGCAGGCGCAGAGTTCCATTTCCTATGACTCCAGTAAAGTTAGTTGCGTATCCTTTACAGGACGTTGCAGAGTCAGCCAGTCTGTCTATCTACCTTTTCGTTTCTCAAAACGCTGGCATTACCATGACTATACACAGGGCTCTATTCAACCTAGAGCTCCGAAGTGATACTTACCATTCTGTACGGGGCATACCTGTCTTCACTTTTCTTAACATGCTCTGTGAGTCAGTTACAATTACGACATGTGTGTACACGTGTTCTCGGGCCAACGGAAGGTTGCAGTGGCTGCCTCCACCTCCATTCTCAAAATAGATGTGGCGGTAGCATATGCCAGGTTTTGTTGCACTAAAAGATGTCCGTATATTTTTGCAATAAACTCCGATGCACTTCTTCTGCCGCCCAAAGCCGAGCCATCTAAGTAGATCAGTGGCCCTCATGTTGTGGCGACCGCCAACCATACAATTATTTTCGCTGCTGCTTCGTAACTTCAATCAATATGTTCTTCTTCATCTTCTTCTTCTTCTTCTTCACGTTCACCAGCTATAAACTCCGGCGAAAAGTTAAAGTAGGTCGTCCACTTCTGGACTGCAGTCCCGTTCCAGAACCTGAGTGTTGCGTGCGCATTTGCTTGACAGATTTGATTCATTTGTTCCTTGCCTCTCATGCAAATTCACTTCGACTTCGATGGAAGCTCCTAATTAGTCGACTTTTACGACATGCTTTTGGGTAGGCAGTGGGTCTGTTCTTGTTTTCTCTATAATAGGGCCCCGGAATCCATACGGGGGGGGGGGGATTATTTTCCAATGGTCTTAGAAGACCTTTGTGAAAGAAGAAAGTTGCATATATCCCAACCTAGCTGTAGGTCACAAGACAACATATAAACCACTCTGTTATTACTGAATGGAGAAGAAGAAGAAGAAGAAGAAGAAGAAGAAGAAGAAGAAGAAGAAGAAGAAGAAGAAGAAGAAGAAGAAGAAGAAGAAGAAGAAGAAGAAGAAGAAGAAGAAGAAGAAGAAGAAGAAGAAGAAGAAGAAGAAGAAGATGGAGGAGGAGGAGGAGGAGGAGGAGGAGGAGGAGGAGGAGGAGAAGCCAATACCATCTCTGTAAATTAGTAGGAATTGTATAGGAAAGAACAAGATCATATACATCCATGTAAGAAACGCTGACAGACATTCACACAAGAAACAACAAAGGCAAGAGTGCTGGCGTCTCTGTATAAGGCATGAGATGATGAATTCGAAGTGCTTACGAAGATTTTGTTCCTGAATTCACCGAGTCTGCATCTTTTTGTCGAGAAGGAGTATGTGAATTTCTTTCCGGTGTGGTAATATCGATTTTCATCATCATCATCCTGTAACACTGCTTATCGGGTGACAAGTTCATGTGGACTGTCTGATCAGTTTTATCAACATCTGGCAGTCAGTTGCGATAGACTTCATGGTTGTATGCCTGAGGCCTCTACAATCAGTCAGGTTTTGTAACCATTTCTTTCTTGATCTGCTTATTCTCCTCTTTCCCTCTACTGGGCCATGCAGAATTGTTTTTTGAGAGACCATTAGATCTTATTACATGTCAACACCATTGAATTTTTCGCCTTATTATTGAAGTTAAAAGAGGTTCATAGTTGCCAATGTGCTGCATATTTATGTGGCGAACCTCTTCGTTTGTAATGTGGTCTCTGTATGATGTGCCGAGAATGTTTCTGAAACATCGCATTTCCAATGCTTGTGTTTCCTTTCGAGTTCAGTTGTAGAGGTCCAGGTTTCACAGCCAAAATAGCTAGTGTTCTAAGCATTCGAATCTTAGTTTTACATGTAATGTTTTTGGATCTCCATAATGTTTGCTGTTTTGCAAGGATTGATGTTGTCTGGGCAATCCTACACATGATTTCTGGTCTTGACCCCAGATCACTTAAAATGGATCCTAAATATTTGAAAAGATTGACTTGTTCTAATTTGTAACCTGCAACGTACGTAACTTACTTATTTACCTTTAAGTGATTTTTTTTTACGCCATTAGGACATCACACTGAGCGATAAACACCCGGTGACACCATTCGAATGAGGTTCCCCCTGAAGAGGTCCAAGAAACCCCGTTCAACCAGTAGGTTATATTTGGGGCCCCGGAAACAGCCGGAATGGGGCTTAAAAAAACGAAAAATTCCTCCCACATGTGGACGGAGTTAAAAAAACAATTATATTTACGTCTACCGTAAAATAACGATTTTACAAAAAAAAATGAGATTTAAAAGGGGTGAGGGATTGGATTATTTTTTCACCATATTGCATTGTTATCCACAAAGTATTTGTGTGTGTAAATTGTCAGTACGATAGTTTGTCGTTAAATTGTATAACAATTGAGGGGAAATCTGTATTTACAGAAAGGCGTCCCAGTCAAGAACAATAACCCTAGTCTGTAAAGAATTAGTGTTGAAAGACTGGATAGTTTCCCTTTCATTTAAAACAAGAAGAACGAAAACCAATGGCTCTTGGTAGCGTGCAATGCTAAGCCATTTTATGTTGCGCACATAACCTGGTCACAGTTATAACCTAAAGCTCCCTCTTAGGGAATGCTGGTTCACGGTGACGATTTTCAATCCCCCACCCCTTCCCCCCGCCAGCAAAGCACCTACCTACAATTCTTTATGATCAGTATGCTTAACCTGTACCTATGTAAAACTGGCGACGCAGAAGGAAGAGAAACGGAATTGTCGCTTCAAAAGAGAACTTCGGATTTTTGCTGGATGGCCTTATGATGTCGGGTTTCTAATCCAGCTTTAACAAAAAGGTCTCATTTAACAACCAACGACAATGTCATTCTTGTCGGTGCAGTCCAGGTTATCGTAAAGGTACTTAAGACTTGATAATGAGTGTTCCAGGCTCCTAGTGATGATTATTATTATCGCGTTCACCGACCGTAAACTCGGGCGGAAAGTTCTGGTTGTTCGTCCACCTGTGTACTTAGGTCTTGTTCTATAATATGAATGTTGCCCTAAGTCCGTTTTACAGATATGACTTTATGTTTGCAGCCAGTTGGTTCCTTGTCTTTTAGACAGATGCACTCCGACTTTGAAGGACCCCCCAATTAATCGACTCTTACGACATGCTTGTTGGGGATGCAGGGGGTTTATTCTTGTTTTCCCACACGGGGACCCTCGTTATTATATCGATTTACTGCCTTTTAGTGCGTTTCAAAAGTCATACCGACACACTTTAACGCATTTCATAGAAACTCAAGTACATGTCAACACGAATGTTTTGCATTTGGCCTTAGATTTCTCATGTCGTTACGATTCTAAAATTTACAATTGCACAGATGCTGCTATTTTGTTAACGTGATGAATTTTTTTCATCGTTGTTTGACTTATAATTTATGTACCCCTAAAAAATGTAATATACAGTAACTGATACACATGTGAAGATTGTTTAGAAATCACTTCAAATGTGCAGCGAGGCGTGATGGATTGTTTAGAAATCCCTTCATATGTGCAGGGTTGTGTGATGGATTGTTTAGAAATCCCTTTATATATGCAACGATCCGTGATAGATTGTTTAGAAATCACTTCATATGTGCAACGATCCGTGATAGATTGTTAAGAAATCACTTCATATGTGCAGCGATGCGTGATGATTATTGTGATAGCATATTCACCACTCAGTAAAAAATTCACATCATACGAAAAACTGATGCTGGAGATGACCACCCGAGAGTGAACCGCCTAGTGAACCGCCTATGTCAGGCGTGCAATCTGATGTTGTGAAAAGTTTCCCTTACCCATTTAACCCAGATGATTGCTGGGGGTCGCCGTGGCCGAGCAGCTAGGAGCCGACAAATAATGCTACATCCAGATTTTACAGATATATATATATCTCAATGGGAGATATGGTAAATATCATGCTGTCTGCCCTTATTTCCTGAGGCATTTCCAGGAACTCAATTTATAAAATGTCGACATGAAAGCAATGTGTTTTTTTTTTAAAAATCAGTTAGCTGTCATTTGATTTCAAATCCTGGACATTCAGGCTGGCAGGTAAACGTCCAGCCACTAGGTTACGCGATGCTATTATATCTGCTTTTAGCCAAATGCTATCGTCACTTGAATTGTCAAACTGTGCATGTTTGTAGTGACATTATTTCTTATTCGCTTCACTGCGAACACTTCCATTGCCATACTGGGCGTGTAGTAGTAGTAGTAGTAGTAGTAGTAGTAGTAGCAGTAGCAGCAGCAGCAGCAGCAGTAGTAGTAGTAGTAGTAGTAGTAGTAGTAGTAGTAGTAGTAGTAGTAGCAGCAGCAGCAGCAGCAGCAGTAGTAGTAGTAGTAGTAGTAGTAGTAGTAGTAGTAGTAGCAGCAGCAGCAGCAGCAGCAGCAGCAGTAGTAGTAGTAGTAGTAGTAGTAGTAGTAGTAGTAGCAGCAGCAGCAGCAGCAGCAGTAGTAGTAGTAGTAGTAGTAGTAGTAGTAGTAGTAGTAGTAGTAGTAGTAGTAGTAGTAGTAGTAGTAGCAGCAGCAGCAGTAGTAGTATCAGCAGCAGTAGTAGTAGTAATAGTAGTAGTAGACGAAGAAGAAGAAGAAGAAGAAGAAGAAGAAGAAGAAGAAGAAGAAGAAGAAGAAGAAGAAGAAGAAGAAGAAGAAGAAGAAGAAGAAGAAGAAGAAGAAGAAGAAGAAAAGAAGAGGAAGAAGAAGAAGAAGAAGAAGAAGAAGAAGAAGAAGAAGAAGAAGAAGAAGAAGAAGAAGAAGAAGAAGAAGAAGAAGAAGAAGAAGAAGAAGAAGAAGAAGAAGAAGAAATAGAAGAAGAAGAAGAAAAAGAAGAAGAAGAAGAAGAAGAAGAAGAAGAAGAAGAAGAAAGAAGAAGAAGAAGAAGAAGAAGAAGAAAAGAAGAGGAAGAAGAAGAAGAAGAAGGTGATGACTGCCTTGTGGAGGGGGAGAAAGCGGATGTTGACAATAATGCAAGAAGAGGATTTGGTGTCAGTGATGGTGAAAAGAAACACAAACCTACAGAAAATCAGGACATGTGACTGAACAGAGATGTGGTGAACGTGTTGACATCTTACACAATAAACGAAGATCTAATAAACTAAAATATATTGTTTCGTGGCCTTGATGAGTCTGAGAATCAACTTTATCCCTGTCAGCATTTGTTGAAGCTTGAACCGATCACATTTATGATGTTTGTCTAACAGCTGTTCTGTGTAAACAGACTCGGGACATTAAAGGGATGCAGGTTATCACCGGTGTCCTGGAAGGATTTATCACCGTATTATTTGCTTCTAATTAGAGCTCATTAAAAAGAAGTGTTCTTCACTGGGCTTAGTGCTTCTTTAGCCCACAATTTACAGTTTGACTTTAATAGATGTACATCGTTAAAGTTGGCAAGAAGATATATGGGTTCTGTTTTGCTGTAAGTCAATACTCTCTGTGTCAAGTGGATGGATGAGTTAGCAGAAGGGTATATGATGAACTAAGCTAAGATATATTAAACATTAATAAATTAATCTGCCTGCATGTCTCCCTGTCTATCTATGTATCGGTCTATCTGTCTGTCTGTCTGTCTGTCTGTCTGTCTGTCTGTCTGTCTGTCTGTCTGTCTGTCTGTCTGTCTGTCTGTCTGTCTGTCTATCTATCTGTCAATTCCCTCATTCGTTTACCTACTCACCTAACATTGCTTCATTCATACAACTATCCATACATCCATTTATTTTCCCAACCGCGCTTCACTGAATCCTTCACTCCACTGCCCCATCCACGCAACCATCTATTAACCTTTAGTGGAAGCCTGTTGTGCAGATATGCCTGCAGGGTTTGATGACACTGCCAACCCCATCTATTTCTGTATGTGTGTGTGTTTCTATAATCGGATGTGTTTGGACCAAAAGGCACAGCTATCGCTAGCTGTAAACCACAACACAACCTGCCAATAGCCTTTTTTAATAATGAGCACAGAAGAGCCACCCAATGAACTAAGCTTCTGTGTGTGTAAACGGGGGCTTTTTTTTAGGATAAAGGGGGAAAAAATGGTCACACTGCCTCCCTCCATCACCTAATAAGTATGTAGTAAAAGGCGACTAGGTACATGTAAGGTTATTCCGCCGACGCCTCAGCCATATACACACTAGCTCACATTTTATTGGTAGTTCCTGAACCTGTCACCTTGGCACAAGTTACGGGGTTGTTTCGCAATTTCGTTTATATCGCGTGTTGTATATTTCAGCACGCCAGCGCTTTTAAAACATGGAGAAACTGACCCTAACACAACCTCCATAGAGAGTGCTGCAACCTATGTTACATGTATGCTCTTTCTTGGAATGAAAACGTAAATGCAAACAGCAGAGCGGGACACATCCGTAACTTTCAGGAAAGTCCACCAGCCTCACAAACTTGTGGATGAAAAGTGACCTACTCTATTTGCGGAGATTAACGTTACTTAAACAGGCGACTAATTAGCGGTTGGACACAATTGAATGTGATGGTCCAAAAGGTGCAAATCTCACAACCTAGCTGTAAACCACAACATTATGTGACAAATATATTTTCACAGATGAATGCCGAGGCACCAGTCAATTCAATGACTTACTGACTGACTTTCTACCCCACCAGGACATCACACAAGAGATAAACACCCAATGACACAAAGTGCCACCATGTGGGTGAGGTTCTAGAAACCGCGTTCAGCCTTTAGGCCATATTCAAAGCCAGGCTATATTGCGGCCCCTGTCAAAGCCAGAGTAGAGCTTCAAAATAACGAAAAAAATTCATCTCACAAGGAGAGAAGCAATTTAACAATTCACTGGACTTCCGGTTTAGAAATGGCAGCGTGAGGACGTGTTTTCGGCGACACACGATTTTATTCTAAAAATTTTCACTTAATCGGTGTTTTTCTCTTGATAACAGAGTGCGATTATTACTAATTCATTGACGATGGATATTTTCTTGTTCGTGGATACAAGCATTATGTGGTTTAGGGGTGTTATAACGGAATTATTTCCACAAAATAGCCACGGCGGCGGCCGTGTCCTAATTCCGATAATGTAACCGCGTAGGAGCCACGCTCCCATTATAAACATGGGAGTCCACGGGTAAGACCCCAGTCTACTCTAGCATAACAAGGTGCTGAAGTCGGAGGCAACCAGCCAGGAGGCGCACCACAGCAATCAGGATGCCACGCACAAACGCAACAGGGAATATTTCTATATCTGCTAATAAGTTTGATTTCCACCATGAGACCCACTCACGTACACGTGGTTCGATTTACCGGCCTACGACAAGAAGAAAGAGTCCAGCTTCAAATACTCGAAGCCTCCCCCTCATGCCCCGTAGAACCAGAAAAGCAGAAAATACAGCTAGCTTTAAAATAATGCACTGGAACGCGGAGGGAGTACATACCAAGAAATTAGAATTAGAAAACGTCTTGAACGAAGAGAAGATACATGTATGCTGCCTACAAGAGACGTATCTTAAACAAGATATGGCCTTTAAGATCAGAGGCTACCAGTGTTTCCGATCTGACCGCAAAGACAGGAGAAAAGGTGGAATTTTAACCCTGGTCAAAAATAACATCCTTGCGGGCCGGATTGAAACATACATGGAAGGTGCTGAGTATCAAACTCTTGAGCTCAAGTTAGAAAATACAGATTTACATCTGACCAACTATTACTGTCCGAGCGACCGCCCTCAGGCACTCGATACTGTACTAATAAATGAAAAAATGATCATTTGTGGGGATTTTAATAGCCATTCCCAAAGTTGGGGCTACGATCATATGGACCAGAGAGGAGAGAAACTAGAGGACTGGCAGGATGAGAATAGGTTCATCCTCGTAAATAAGCCAACCGACCCACCAACCTTCTACTCTAGAGCATGGCATACCACCTCGACACCAGACCTAGCCTTTCACTCAGCAGACATGGAACTGAATGTTACCAGAACTGTTGGGAAGCAACTAGGAGGCAGTGACCACCGGCCAGTCTTTCTAACTATCGAAAGCCAGTCTGTAAGAGAGAGCAGCACACTGCCAAGGTGGAATTTTAAGAAGGCAGACTGGAAGTTATATCAGCTTCGCACAAATGTTCTGCTGGAAAATCTTAACACAGATAATGACGTAGAAAAAGTAGTCCAAGAGTTGAGCAAACACATACTGCAGGCAGCCCTAGAAGCAGTTCCAAGAGGTGTGCGTAAACAATACAAACCGTACTGGAATTGCGATCTGGAGCAACTGCACAACAATATGGAAACAGAAAGAAAACAGGCTGAGACCAGACCTTGTCAAGAGCAGTTTAACAACTACCAACATTCAAAGGCCAAATTTCAAAGAGCCAAACTGCAGGCTAGACGGAGAAGCTGGCAGGAAAAGACAAAGTCCCTAAACTTTGAAAGAGACACAAGGAAGTTGTGGAGGTTAATTAAGCAAATTAATGATGAGAATACAGGGAGAAATGGTTATATTGCACTGTGCAAAGAGGGAGCCATCCTAACAAGAAAACAGGCAGCTGACCACTTTGCAGATTCCTTTGCAGAAGACAGCAACATTAATGTCAGCCCAGAGAAACAGCGAGAGGTTCAAGAAAACAAACAACATACAAGACAAAAAGATATAATTCCTGAGGCACTGGTGGCAGCATTTACATCCAGCTAGTTAGAATTAGCAATATCAAAACTGAGAATGGGAAAATCACCTGGAACTGATGGAATCACCAACGAAATGATCAAGAACCTTGGAACAACTGCCAAAATAAAGCTGCTACAGATCTTTAATCATTGTTGGACCAGTGGCAAAGTTCCTCAAATATGGAGAGAAGCAATCACAATACCTCTGCTTAAACCAGGAAAGGACAGTTCTGATGCCTCCAGCTATAGACCGATCAGTCTTACCAGCTGCCTCTGTAAAACAATGGAACGTATTGTCAACCTTAGACTCCAATGGTACTTGGAAAGTGAAAACATTTTCACGCCGCAGCAGGCAGGATTTAGACAGTGCTACTCCACAGAAGACCAGACAACTTACCTTTCACAAGAAATTGAGGATGCCTTCCAGGAAAAGAAGCTAGTGCTAACGGCATGGATAGATCTGAAGAAAGCCTTTGACAAGGTCTGGAAAGAAGGTCTACTGAAGAAACTGAGAGACTGCAGGGTGAATGGGAGTATGTACAAATGGGTCAAAGCATACTTGTATAACAGAAGATCCCGAGTACAGATAGATGGACTTAAGAGCAAGAAAGTTTTGCTGCGCCATGGCGTCCCACAAGGAGGTGTCCTGTCCCCCACACTCTTCCTAGTCTATATCAACGACCTGCTTTCTGAACTACCCCATGGAATTAAAGCTGCAATGTATGCTGATGCCACCAGACTGCTACAAAGAGCCATAGATGCAATGGCTAAATGGGCCGACAAATGGTGTGTCAGCATCAACATAGGCAAATGCAGCACCACTCTCTTTACCCTTTCTCCTAAACAAAAATCAGGCGCCATGCACATAAATGGAGTACCCCTGAGAGAGGATAAGGAGCCCACATACCTCGGCGTAACGTTTGATGATAGATTAACATGGAGAAAACACATCAACAAGGCAGCAACCAAAGCCAGAAGGAGGGTAGCCATTCTGAGAAAACTAAGTGGAACCACATGGGGTGCTAGCGGGAAAATACTTAGAAAAGTTTACCAACAAAGTGTTCGACCACATCTTGAATACGGATCAACAGCATGGAGTTCGGCATCAAAAACCACATTGCAAGAATTAGACAAAGTGCAAAATCAAGCACTCAGAGTTACCACAGGCAGTATGAGATCAACACCTATAGCTGTGATGGAGAAAATGGGGATGACCCAAGCACTAAGTGAACGCAGAGACACCAAGATGCTTTTACAAGCAGAAAAGTTTCTTAGTATGCCCAGTCACCCTATGAATAAAAGATTCAAAAATTTAGCTTTGGGACGACTAAAGAGAAGTAGTTTTATCCACCAGGCCAAACGGCTCGGCAGACAAACCACTGATTTACCTGCAACTGATAGATCCTTAAATGCTGTCCCAGAACGGACCCCCTGGAGAGAGGAGTATAAGTTTCCAATACACATCAAGACTGAAGTGAAAGGGGTATTTGACAAGGAAGAACAAAACAGTGTGCAGCGCAAAACAGCCACCCTCAGTTTACTTGACGATGAATACCCGCAGAACCTTTGGGTCCGTGTTTACACAGATGGGTCAGCAGAAAGCGCAGTCAGAAACGGAGGTGCGGGAGTGTACATTGAGTATCCTAATAATACCAGGGATACAGCCAAATTACCAACGGGAAAGCACTGTCACAACTATGATGCAGAAGTTCAAGCCATCAAGATAGCGGTAGAGAAACTACTAAATACAGGGTATTTTTCACAACCAGTGGTATTCCTGACAGATGCAAAAGCAGTACTTCAGTCACTCCAGTCTGGAAAATTACCAAGCATACGGACACTATTATCCGAACTAGGCAACCGCTGTAAATTAGTAATGCAGTGGATACCTTCCCATTGTGGAGTTCCCGGAAACGAAAAAGCTGATAAACTAGCTAAGGAAGGTGCAACTGAAGAACAACCTGACATACCAGTCTCTTATCAACAGAAGAAGAGAATGATCAAATCAATCAGAATGCCACCGAAACTGGCACAAGATGATTACCATATTATGGACAGACCAGAGCAAGTTATTATCCTTCGCCTTAGAACAGGGCACAATAGACTTCGCTCCCACATGTACAACAAATTTAAGATTGGCCAATCGGCCATGTGTACTTGTGGACTGGCACCTGAAACAACAGATCACATCCTTCAAGACTGTCCCAGATTCAACGCTTTCAGGCAAAACATTTGGCCAAAAGAGACACTTGTGGAAGTCAAACTTTACGGGCCGCTTAGTGAATTACAAAAGACAGTGAAATTCATACAAGAGACGGCTTTGCAGATATAGACAATTTATTTCATGCGAACGAAAGAAGAAGAAGAAGAATTCACTAACCGACCACTCAGGTTAGTACAGTCGCTCACTGCATGTGATTCTGTCCAAACATGGGAGACAACTTTTGTTTATATTAAAGCCCTTATCCAGGTTGGACTTCACGTTACTTCGTCTGGGACCTTGATACAGCCTTACAGTTGAACAGGGTCTCTGGGACTTGCATCTGTTGGGTTCTCATCCTTATGGTGGCACTTGATGTCACCAAGTGAAAGTCGTTGCTTGTGCGGTCCTGATAGGGATAAAACGTCACTAACTTGCTAATCGCAGTCGGCACACATTGTGCAGGCTATGATTTTATTGTCACCGACAGCGGAAAGGGGAGGGGTGGGGGGAAATCATTCACGTTACTGAGAATTCGAACCTAGGTCTCCGGCATGAACACAAACACACGAATCCTATACAGTAGCAGCGTCCCTCGCGTTTCGTGTCTCGTTCAGACTTAATATTCCCAAGAATGCGTTACGTAGCCGCTTACCTTCTCGCTTCCCTGGGGGGGGGGGGGGGGGAGGGGGCAAAGCATCACCAACTGCAGCAGACATTGAGAAAATTCTCAACAGTGTGGGAATTGAAACTTAAAAAAAAAAAAAGATCATCAGTGAACTCAAGGGAAAAAATCTTGAAGAACTGATTGCTGAAGGCTCCAAGAAGTTGGCTTCAGTCCCATCAGGTGGTGGTGTAGCAGCTAGTGCTGCCCCGGCAGACGGTGCTGCAGCCCCGGCAGACAAAGCGGCAGCTCCTGCTCCTGCAGGCAAGAAAGAAGAAAAGAAAGAAAAGTCTGAAAAATCTGAAGACGACGACATGGGTTTTGGACTGTCTGACTAAACAGTGACTTCAGTAACAACTCGTTTACATTGAGAAATGAAGTGTACGAAAAAAAAAATCAACCAACCTACACAACATAGGGTTGTGAAGGCTAACGTCTGACAGTAGTTGTGTCCCCTGTTTTGCTCCTGCGCCACCCACTTCCGTCTCACGCTTGAGTGCACACGCATGGCCGTCCCCAAATAACCCCAGATTCATCAGATGAACCGAGTCAACACACTCCAAGATGGGGTATTTATGCCTCGAGAGATCTCCTCAAACCCTTGTATCGGATTACCATGATTGTGCAGGGATTGTTAGGAACGATTTTAATCAAGATGGTGTGTGTGTGTGTGTGTGTGTGTGTGTGTGTGTGTGTGTGTGTGTGTGTGGGAAGGAGATTGGTTGAATTAATTGAATTCTGTCATCGACAGTTATGTTAGTTCGTACGTACGACAGAGGAAAAGAGAAAAGAGGGCGAGAGAGAGAGAGAGAGAGAGAGAGAGAGAGAGAGAGAGAGAGAGAAAGTGTGTGCATGATGAGAAATATAACTGGATGGCAGTGTTCACAGTCACCGCCTAGTGCTTTTAAGGTGGCAGTGTCATGAGATTTTTTCCTCTTCTCTATCACCCCCCCCCCCCCCCCACCTTTCAAACCATCACCAGCCACTTCCCTATCACAATGTCCTTGAATATCAAGGCACAAACCACGTGTACACAAAATTCAAGATAGGTGTATCAGCCATGTGCACCTGTGGAAATGTGCCCCAGACAGCAGAGCATGTACTCCAGAACTACACCGAATTTTACACATTAAGGCAAACTTTTTGGCCAGAAAGAGCAACAGTGGAACGTAAACTCTATGGGCCACTGAATGAACTAACAACGACAGTGACATTTATACAAGAGACAAAACTGCTGATATAGACAACTTATTTGAGGCGAACGAAAGAAGAAGAAGGCACATACAAGAAGCCCTATAATAAACTTAGAAGAGAATGAGAATCAAATACAGAATATGGATTACACACGAAGTAAGCGGTAGGTGTTTGCAAAAGAAAGAATTTGGTGACAATCAGAGGTTTGAGGTTTAAACAACGGACAAACGGCATGGTACACAGGTAGTGACTAACCCATAAGCTCCGTTCTTCTTTTTACCCAAGTCCGAGTCCAAAGAAGCTTAGCACAGTGCACAGGCTCAGTAGCACCAATGAGGATCCTGAAATACTTTGGGTAGCTTTTTAACTCCAAATTATGCCCGGGCAACGCCGTTAGGCTACACTTTTCGATTTCCAACTGCCGAAGGGTTCTTTGTGCAACAATGCACCCGCGCGTCCGAATTCATTAACCAGAGAATAACTACAAGTTCGTCCAGGTGGGGGAAAAAATCCTAGCCCTTGCCGGGGATTGAACCCGAAACCTCCAGTACTCCTTGCCGGGGATTAAACCCGAAACCTCCAGTACTCGACACGTACACACTGCCTCGAGACCACGAAGTCTGCAATAAATCCATGTCACAGGAGTTTAGAAAAGGAATTCTATCGTGACAGATGGCCTATTTTAATTCTCACCCCTCGCTCACCCATTGACAGATTTTATTATCAGCAATGAATTGCTTCCTTCAGTTCTCTAGATTCCCTGCCCGAAATGAACGGTGACACCAACAATAAGAATTTCAACAGTCACTGCAACAATCATTATCATGCGCAAGAAAGCGGCGTAGACGATGATGCCACCTTCGAGCTAGGTGTTTCCTTATCTGCTGAAAGGTCAGCCACTGCTCCTCTTGCTTGACAATCTCTCTCTACCAACCCCTCATGCACTTTCAACCTTAACCATTAGTCAAACAATTAGACACTGTAATTAAAAACCTCCCCCTTTCCCCACAACGCGGTCAACTATCCCAAAAAATCCTACTTAGTGAGTATTCTCCCGCACGACCACAAAAGCCAACACCTGAGTTGTCCTGATAATTGTTCGTCTTATCTTTTTGTAATCTGCCTCATGTCATACACCAGCTATTAGTGTTCTTAGCAGGACGTATGGTTGTTGTCTGTTGCTGTTACCTTATCCGGTAAAAGTAACGTCGATTTCCCCACGCCCGCCCATATATACACTAGCTCACTTCTCACTTGGTAGTTCCTAAACCTGTCACCTTGGCACAAGGTTACGGGTGTGTTCCGCAATGTCGTTGATATCGGGTGTTGTATATTTCAGCACGCTAGCGCTTTCAACACTCCAAAAACACAGATAAACAGATCCTAACACAACCCCCGCCCCCTCCATGAAAGTGCTGCAACAGGCGTTCTCTTTCTAGGAATGACTATGTAATTGCAAGACATCACAGAAAGCAAACAACAGAGCGGGACACACCTGTAACCTTCAGAAAAGTCGACCAGCCCAACAAAATGTGTGAATGAAAAGTGACCTACTCTATTTGGAGAGATTAACGTGAACCTAACCCTTAATCCATACCCATGGTATTATAGCTGCCCTTGGAAGTGTAGACTTGTACTGTGACCTTTCTGTGTTTTGTAGGGTTTCTCTAGTTTTCATATTCGTTCGCAGATTTTTAAAAAAAAAACATTTAACACATTCTATCTCCGGGACACAAATGTTTATTTTCCTTTTACTTATTTCAAACGGTAACAATCTTGTTGGGAGGTGGGGAAGGGTTGACGAAAGCAAGACGCAGATATAACATAGAAAAAAAATACAGGAGATGGAGAAAGTCTAGGAAAATAAAATTCTTTACAGTCTGTCAATTAATAATGAGACCTGTTTTGTTATAGCCAAAACAATATCTTCATCCCCATAAACTTGTCTCATCAGTTTGGTTGTTTTGAATAACACTTTTTCAAATGTAAAACAGAATTTAAAGTTGGCTCTTTGATACATTGCAACTAGACACATCTAGCTAGCTAAACATAATGGCGGGTTATTCATCATCTGCTGACTGGGCTGGTTTCTACTCGGCTAGATCATATAAAAATGGTGTCTGTTCGGATGACAAGCTTTACTCTGTGGATGTCATTTCCGTCTTGGCCCTAACAAAAACTAGTGCCACTGTTTAATAATATTCATACTTTTTTATGACTGACGTCAAAATGTCAGACCCCAATTGATATGCGGAAATAAACGAACAATCAAGAGTTTAAAAAAAAAAACAGAAACTTTTCCAGGTTTGAGAATTACTGAGTATATGGTGCTAAGCCTTTATATGACTGCTGTAGTTAGCCGCCTTGGTTTCCAGAGCACATACTAGTTAGGGCGACCATATCGTCAGGACAGTATCGTTTTCATCTAGGCCTGGATCGCCGGATCGATACTTAAAAAGGTCCATTGTCATAACTGACACTGAGTACTGATGGGACGGTCTGGGTTTCCCTAGCATACGATACAGTCCCGACGAAAAACGTGACTTATAGTACACATCATGGACTGGGTTAACTGAGACCTAGTTTTTGTTCAAAAGCCGCCCAAGAGGATTCGAAACCATGACAACAAGGCTAAAAGGCAAAGATTCCATTGACTGCTCTACTGGGATTCTAATTAGGTGTTCAGTTAACCTAGAGGGACAGGCACACTGAACCGCCGCCCTTTGCGAAGCCAGTCTCGTATAGAAGTTCTGTTTTTATGCCTATGTTTATACATATGTTATTTGAAGTATTATAATTTATTCATCATTCAGCACATTTTTATTATTTCGTTCAGCAAGGCTTAGACCAATTGATGAAAGAAAATGTATAAAGAGCTTCTGAAAAAGAAAAGCTTCTGAAATTGTTCCTTGTGTCGGCGCCCTTTTGTTTCCATATAGTCACCATAGTGAGAACAGAATACAATAATAGACTTGTTAAAGAAAGAAAGATAATATAAACATGGCATTGTATAAATGCTGTCTGGATGGCATTTGCAAAGGTTGCGATATTTTACAAGTGACATTTTAAAAGACTGCTGCCAATGTCACCACAACCAACTTCCTCATAGGTAACATTTATTTCATTATTTTGTTTAGGTCTCCATTAATCACATTCTCCAAAACTGCAGCCGGTGTCAGTGGGTTTATTCCAAAGTGCAGGGCATAGAGAAATCACAGCCTAGTGAATTGCCTGCCAGCTTAAAAAGTCGTTGTTTCAAATCCACACAAAAGTAAATTACAAAAAAATATTTTTTTTTTGGGCTTCCTTTTGGTCGACCCAGCCTAAAATGTGTGCCATGCGAGAAAATGTGGCCAGCGAGATTTTGACATTATCATCCACCAAGTGCCAGATTGGTCTATAAAAATACTGTAGCATTATATATTTGACGTGCTACTTCTTTTTCTTCTTCTTCTGCGTTCGACATCAGTCATGCTAGACATTGAGTCCCGTCTGGGTCACAAATAGGATTGTGCGTTTAAGGTCGCCACCGGTCACCCATAGCTTCTCTTTCAATGTGGCCCCCTTGGGCCAGATCCACAGTCTTTGCTGGGAGAGGTTAGGGCATTACTGCAGTATGTGCCCAAGGGTCTGTCGTTCTGCTCCACAATCAGAGGCAGCAGATTCTTTTATGCCTATCCTGTACAGGTGTGCTCGAAGACCACAGTGTCCAGTCCGAAGTCTAGAAATTGTTGTTTGTTCTTTCCTGATGAGTTTGTTTATGCTGTCACTCTCTGGTCTGTAATCTCCATTCTGCCTTCGCCACTCCAGCTTTAAAAAGACTGCTTTAGCGCTGTTTTGGTTTTCTTGTAGCTGTGGTGGATGAGGTTGTGGAAGATTACTCCCAGCTTTTGCCAACTCATCTGCTCTCTCATTTCCTTGAATACCACAGTGGGGTGGTATCCACTGCAAGATCAGTTCTGTTTCCTTGAAAAGTAAGCCAATGATCTGCAATTAGTTTGTCTTGTTTTTTTTTTTTGCTTGATTGTGCTTTGAGAACAGATAATGAGTCACTAAGTATAACAATTTTGTGCCCTCTGTGTTCTTGATTGATGAGATGTTGGACTGCAGAAAGAAGGGCAGTTGCCTCAGCTCTGAAGTTAGTGCAGAGGTCACCTGCTGGTAGAGAGAGAGTTTCTGCTCTACTGCTAGGGGGTTTAATGTATATTCCACAACCCCTACGTGCTACTGACAAAAAGTGGTCTTCTAATTCATTAAGTATTATGCATATTCAAATGTATTATAATACTACAGTTAACTGCCAGGCTTCCGGCTTCTAATGAAAATGTTATTTTCTTATCTTCAACTTATTCGTCACCACCGCTGCCGTATAATTACTCATTACCTCTAATTGCATCTGCGGCTCCTACTTAACCCCCTTCCCACCTCCAGTGTTCACATGAGAGTGGTAGGGCCCACTTTGAGAAACACTGATCTAGCCATTATGTTTTCACAGCTCCCACAGCTAAAAGAAAATGTCAGTTAATGTCCAGACTTAAGTTTGAGAGCACATACCAGCGAAATCGCTGTTTTCTTTTTTAAAACTTATTTTAAAGTGGCATAAAAAGTATAAAGATATTAAAAGGGTATCACTGATCGCTTGTTTTAGTTTGCAGCTGGATGTATTAAACAGCATGTTAGACAGAAACTGCCAACTCTAGCTTCAACTTTGAAAAGACACCTGGCCTCATGAGCAAGCTATGAGGAACAATGAAGGACCTGCTACTGACATGCGAGTTCATAGAGGCAACCCACCTGATGCTTTGATCTGAACATACGAAACCGAACGCGAAGAAGATAGAAACAGCAGCCAAAATGACATGTGCAAATATTACTTTGCTTCTTTTCACCATGTGGTAGGAGTTCTTGTGACACGCATTTTTTGGTTCTTATCATCATCATCATCAGGTGCCTTGCCGACTGGCGTGGGCGATCATGCCTCTCCATAATCTGCGATCTTCACAGTTCGTGTGCCGACACACCTCCATGCCATGCAACAAGACTGTCAAGCATCTTCTCTCGTTGTCTTCCTCTATCCCTCCGTCCACAGATCTTTCTAGTGGTCACAACATATTCTATTTTCCCTCTTATCATAACATGGCAGAAAAATGATGACTGTCTCTTTCTGATGTCTGTGATAAGTTGTCTTCGGACTCCCGCCTCTTTCAAAACCTCTTGGTTGCTCTTTTTGGCTGTCCAAAGTATTCCAAGCATTCTTCTGTAAAACCACATCTCTGAGGCCTCTAGAAATTATGTTCTTATAGTATACATAATGAGAATGACAACCACCACAAGAATATAGATCATGATGTGTGACTTCAGTGAGTTCATGTCGGACGCAATTTTTTTTTAAATTCTAAAGTCCCACCCTGGATGTTGCCGGGGACCCTAATATAACCCAATCTATGGGTTGAACAGCGTTTTCTACGATCTGTCCCCGGGTGATCCTCATTCGAATGGTGGCACTTTGTGTCATTGGATATTTATCACTCTGTGTGATGTCCTGGTGGGTTGAACGTCGAACAATAAAGATGTATGACTAGATTTGTTATATTTACACATGTAGTTTAGCGAAAAGATTACAAACATCATATTTAATAGCATGAACAGATAAAAGTGAATTTGTGAATGCTGGTGCTGTTTTATTAAACATCAACATTAGTGGAGGTCGGGAGAGATGTGATAAACTGTGTAATATGTTTTTTGTATTTCACCCACATGTGGGTTCTGGGGCCCACTGGGGGTTGGAGGAGGGGGGGGGAATTTTGATGATGAGATAATTACCAACTGCCCCATAACAAGCATGATGTAAAAGTCGACTAATCAGGGGTAGTTAGTCGACAGATTATCCTCATTGCACATCCCGCATCGTGTAGCGGCTGACGACACCAGTTCTGTGTTGGTTTTTTATTCTTCTTTGACTGCCCGCGTAGTTTTTCTTGTTTGGCGACACCCCGTTTAACTTGCTCTTCTTGTAGTCTGACCATGGTTGCATATATACAGCTCTCAGCTAGCTCATGCAAACGTCTTAAATCTCGTACGGTATTCAGTATATCAGCCTGGTCCATGGTTTGTCTGACTTTTACAGTAGCCTTACCTGCAAGCTTGCTCATTTCCTTGTACCCATACATATCCTGGGACAAAAATGAAACTAATCCTTGTCAGCCGCGAACGCTGTAGAGCCATCAATCACTGCCTTCTGACCAAGTCTTTTATTTTCCTGAATATACTCATCAAGTCACAGGGCTCTTCCTTTGAAGTGAGAGTGCATCCGCATCACAGACAAGAAACGACAAGTCTGCTTACAAATAAGCCAGATTTGTAAAACGAATATGTACACAAAACTCAAATTCTGGACCAAGACCACCAAAGTCCGGAAGTGGAAGAACAACTTGAAGTTTGCACCTGTGTTTACAGCTGGTGAACAGGAGGAAGGAGGAGATGCATTTCGATAGAAAGAAATACTCCTTAGAGATGTCAAGGTGACACTGGTCTATGCTGTACAATCAACCTTTGAAAAATTTGGTTTGATACATAAACCGCCAGGAGAGTTGGACACTACAAGAGAATATTCATGGGAGCAATCCCAGTTTATCTGTCTATAGATAAGCGTCACAGCTTATCCCAGACATCAGAAGGAGACAGTCATCATTTTTCGACCATGTTATGAGAAGAGGGAAAATAGAACATGTGGTGACCACTAAAAAGATTTGTGGAAGAAGGGATGGGGGAAACAACGAGAGAAGATTCTTGACAGTCTTGTTGCATGGCATGGAGGTGTGTCGGCACACGAACTGATACATGCTGCAGGAGATCGTGGATTATGGAGAGGCATGATCGCTCAGTCGGCAAGGCACCTGATGATGATGATGAGATAAGTGTCATTGATTCAGCATGTCCTCAAAGGGTTTGTTTTGGCGAATCAACATTAGCATGAGCCTCATCAGACGACATAAGCATTCTTTTATCTCTACATATCTGGGACCATTTCTGATCAGGATTAATTCCATTGATATTTGACTTAAGCTTCGTATTTTGGATTTTTGTGTTGATTCAGTCTTGTTTTAATCGAGGTTTCAACCTCACTGCAGATGGGTTTTCCCGTTCTTGCTCCGTTTCTGTGCCAGTGAAAACCAAATGATATGTCCGTCATTCATTCATTCATTCATTAGCATGTCCCTCGCGGAACCTCGCTGCCATAACAACCCTCCGGAAAACCTTCCTATCATGAGCAAGATGTCCTGCGTCTGATACACCCATCTGGAGATCATCTGCCACATCCTGCACCCATCTTCTCCTTGGCCTATATGTCCGTCACTGCACGTAAAAAAAAATGGTGAACAAATAATTAGTCCTGACACAATCCAGATATATGCGCAAGCAGTAAATACATATGGCAGTTGCTAGAGGTGCCAAAGCCAACAGTTGTCATCAGAATTGCAGTCTGTCATTGATGGAAGTAGTTGATTCAGTGGACCAGAATATGGTTGTGAACTCAGGGTACAGAGAGGATTCAGCTAAGCATGTTAAACATTATTCCTAACTGACATTTGTAAAGTGGGAAAGGAGAAGATGAATCTGTATCATGTATCTACTCTGTGATGTAAAGTCTTGTGGTGAAGTACAGTCACTTATCCCTCACAGCAAAATGTCTGGGAGTTATTGTGCTGGTTTTGTTACTTTCTGGCTTGTTAATTATTTGCTTTGCTAAAATTAGGTGATAGATAGAACATGTAGGCCACTTATATATGTCCCTACCCCCCTGATACCTGGCTGCCTATCCGCGTAGCCAACTCATACCCGGGAAAGTGTCCATATAAGCCACTCATACCTGGCTACTAATGCCTTATATAATCAAGCCTGTGTCCTAAGGCAGTCCACTAGTCGATACTCTGCTGAGAAGTAAATTGTTAGACACATATTTTAGGTCATTAAATGTGAAGCAAGTTATTAAGTATGCTTCTCAGACAATTCACAGAACCTACTGAATGTAGGCAAACATTTTCTACAGTATTGGCTCAACCTCAGAGCCATACTAGGTCAACCTCAGAGTCATACTAGGTCAACCTCAGAGCCATACTAGGTCAACGTCAGAGCCATACTAGGTCAACCTGAGAACCATACTAGGTCAACCTCAGAGCCATACTAGGTCAACGTCAGAGCCATACTGGTTCAACCTGAGAACCATACTAGATCAACGTCAGAGCCAAATTAGTCACAAAAATATAATCCTGCCTCTGCTGGGATTAAAGACATGTCACCTGTCAAGTGCTGGGATTGAAGACATGTCATATGTCAAGTGCTGGCATTAAAGACATGTCATCTGTCAAGTGCTGGGATTAAAGACATGTCATATGTCAAGTGCTGGGATTAAAGACATGTCACCTGTCAAGTGCTGGGATGGAAGACATGTCACCTGTCAAGTGCTGGGATGGAAGACATGTCACCTGTCAAGTGCTGGGATGGAAGACATGTCACCTGTCAAGTGCTGGGCTTGAAGACATGTCACATGTCAAGTGCTGTAATGGAAGACATGTCTCCTGTCAAGTGCTGGGATTAAAGACATGCCACCTGTCAAGTGCTGGGTTTGAAGACATGTCACCTGTCAAGTGCTGGGTTTGAAGACATGTCACCTGTCAAGTGCTGGGATTAAAGACATGTCACCTGTCAAGTGCTGGGATTAAAGACATGTCACCTGTCAAGTGCTGGGATTAAAGACATGTCACCTGTCAAGTGCTGGGATTAAAGACATGTCACCTGTCAAGTGCTGGGATTGAAGACATGTCACCTGTCAAGTGCTGGGATTAAAGACATGTCACCTGTCAAGTGCTGGGTTCGAAGACATGTCACCTGTCAAGTGCTGGGTTCGAAGACATGTCACCTGTCAAGTGCTGGGTTCGAAGACATGTCACCTGTCAAGTGCTGGACATGTCCCTTTTCAGAGGCTGGGAAAGACATGTCACCTGTCAAGTGCTGGGATTAAAAGACATGTCACCTGTCAAGTGCTGGGATTAAAGACATGTCACCTGTCAAGTGCTGGGATTAAAGACATGTCACCTGTCAAGTGCAGACATGTCACCTGTCAAGTGCTGGGATTAAAGACATGTCACCTGTCAAGTGCTGGGATTGAAGACATGTCACCTGTCAAGTGCTGGGATTGAAGACATGTCACCTGTCAAGTGCTGGGATTAAAGACATGTCACCTGTCAAGTGCTGGGATTAAAGACATGTCACCTGTCAAGTGCTGGGATTAAAGACATGTCACCTGTCAAGTGCTGGTGATTAAAGACATGGGATCACCTGTCAAGTGCTGGGATTAAAGACATGTCACCTGTCAAGTGCTGGGATTAAAGACATGTCACCTGTCAAGTGCTGGTTTAAGACATGTAACCTGTCAATGGGAAAAAAGAAGTACCTGTCAAGGTGTTGGAAGACATGTCCCGTCAAGTGGGGTTTAAAAAATCCCCATGTAAATGGGTTTTTAAGAAATGTCACCTTCAAGTGCGGGTTTTTAAAGCATGTCACCGTAAAGTGCGGGATTAAGAAGCCCCGTCAAGTGGGGATTAAAGACATGTCCCCGTCAAGTGCGGGGAAATTAAAGACATGTCACGTCAAGTGGGGATAAAGACATTCCCCGTAAGTGCGGGATAGACTTCCCCGTAAGTGGGGAAATTAAAAAGACATGCACCGTCAAGTGGGGGTTAAAGACAGTCCGTAAGGGCGGGGTTAAGACATGACCGTCAAGTGCGGGGTTTGAAGAATTAAAGCAAGTGGGGGTTTGAAGCAGTACTTTAAGTGGGGGATTAAAGAAATGAAATTAAGTGGGGATTAAAGACAGTCCCCTGTCAAGTGGGGATTAAAAAATTTTGGTAAATG
>CAJHNH020002239.1:72500-118098 GCA_905116865.2 Candidula unifasciata | reverse complement strand
ATAAAAAACCCAAAAATTTTCCGCGGAATTTTTTCATAGTGAACGCAAATTTAGAAAAAAAAGAAGAAAAAAAAGAAAAAAAAAAAAAAAGAAGAAAAAGAAGAGAAAAGAAGAAAAAAGAAGAAAGAAGAGAGAAGAAGAAAAACAAAAGAAAAAGAAAAGAAAAAGAAAAAGAAGAAGAAAAAAAGAAAAGAAGAAAAAAAGGGAAAAAAGGGAAAAAAGAAGAAAAAGAAAAAAAAGAAGGGAAAAAAAAGAAGAAGAAAAAAAGAAGAAAAAAAAGAAAAAGAAGAAGAAGAAGAAGGAAGAGAAAAAAGAAGAAGAAAAAGGGAAAAAGAAAAGAAAAGAAAAAGAAGAAAAAGAAGAAGAAAGAAAAAGAAGCTTTGAAAAGAAAAAGAAAAGAAAAGAAGAAAAAGAAGAAAAAGGAAGAAGAAGGAAGAAAAGAAGAAGAAAAAAAAAAGAAAAAAAGAAAAAGAAAGAAGAAAAGAAGAAAAGAAAAAAAAGAAAAAAAAAAAATTTAGAAGAAGAAAAAGAAGAAGAAGAAGAAAAAATGGAAAAAAAAAAAGAAGAAAAAGAAGGGCAAGAAAAAAAGAAAAATTTAAAAAAAAAATAAAAAATAGGGGTAAAAAAAAAAAAAAACCCAAAAACGTGTTTAAACTTTTAACCCCCTCAACTTTTGGAATCTTCCCCCCCCCGGCCGCTTCTGTAGGATTTTTCTTGGGGGGGATGAGTTTAAAAGGGTACGGGGGCCCCTGACGGGGGAAAAGGAAATAAAAATGGTAGGGGAAAAACATGATTCCGCACTAGGGTTTTGGGGCACATTAAATGTGGTCGTAAACGAAAATTTGGGGCGACAAAATTTAAAGGGGGCCGGGAAACGGTATTTTTTAAATTTTGTCAAAAACCCGCCCCAGGGAAAAAATTGGTTAATTTAAATTCCCCCCTGACTGACTGCCCTTTCTCCCCCCCCTAGGAACAAAACGGGGCCCGATAAAAAAAAACCCGATGCGCAATGTGTCCCCCCATGGGGGCGGGGGATCGCGGGGAGGGTCCCGAAACCGTTTGGGCGTTTGGGCCATGTTTAGGGCCAAACCCTAATGGGGCCTCTGCAAAAAGCCGATTTTGGGTTAAAATAAACAAAAAAATTTCCTCCTATAAAAAGAAAAGTTTCTAGCCCGATTAGAATTTTCCCCTTTGGTCCTTTAAAACCCTTACTGATCTGTGGTTAGGGGGATATAGGGGTTGATATATTTCCCTCTTAAAAAATTTAAAACTTTTATCTTCAGGGGACATGTAAAAATTTTCCCACTTGGAAAAAAAAGGGGGGTTTTTAAAAATAATTTGGGGCTCTGGGGAAAACAGTACAGGGGGAAATTCATAAAAAATAAGGAAAAATTCTCCCCCCCCCCCTTTTTCCCCTCTTTAAAATTTTAAACCGGAAATTTTTTAATTCCGTAAAAAAAGGAAGCTTTAAATCGTTAGCTAAAAAATTTTGATACTATTTCCTCCTGAAAATCGGGAAAAAACCCCAATCTTTGAAGGCACCCAATCTAAAAATTATGAATTAAAACCTTGATAAAAAAAATCATGCGCCCCTTGATCACGGGAAAAAAAAAGTTGACCGGTTTTCTTCTAAATGCCCACTCATTTTTCCAATAAAAAATACAATATTGGTCTCTTTTTAACCCATCCCAAAATTATTTTTATACTGCCCCACTGCTCTAAGTTTTTTTAAATTTGTTTGCGGTTTTGTTTTTTCCTCACGATTTTTGTTTTTTTGTTTTTTTTTGTGGGGTTGGAAAGACTTTCCAATATTCAAAAAACGAAAAAAACACAAAAAAGAATGGATTGAAACCCGCTTTCTTTACCCGAAAAACACCCAAACCCCCACGGAACCAGATTTTAAACCCTCTAAACGGGGGGGATGTTGCTTTTTAGTGGAAATTTGAAACTTGGACAAAAAAATTGCTATCTTAACTTTACTTTTGTTTCTTTTTGGGGTTTTTTAGCTGTCGGGGGGGCCCCCAAAAAAACCCTCCACTTTGTGGCGGGGTTGCCGTGGTTTAAAATTTTTTTAAAAACCCGGGAGAAATGTAATTTAAAACCAAAGGGGGGGCACTTGGCGGGGCCTGGGTTACGTTTTTTTTGGGTACAATAAATTAGCGGGACAATTTTACGCCCTCTTTTAGGATATGGCCCTGTACCCACAGGGGCCCTGTAAAACACGGTTTTGGAAACCCCAAACACGGTCGGAAATAAAAACGGTCTGTAGTAATCGTCTGTAGCAACCCCGGTCTGTAAAAAACAGGGGTCTTTTTAAAACACCGTTGTAAAACCAGGCCCCTTTAGCAACACTGTCTGAAAGAACACGGTCTGTAGTAAACACGGCTGTAGTACACTTCTTGGGCAAAAACTTTTTCGTAGTAAAACTCTGTGGGGCAACAGGGCCCGTACCAACAGGGGTTGTAAAACCACGATCTGTGCAAAAAGGGTCTGTATAAAAAGGTTGTGGGAAAACAGGGCTAGTAACACGGTCTGTAAAACCCACGGCCCTATAGCACGGTCTTTTAGCAACACGGTCTGTAGAAACCAGGGTCGTAGTAACACGGTCTGTGCAGCACGGTCTGTAGCAGCACGGTCTGTAGCAAACACGGTCTGTAGTAACACGGTCTGTAGCAACACGGTCTGTAGTAACAAGGTCTGTAGCAACACCAGTCTGTAGCAACCGTCTGTAGTAACACGTTTTGTAATAACACGCTCTGTAGTAACACGGTCTGTAGTAACACCGTCTGTAGTAACACGATCTGTAGCAAAACGGTCTGTAGTAACACCGTCTGTAGTAACACAGTCTGTAGCAACACGGTCTGTAGCAGCAAAGTCTGTAGTAACACAGTCTGTAGCAGCACGGTCTGTAGTAACACCGTCTGTAGTAACACGGTCTGTAGCAACACAATCTGTAGTAACAGGGGCTGTAGTAACACCGTCTGTAGTAACACGGTCTGTAGCAACACAATCTGTAGTAACAGGGGCTGTAGTAACACCGTCTGTAGTAACACGTTTTGTAATAACACGCTCTGTAGTAACATAGTCTGTAGTAACACGGTCTATAGTATGTTACCTCTTAAGTCTATCTTGTACATTTGTATTATACAGCTGTGAGAGAGGGAAAACTGCAAGCATAAGCACTTTTGTTGTCCACTTGTTGTCTTTACATGAACATTATCTTGTTAAGTTTCTATGTCGCTGATGCAGGTGTGTATATATGTGTAATTGTACACGTATGTCCTTCTATAAAAGTAAGTAGAGATCCCTTTTCACGCCTTTAGGCGCATCGGGCATATGGGAAGAGCACCAACACTTTTACAGACCAAACGGCGCTAGTTGTGTAATGTGGTCAGCATTACGCCGACTTTCTTTACTTCCCCAGGACATACATCCTGGTACCCATTTTAAGCTGGGTCGACCTGCCCCATAACATGATAAAAATCCCCGCAGCCAGCAGTGGGTTTCGATCGCGGTACGTTGGAATTGCAGGTCGGACTCACAACGCCTAAGCCAGGGACGCTGCTTTGTCTATATACGCGTGAAGATTGTTTGGGAATCAGTTCACATGTGCAATAGGTGTTGTGATTTTTTTGATAGCCTATTCCACACACACTGAAAAATTTTGCTTATTTATTCCACAGGAGTCTAATCCTGGAGATGACCACCTGAGACTGAAACACCAATGAAACACGTGCAATCTGATGTTTTGAAAAGTTCTTGTCACTCAGTTAAGTGTAAGCATGCTGAATATTTGCTCTGAATCTGTGCATGTTTTTCCCCCCAGATACCGCAAAGGGGGCTGCGTGGTCTCGAGGCATGGTGTACACCTTCAGTGCTAGAGGTTCCGGGTTAAATCCCCGGTAAGGGGTTATTTTTCTGGGTTTGTTTTTAACATGGACTTGGACTTCTAGTAATTCTCCCTGGTTTCTGGGTAGTGAGATCAGACCCCGCGTGCATTGTTGCGCACGTAAAAATCACTTGGCAGTTGGAAATCGAAAAGAGAAGCCTAACGGCGCTGTCCGGGCAAAATTTGGAATTAATAATCTACATTAAGTATTTCAGGAACCTCGCCGGTGCTGCAGAGCCTGTGCACCGTGCGGGGTTGCCATATTAGCATTTTTTATGCCAGATTCCACAAATCTGGCATATTTAACATTGAACTGGCATAATATAATGAACTGGCATATTCTGGCATATTTGGGTTTTTCCTGGCATTTCTTATCAAAATGTGCTCACATTTTTTTCATGGTTCCTCTGTTAGAAACACGCAACTTTACTAAAAGCAATGTAGACCTGCAGTTAAAATCTTTATTTCAGTTTGACTTTGTTGTGATGTCCTGGTACGTACTAACAGAGATTCGCGCCATTTCTTATTGTTTTGTTGTCTTCCTAATCGGATCGTGACTGCTATAAACCTCTGTAATTTATTTTAATTTACTAGAATAAATGCGAGATATAAAACGAAAACCCACGACTGATACCAAGTGATTCAGACTGTTCAAAAACTACTTGAGGACAGAAAATAGATAGGATATAGACCTAGTTCTATCTGTGATAGATTTTATTACCTTTACCAATGGTCACGTCACCCCCCTCCCCCCCCCCCCAAAAAAAAAAAAAAAAAAAAAATGGAAAGCATCTTATGACAGCAATCGCAAGTATAATAGTAATTGGGAGAGAACATACTGATGGCTCAAAAGATCTTCAGACGGATCAGAGGCAGCATATTGTAAACTGTGTCAGTGCACTGTTTCACCAAGAATTAGTAGCATTTCAAATCATATAAAATCCGAAAAACACAGGATGAAAACTCCGTCAAAAAGCCAGTCACAGCTTATTACAACAATGACTCCTAGGCAAAGTAATGATAAAGTTAAAGCAGCAGAGCTGCAACTTGCTGTAAGCATGACCTGCTATTGTGCACTACGCACAATTGATCATTTAAGTGAAATCATGAGAGCGCATGGTCAGGGGAGTACATTGGAGCACATACAGTTGCATAGAACTAAATGTTTATGCTTAATAAGAAATATTATATCGCCTGCACTTAAGGATGACCTTATTGATGATTTTCGGAACAAGAAATATGATATCATTATAAATGAGTACACTGACGTTTCCACTCAAAAGTACTTGTGCATTATAGTTAGTTTTTTCAGTGACAGGAAAAATGAAACATTTACTGGATTTCTTGCTTTAATTTCCTTGCAAGTGGCTACAGGAGAAAACTTATTTAATTTGATTGATAAAGAAATCAAAATGTGTGGTCAGTCTTACAAATTGCATTGGGTTTGCGTCAGATGGTGCTTCAAACATGGTCGGGTGCAAGAACTCTGTATTATCCAGAATTAAAGATGTGTCTCCTTTTTGTGTACAGCTCAGATGTATCTGCCATTCACTAGCACTCTGCATTTGTAGTGCAATTGCCAAGCACCAGAAAAGTCTTAAGAACAGACTGTATGACGTCAGTGAGCAGAAAAAAAATGATTATCACGTTGCCTTTGGTATTAAATTCCTAACGGAATGTAATGCGTTCCTACATAAAAATAACAGGACTGAAGCTCAGATAGAAATAGACAATGTTAAAGAAAGATGCATGTCTGTGCTAGAGGAAGCTCTCAGTCAAATTTCGTGTAGACTTCCCACCGAGAATATATTTCAAAATCTGTCAAAATTGAGCCCTTTGGCAGTTTTAAATCAAATATCAAGGACACAGTTTTCAGAGCTACCATTTTTACACCTGGCAGAAATCAACATAAGTATTATAGAAGAACAGTACCGAAAACTGATTGTTGTCAACTGGAAAGGAGAAGCTACATTTAAGAAGGATGGACTACCTACAAACAGTGAAGATTTTTGTATAGGCGTACTTCGACACCAGGCAATTAAAGAGTTGGCCACTTTCGCCCTTTCTTGCTTGATAAGGCCCGTTAGCAATGCTGTAGTTGAGAGAATATTCTTTCTTGTTACTTCAACTAAATCAAAAGCAAGAAACAAAATACAACTGGATTTTCTAGATGCAGTTGTCAGAATTAGAGCAGAACTATTAATATCAAAGAAATGTTGCAAAGACTTCATTCCATCTGCGAAAATGCTTACAGATTTTATATCCGAAAAGGTTTATGTTGCATCTTCCACTGGTTCCAGTGAGGATGGCAGTGAAGAATTCAATCTAGAGCTTTTGATGTGAAGTGAGTACAATGTTACACTTTATTTGGCAATTTTCTGGCATATTTTGGGTGATGGTTTGGCATAAAATGATTTTTTTTTTATCTGGCAACCCTGGCACCGTGCTGAGCTTCTTCGGATTCAGACTTATGTTAGAGGAAAAACGGAGCGCTTATGGGCTACAACCGTGTGCCATGATGTTGATCCGTTGTTCAAAACCTTAAAACCTCAAACCAGATACCGCAATTAAGGCCGTTTGTTTTCCTATAGGATGTTGCAGAACCAACCCTCGCATTTTTACGCTGTTGTGGTTTTTCTAGGCCCAGTAGTTTGCCATTGCTTTCTAAACAGTCGGCTTTTCGAGA
This sequence comes from Candidula unifasciata, assembly GCA_905116865.2. Classification (NCBI taxonomy): domain Eukaryota; kingdom Metazoa; phylum Mollusca; class Gastropoda; order Stylommatophora; family Geomitridae; genus Candidula; species Candidula unifasciata. Next base: position 111,523 of record CAJHNH020002239.1, on the reverse strand, counting down.
CCACTTTAGAAACCAACGCAAGGCGCAAGGCCCGCAGCTGGGTTGGAACCCGGCATCCTGGCATTACGAAATGCGTTCACAACACCTACGTCGCAGGCGCCGACAAATGTTTGTTTATATAAGTAAAATCAAGGAGAAAATAAATCCGCAGAAGCAAGTTATATATATATATATATATATACATATTTAAGGACCATTTTCGACGCCCTATTGCGTACTGAGTATTTAGAACTAGATCTATATTTTATAGACCAATCGGCACTCAGTGAGTAACGGGGTCAACATCGCGCCGGTCGCATTTATTTCCCAGGACTTTACTTCGTACCCTTTGAATGGTAGGTCAACATGGGAGCTAAGAGCATTTTTTTAAGGCCAGCTCCGCCAAGGCCTGAACCCATGATCTTCGTACCTCCAGGCAATCGTCTAGTCGATACACCACATTCTAAGCGTTACAATATGTTTTTAGAAAAAAGTTAGTTGGGTGTCCTTAACAGGACGTTGCAGAACCAACGCCATAATTTTTGGGCTGTTGTAGTTTTTCGAGGCAAATGTACGTTCAGTAGTTTGCCACTGCTATTAATCGGTCGGCTCTGGATATCACCGTTAAAACCGACGCAAGGCGGTCTGCTGCTAAAGCACCTGCAGTTGGTATCGAACCCGTCACCATGACATTACCAAGCGCATTAGCACGGCTTTAGCCACAGACACCTAGTCAAATATGATTAAGTCTAAAAAGACCTTGCGCCAGTTGAACTTATGCCTAATTGTAGGAGACCCCCGTATGGGTCATGGGGCCCTATTATAGATAAAACAAGAATAGACCCACTGCCTACCCAAATGCATATCGTAAGAGTCGACTAACTGGAAGCTTCCTTCGAAGATAGAGTGCATCTGCCTGAGAGGCAAGGAACCAACATTCTGCACACAAATTTGTCAGATCTGTCAAACAGATACATACACAACACTCAGGTTCTGGAACAGGACTGCAGTCCAGAAGTGGACGAACAACCAGAACTTTCCACTAGAGTTTACTGCTGGTGAACGCAAAGAAGAAGAAAAAGAGGAAGATTGTAGGAGAAATAACACAAAACGACGCTGTCTACGAGGCTTCGAGGACTTCTTAAAGTTCATGCCGTTTTGTGTTTGTAGTCATGCCTCTCCACAACCTTCTGTCTTACTGATGATCTTCCATGCCATGACGTCAGACTGTCTAGCATATTTTCTCTCGGTCTCCCTCTGCCTCTCCTGCTCTTCAGCTTTCCTACTGTCACAATGTACCCTAGTTTTCTCCTTCTCATCACATGACTAAAGAATGAAGATGGTCCCTTTCTAATGTCTGTCGACGACAGCTGGTTGAAACAAAGACTTCTACCGACCACCTACAGTTGACCTGCTGAAAATGACCTTGTTTGACACCAATTAGGACCTGGTCGCGACACAAATACCTGGTCACGCCAAATTCGTTGTTCAAATTCCTAATTCCCCAAGCGAAGTGGTCGGATGTGTTGCCGCACCAAGAGAAACGTGCTGGCTTCTGCAACATGTTTCATTCACGAGTACACAACTACATCTAACAACTACTAATAAACACGTACGAACCAAATTTGCACGGACCGAGAGCTAGGTCGAGGGTCATGTGTGAAAGTGACACCAAAAATTGGGACGTGACATTTTGTGTGTGGTGATTATCCTTGCTTGTCGCCGTCTACAATCAGTTTCTTAAATTAACTCTCGCTAGAGCAAACATCGCTGGCGGTTTTGCCCTCCTGACTGGACACTTCTCGAAAGTTCGGCTCGTCAAATAATTGTTTCACCTTTTTCTGGTAGCTTGCAAGTACAGCGGTGCATTGTAAGGGATGCTGGCGAGTTTGCAGCCACAGATTAGAGCTTCGCTTATCTTGGGTAATTCAACGGAACCATGCACATAGCACAGATTTAGCAGAAGCTTTGGAAAGTATAAAGAACCCTTCTACGCCAGTAATGCATGAGGCAAATGCTGCTAGAACAATATCTTTAAGGACCTATTGGCCTTTGGTGGGTAGCTGGAGAAGTTCACACTTGTCCACATTTTTTTACTTAGCAAGACATGTTCTTATTTCTATTTTAGTCTGGCTGTCGCTCAGTTAGCCAAGGTTTACAAGACAACCTCATTGAAGGTTCGAGCAGAAACCCTCAACGGGTCTAACAAGTTTCTATCTCGGCTCGGGAGGGGGGGGGGGGGTAGCGAGGGGGGGTGGGTGGGGTGGTGGGGGGGGGGGGAGATAGGTTTCCGCGGCGAAGTGGTCAAGCCGTTTGCATCTCGCTCTGAAGGTCGTGGGTTTGTTTCATGGCGGCGCCATTCAGTTCACGATTGCAATTTTTATAGAGATCCCCTGGGATCATCGCCGAAGCTACGGAGGTCGTGCTCTGTGTAACGCTGTCAGCAGGTAGCTTGCTGTTTTGCGGGGAGAAGTACTGAGCCAAATGGGGTAAAAACCGGTGCAATGAAGTCGATCTTCTCACCTATACCTTTTACCTTCATCTCGGCTCTCAAACATTTACAGGGTTTCAGAGATGCATTTTCTTTGTGTGTTTAGGAACCTGCTATGTGTTTTGTGTGTGAGTGTGTGTGTGTGTGTGGGTGTGTTTGTGTGTGTGTGTGTGTGTGTGTGTGTGTGTTTTGTGTGTGCGTGTGTGTGTGTGTTGTGTGTGTGTGTGTGTTTTGTGTGTGTGTGTGTGTGTGTGTGTGTGTGTGTGTGTGTGTGTGTGTGTGCGTCCGTCTTGGTGAGGGAGGGGGTGTCAATGGGGGAATAGATCCACTTCCCCCTAACAAAGATGTTTAAGTCCTCTTATTAGTGGTGTTTCCTTCAGAGTCGGAGTGCATTTTCTTTACGAGGCGAGAAACCTGCAGCCAGATCTGTATAACGGATGCACACGCAAAGCTTCAGTTCTGGAATAAGGCTAAAGTAGAGAAATGGACGAACACAAACGAATGTCGCCCGGAGTTTAAAGTCGGTAAACGCTAAGAAGAAAAGGAAGAAGAAATATGTATTAGTAGGAAAGAAAATGTACACATACACTGGCCGATTATACACGTCAAACCAATTCCTGTAACAATTCTTATCAGTCTGAGTCAACACACACATACACACACACATACATACACATACACACATACACTGGCCGCTTATACACGTCAAACCAATTCCTGTAACAATTTTTTTCAGTCTGAGTACACACACACACACACACATACACACACAAGCAGGCAGGCATATCTACCCATTCCCCCCAAAAAATATGTGAAGCATGGTATTTTATCTCACCACACATACTCACACACAAACACGCACACATACCTAAACGCATGACTTTTTTTTTCTTTAAAACGTGGCTCTCGGGTCGACCCAGCTTGAAATAGGTAGCAGGTAAAGTCCTCGGAAATAAAGGCAACCGGCGTGATGCTGAGCACATTCCCCTATCGAGTGCTGCTTGGTGTATAATATAAATGTCCAGCACTATATGCCATCTACATCTGAAGGTGTGGGAAAGGGTCTTTTACACACACACACACACACACACACACACACACATGTTTATGTTTATGTCTTGTGTGTGTAACAAGCAGTGTACGTGTGCATGTTCTATGTGAAGAACCTGGATTTAAACTTGATGAAGCGCTAATCTATATCCAGCCATAAAGCCCCTATCGTTTTAAATTACATCAGCTAATCTTAGGAAACTAAAATATATACGCCATTCAAATATACGGATAGAGAAAATATATTGCTGTTTCATTTGTATTAAAAGATATGATAATGCATTCAGTTTACAAAATCACAGAAAGTATGTTGTGTAATCCTATAGAAAAATCTCCAAGTTACAATTTAAAGCATTTTTTTTTTTTTTTTTGGCTATTTATTTACCAAATGCAAAATAATTTATTATGATGATTTTTTTTTTTACTCAGTTTAAGTAGGCTAAATCAGGTAGAATAATTAACAAGCCTGATATAATATGTCCAAAATGGTTATTATGTTCCTCACAATAGGAACACCTGAAATAGTATAGAAGCTGATTGAGGTAATAATTACCCTGGGCAGGTAGGTATTGCAGAGAAAGAAACCACACCGTCACTGACACTGAAATAAGAGCCTTCATCCACGAGCACACTCGACAACGTGACGTCTTTATCTGTACAGATGGCTCGGTGTTTCGCATGATGTGGTCTAGGTGGACATAGAAGAAAGTCAGGATTTTAGTTCTTCTACTTATAACATTCCAGAAAGCAATGGCAAACTACTGGACGTAAATATTTGCCTAGATAAACCACACAACAGCCATGGGCTGTTGGGGTTGGTTCTGCAACGTCCTGTATAGGATACGCAACTAACCTTTATACTTATAACATGACGATGGAGAAAGCAACTGTCGCAGGGGCACCCGAATGGCTGACAACAGAAAGCAATTTCCGCAATGATAGAGACAGACTCATTGTGCGTGCTCTGAGGATCCAAACTGGCAAACTCCGACTTAAAATTGGTTGACAGCATCCACGAGTCCTTCCTCGAGAAACTATCTTGGCTGTATACATGGGGATTCTCTGGAGTGATCGAACATGAAAGAGCCGATTCATTGGCCGTGTCTGCAGTGTTTGGTAGAGGAAGAAGTATAATATAATGAATTCGCTGCGTTCCAGAAATGTTGAATCACGGGAATCAGAGAAGCGACCCGCCTATTGGAAATGGGTAAACGAGGACAAACATGCAGAAATCGGGTTCAAGACAAAGAAAGATGTTATGCCAGTATTCTCTTACTGGCTATGGAGCCGATGTGGTGTAGCGGCTAGACGCTAGTCTGCGGATCGGAAGGGCGTGGGTTCGGGTCCTGAAGGAGCGTGACATTTTTAAAAAGTGACCTTAGCTTTCAGGTCGATCCAGCCTTAAGTGGATACCAGGTATAGTAATGGGAAGTAAAGGTTACTAACGCGATGGTGACATCACCCACCGAAAGCCGACTGGTCTATAAAAAGTAGGTGTAGCCCTATATGCCCAATACACCTGAAAGCGTGGAAGAGGCTGCTGATACTCTTACTGGGTGCGTTGAGCATGGAGACACCGCGATGGATGCTGCATCGTAGGGTGAAGCACAAGTGGGTCTGACCGATGTGCTTTGATGTCGATGCAGACAAGTGATGAGGTAAATACCTAAAATAATATAAATAGTAAAGCAAAGGTCCCTTTTCCAAGCAGTTAGGCCTATTGGGAATGTAGGGCTACACCTATATTTTATAGACCACTCGGCAACTGGTGGGTGATGTGGTCAGCATGACGCCTGTCCGCCTTTACTTCCTAAGACTGCACCTGGTAACCACTCAAGGCAGGGTGGACGTGAAAAAAAAAAAAGTCTAGCTTCGTTAGGACGAGAACCTACAACCTTCCGATCCCCAGGTGTGCGTCTAGCTGCCAACGCCACGGCGACCCCCCTAACCCCCCCCCCCAAATATATTAATAAAATTACAAAATTCTTTAAGAAAACACAATTCAAAACATATTAATAGAAAACTGCATTGATAATAAAGTAACATAACATTGGATTGAAAATAGTAACAGAATTTATATTAGAACTATAGAAACAGAAAAGTGACCCTTCGGATATTGTGAGGCCATAAGTTGTAGCTTATTTAGTTAATACTTAAATTAGAGGCTGTCTGTGTAAGATAAGGTTAGTTGCGTATCCTTTACAGGACATTGTTTTTCTAAGCAAATTTACGTCCAGTAGTTTGCCATTGCTTTCTGGACGGTCGGCTTTCTTGATACCACTGTCGAAACCAACGCAAGGCGCATGGCCTGCAGCTGGGATCGAACCCGGCATCCCGGCATTACGAAGCTTTCGCATCGACTTAGCCACAGAGCCGACCTGTGTGAGATAAATCAGACGTAAATGTTTTGCTAAACTTGCAATTCTGAAGATCAAAATATAATTACAAATACAGATTTAATCATCCCACTGCTAGCAATTGAACTACAACCACTCTCTCGCCGGGCGTGCACACTTCCCGTAATTTACAGGCCCAGCCATTTCAGTTTGAGAATCCAGGTCTAATGTATGCACTTATAACTTTATAGATTAAAGAAGGAAGGATAAAAGGAAAAAAACTACCCTCTCACAACTCTAATAATTTGAGGGCAGGACAGCTACAAACTGTAAGCACACTTTCATGGTTGTCAGCGCTTTTGGTCATGTATCAGGTGGCATTCAACGGGGAATTCCCTGGTGGATTTCACAAACCTACGCTGAGGGACTTTGTAGACAAGAAGAGGCCGCTCTACTGCGTTCGCGGGTATGGAAAATCCTATTTTAAAGAAACATATATTTTATGGGCTTTGCCACAGCGGGAAGCTTGCGGTACTTTCAGCGCGCGATCTACAGATCGCAACGTAGATACAAATAACAATGCGATCTACAGATCGTCATGTAGATACATATAACTAAGCTCATTGCTGCATTTGTCCTGAATATACCAGTCGAATCCTGTTAGGGAGATTTCTGACTTCAAAATCACTTAGCAGCCGGGCCTTGGTTTGTTTGTCTCTGTGTTTTGCTGGCATCTTTTGATCACACTAAAGGTTTGCCCATTTGTTAGCGGGTCCTTTCTTTTGAGTCTGTTTGTTTGATCATTATTATTCCGTCTATTCGTTTGCCAGTCTTTCAGAAGGTCAGCATTTCTATTTCTACGTGAACTGTCAGTTTCCATTTCTGTATTAACTTGTCTCCATTTGTCTCTACATTTACAATCATTGGTCTCTCGGCATAACTTTGTGTTCTATAACTTGAAGTTCCCATTTCTCTTTCTCTTGACTATTATTCCTTTGTGTGCTGTTATACGTCACATAGGGCTGGCGTTCGGTTCCTCCAGTCCGCTTTATTGCATGCAACTTTCTCAGTTTCTGACGTGAAGCTCAGACAAGCATATTTGCCTCTCGTAATAGTGTTTTTCTCAACGTTTCAATTGAACTTGCCTCCCCCCCTCTCTCTCTCTCTCTCTCTCTCTCTCTCTCTCTCTCTCTCTCTCTCTGACAGTATATCTCTCAGACCGGTTGTTTCCCATTGCAATGCCTGTTTTGTCATTCTTTGCTTATTTCGTCTCATAGTGTGTTCAGTACATCTCCACCTTCTTTTGTCTTTCTACAGTCAATGCAGTTATTTGTCCAGACACTCTCTTATCTCCGCACTCTTTTTTAAATCATTACATTTTATGTCATGATCTGTTTTTCACATTTATTTTTAAATGCATTTTGACGAATATCAACATCATATCACACGGAAAGTAACCCTTTATGCTCCGTTCTACTTCTTTCTCAATCCTAATACGTTAGGTGGACTTTTAACTCTAAATTTTGCCCAGGCAGCGCCGTTAGTCAACTATTTTCAATTTCCAACTGCGAAGGGATTTTTTTACATGCGCAACAATACACACGGGCGTTTAACTTTCTACCCAGAGACGAGGGGAAATTACTAGAAGTCCGGGTGAAAAAAATCCCAGCCTTCACAGGGGCCTGAATCCGGTACCTCCAGTACTCGAGGCGGACGCCATGCCTCGACACCACACAGCCCCCTACCCTACAAGTAAATACATAGGTACTGATGGGGACTGTTATAAGAAAAACAGTGATATATAAGTTACTTTACTTTTCTGCATTCTCTCTTAAACTGATGTTTGACACGTTGTGTTGTAGCTTACATGTAGACTGCAATATCTGTGCCTTTCACGCCCAACACAGTAAAGGTCAATCGACATCACAATGCTAACAGCCACAGAAAAGAGTCCAATACTAATTGTCTGTCATTGCTGCCCTGCAAATAAATACATAGGTACTGACGGGATCTCATAGAAGTGGAATAATGTATGTATATATATTTTTCTGCATTCTCTTTTTTTTTAACGTATCCAGAAACCATGAGTTGTAAACCCTTTGGCTCGGTACTATGGATATCGCAAACCTTCGGCCTTGATTCCATTAGAGGTACAGTTAATCTGGGAGAAATGTGGCTTTTCTGCCTACCCCCGTGAGTGAACCCGGACCACAAGGAGTTCGTCACCCGGCCGCCGCGAAAGTCAGGTTTCAACAACTCTCTACTTAAACTGATGATTGATACGTTGTGTTGTAGCTTACATCTAAGCTGCAATATCTGTACTTTTCTTGTCTTACACAGAATATCTATCTGTTCACGTTTTAGCGACATGTCTGTTTAAAAAAAAATCTTTTTGTTTAAACTGATTTAAGAATTTACATTATAGCACACGGGGCATACCCATAGATGCTTCGTCTCCCTCAGCAATTGTCTTAATGTGTGGAGCGACGTGCATATTTCAGTAATCCATTGAGATTGGAACCTGCCACCTCTAAATTACCACAGCGCCTAACTGTAGAAACAAATGTGCTCGTATGCTCGGCCAAACTAGGTATCTCAAAAAGCTGACATATCTGTTTTCCATGCAACGAAACCCTGGGTAGGAATATATACTTGGGAACTGTACTTTATGGTAAACCCTGGATGGAATATATACTTGAGAAACTGTACTTCATGGTACATTTCACACTGTCGATGAGTGGAGTCGACTGAAGAGATCCGGGATCAAAGTAACATGGACAGGTATATCGTCACACCTCGGTGACCTGGACTTGACCCCGTGGAGGCGTTGTTCTCAGATACCTGGCCTATACATCTGGGAAAAACGTGAGAGGTGGAGAAACTGTGGAGGGCTCTCTAAACTGTCGTTTTAAAAGGATCCTGGACGACGCCTTCAGGCGAACTAGACATATAGTTTTTGACCTATATTTTATAGACCAATGGGCACTTGGAAGGAGATGAAGTCAATATCAGGCCGGCTGGTGGTCTTAAATCATAGACCGTGCATCATGTTTGGTCATTTTACATGATTACCAGAATCCCAGATCAGTCAATTCCTTCTTATAATTGGTCTAAAAAATATTGACTGTCTACGTCTAAACTGTTCTAATAAGTTTACGACTTTCATCTGTCTCAGTAAGGACTGGATCGTTTTTTTTTTCTATCCTTCCATGATACTCGGGGTCTTAAAAGGCGATTTGATATTACAGGACCAGCTACTTTCATTAGTCGGTGAACCAGCTGATAATTATGATGCTGATGATAATGATGATAATGCGCGAGGGAAGGAAAATGTTTTTACCCAGGACAGATCTCCCCCCCCCCCCCCCCCCCCCCCCCCCCATTAAGCAACGGTAATTTATCAGCACTGTAATGTATCAGCACTTTTTTTTTAAGCATAAGTTATCAGCACCTCTGTAATAGATGCTTTGTGGAGAGTACCAGCACTTTTTTTAAGAACATCATTAATAAGTGCTTCTGTATTAGACACTTTGTGGCTAGTACCAGCACATTTTTAGGAGCAACATTTATCGGTGCTTCTGTAATGGATGCTGTGTAGCGAGTACTTTTATTTTACCAGCACTTTTATTACAAGCATAAATTGTAAGCGCTACTGTAATTGACGTTTTGTGGCGAGTACCAGCTCTTTTTATCTATACGGATAACCTTTAGGTCAGTATCTGTCTGTTTAATCCTCTCGGAGCTTCACCAGCGACCTAGATAAGTATCATTCATTCATTGGAACCTTTCTGTCTTTCCAGACGATATTGTTATATTGCGCTATGAGGAGACATGAGACTCACAGCCCATGGCGATGGCGAGTATGACTAGCAAAACCCACCCGTGTCAAGAAAAGTCTTCCACAATGATAGCATAGGATTTCAGGACCATTGTTAACAACATTTGTGTTTAATCCGTTTATTTTCAGACGCTCAGCTCTCATCCTTTCTGCAATAATTTCTTCCTTCAGTCTCATTCCCTTTCTGATATGCCCTTTCCACACAACACGGTCTATGGCATAGAAAAAGCCAACTGACAAGGACTTATAACCCGTAACTGCTGCCTCTCGATTTGTTTCCGAGACCGATTAAGGCCAGGAATGAAGCTCCTCCTCTCCATAGCACAAAGCCTAGGCAGTATTATAGAGACCATATGTTGCTCATGCATAATGATCCCTCCTCGACCTGCCTTATTTACTCCAAAGGAAAGTTAAAACCAGTACGCTTGGAACGAGGCGGGTTGCAGAAGCTGCCGGATCAGAAGAGCAGTGCTCTATCTGTCCGCCTGTCAGAGCTTCCCTCCTAGACCAGCTGCCAGCCAATGACAAGGGCCTTAACAAAGTTTTCAGGTTGCATTTCCTCTTCCTAGGATAAGGATAAGTATCACCTACTTACTATAAGCCTGTAGTTTATTAGTATTTTGTTGCGTACATAATATTATAATGTAGTTATTTCATAGTCAGCGTATATTTTCGTGCATATTCTGTGCTGTATTTTTTTTTTTGCTGATGAAGGCTTATTACCGCAACGTACTTTGTTTGTACGTTGTAAATGATTTTTTTGTAAGACTGACATAAACTATTTTTTTTTTCTTGCCCCTTTTCTTCTCTTCACTTTAATTTCCTGCCATTTTTTAAGACAGTTATACCAAAAAGTGTTATGTCACAGCCCATTCCGCACTTGTGTAATGAATGTTGAACTCCCGTCTGTGATCACAAACCCCTTTGATGTTTTAATTTGCCAGGACACACTGGCCAGGGTGATTACGTGCCGCAGACAGTCGACAGTTTACCTGGCTCGATAGCTCACGGCTACACATCTCGCCCAGGTGAGGCGGCGGTGATCAGGGCTTCTGTGCAATCAGTGGACCCGATCGGTACCTGAAAATTAATGACATTTATACAAGATCTGAGTGGCTTTATCTTCCTTGTCAACGCTTCAGTTGTGTTTTCACAAGTCTACCTACTTTATACAGCGTTAAAAGTCTATAGTTAAACATCAGCAGGGAAATCAAAGTCAAAATGTTGAGAACTTACATCTTCCTTGTAGCAGTATACGAGCGTATGTGATGGACTTCTTCTTCTTCCTCTTCGCGTTCACCAGCTGTAAACTCCGGCGGAAAGTTCTGGTTGTTCGTCCACTTCTAGACTGCAGTCCTGTTCCAGAACTTGAGTGTTGCATGCGCATCCGTTTGATACATCTGACTAATATGTATGCAGACTGTTAGTTCCTCTCCTCTCAGGCAGATTCACTCCGACTTCGAAGGAAGCTCCCAATTAGTCGACTCTTACACTTGCTTTTGGGTAGGCAGTGGGTCGGTCTATTCTTGTTTGTTCCTATAATAGGGACCCGGAACCCACACGAGGAAGTCGTGGACTATCTCGGAACTCAATAATGAAGAGAAAAAAAAGGGGCCCTTGGGTTGAAATGCTTAAGAAAGATACCCAGAATACCATAGATAAGGAAGAAAAAAAATACTGAAATGCGGTTAAATGATGCTCTATCCAAACCAAACGCCAATCGTGTTCGTTTCTCTGGGTCATAAATATCACAATTTAAATGACCCCAGTTTAGATTCCCCGAGGAAGTGCTGGTACAGTAAAAAGGTAACCTCCTGCATAGTTATAAATTTGCATCTCAAATTCATTTAGAAATTGATGCCTATGTCAGCTTGTATAAACTAGCTACATGACGCAATTACTCAACACTAATTTGTGCATGCGGCATTGACTAAACAACCTTGAACCGACGTCTTTTCCACCCTTTAGGTCACTAACAGTGAGACTTGCCGAGAGAATCATGAAATTACTTATGTTTTCAGAGTGTGAACTATTTCCTCAAACTAATGAAAGTAAACCTTTTCAAAAGTCTACCAAGACGGTTTCATGACACAAAACTACATATGATTTTGTTCTTCTGTTAAATAAAATAAAAATTCATCAATGGCATGTAAAGCTCAAAAAAAAAAAAAAAAAAACCGTAACGAGAGCGTCTTTCTGCAAAGAACATGAACAATTTAATATACCGGGCAAACAAACTGAAAGGCAACTCTCCAATTTTAGGCAAGTTTACTTCAGATTTTTATTAAACTTGACAATCAGCACACACACACACGCACGCACGCACATGCACACACGCGCGCTCGCACACACACACACACACACACACACACACACACACACACACACACACACACATTTGCTGCATTTTATTGCATTTTCAAACTATTTTTGTTAATTTAACCCCCCCCCCCCCCCCCCCCCCAAAAAAAAAAAAAAAAAATATGTGTTAAGTATGTGTACCGCCAAAGCTCAATCAAATGTATGTGGCGGAAATAATACATGTTTGGAAATTCTTCCTATGGCAAAGCCTGTTGAAAACATTAATGAAATTTGCTTTTCACATGCAAGTCCTGACTATTGCGAACACAAGTCACACACTTTCCAGAACGAAATGGCAATGAGTATATTTGTAACATTTGCTATTTTAACCATAGCTTAGTGACGGCGCTTGGCCAATGTTTACAGATGGAGAGCATTAGCATAGCTGCAGGATAATGTAGGGCTGCGAGAAGTTGGTACGACATGATCACTTGACCACTCTACCACACCAAATCTGCCTAATCGGTATAGTGCAACCAACAATGGCATAGAACAAAGCAGACCAGGGAGTCCAAAATCTACCACAAAAGTGGAATATCATGAATGTATAACAAAAACATAACGCCCTCCTTTTAGGCCGCGAGACCTATTTTGTATGTGGCGCTAGACACTTTTTTAAAAACATAAATTAACACTTGTTGGATGACGTTGAGAAAAAATGCACCTGGTCCAGAAGAAAAAATTCCAAAACAAGCAGCAGAATGACGGCCTGGAACATCTCGCATGGAGATAAGGTCGAACACGACATACCGACAACATTGACGAAGCCTGGTCAAGGTCGCGACAGCAGTTAAGGACCTAATGGCAGAACAACCGCATTAACAGCTGCTAAAACAACACGAAAATATGGCACAGCAATATCACCATGAACAGCTCATAAGACAGCCCAGTCAATGGCAGTAACACTACCAACGTATATCACAAAAAGGAACACGTGACCTAATCAGATTCAAACATGCACAATGAGACAGACACGACCTCGCCGACTAGATAGACACGGAAGACATAAAAAAAGCACCAAACGTTAGGCATTGAAATAGCAACACAATTTGTTGCCATAATTATAACCGATATTGACAACGACAAGGATAGCTTCATAGTCAAAGTTTAAACAAACGAAAAACATATGATGTTATAATTGGCCTTAACTTATTAGAAAATGTCATGCAACCCATATTTAGTTCATTACCACTAGACAGTGCAGGTAAAAGAAACAAATCCCCACATTGATGAAGATCCAGTAGATGACAGCCGGATGGGTAGGTGAGCGTGCTAGTTATTGCACCACAGCAGATCCCAGCCAAGAAGTGCCACCAAAGATTCCTCTAATCTCTAGAACTGTACTGACAATACTGTCTGTATGAAGCCGTCAAAACGTGCGTCTAAAGTTTGCTTCGAATCACTAGAACTGTGCAGACAATGTTGCCTGCGTGAAGCCGCAAAAATGTGTCTCTAAACTTTTCTTCGAATCACTAAAGTGTGCAGACAATTTTGACTGTGTGAAGCCACCAAAATAAGCCTCAAAACTTTTCTTCGACTCACTAGAACTGTACAGACAATGAAGGCTATGTGAAGCCGCCAAAGTGAGCCTTAAAACTGTTCTTCGAATCACTAGAACTATACAATGCAGTCTAAGTGAAGACGCCAAAGTGAGCCTTAAAACTTTTCTTCGAATTACTAGAACTATACAATGCACTCTAAGTAAAGCCGCCAAAATTGAGCCTTAAAACTGTATTCGAATCACTAGAACTGTGCAGACAATGTTGACTATGTTTAGCCGCCAAAATTCAGCCTCAAAACTTTTCGAATCGGTAGAACTATGAAGAAAATGTTGACTACGTTAGGAGGCCAAATGTGCCTGAAGACTGTATTCGAATCACTAGAACTGTACAGACAATGTTGACTATGTGAAGTCGCCAAGATGTCCCTCTAAACTGTATTCGAATCACTAGAACTGTGCAGATAATGTTGACTATGTGAAGCGGCCAAGATGTGCTCCAAAGATTTCTGCTGTCTCCAAGATTTGTTAATCAGCTACAATCAGCGACGAGACCATTTGTATGTGAAAAAAAGTCATCAATCTTGCGCGCCCGTTCTCTCATATCGTCCTCCTGCCATCGAATCCATCATCTTGACTGTCAGACGCTGTCAGAACTGTCGAGTTTTCGGGCAGTCATTTAGTTAATCAGCTAGTAGCTGTCGAGTTTATCTGAAGTCATTTAGTTAATCAGCTAGTAGCTGTCGAGCTTATCTGACAGTCATTTAGTTAATCTTAAATTAGCTTTGTAAAAACTATCGAGTTTTTCCGATAGTCATTTAGTTTATCAGAATTTAGCGTTGTCAGAATTGTCCGTTAATGTGACAATATATCCAGTTTAACAAAAACCAGCTGTGTTTATGGGACATAGACATGACAGGATGATAAAATATCATTTCTGGGATTTTGCAAACATATTCTTTTATTTTAAATTTAACGACAGTATATTTTCGCTATCCCTATATTTAAAAGGTGTATCTATTTTAAAGTTTTGTAAGATTAACTGATGTAATTCCATTGAATTAAAGGTAAAGGCCTCTGGACATTACATAGCTGATTGCTTCGTCCAAATATATCCCTGATGAAACTACATTATAGCTTGGTTCCCCTCATAACGAAATTGTAGCAGTCTAGCTTCTAACTGACTCATTTTATATTTCAACTTATCTTGACCTATATACCTTGTTATCAATGTACTACATCAAAGTGGCAGTGGAATCTACCAATGACATTAGACTGACACTGTATTTACGTGACAAACGTGCTTGACTTAAAAAAAAAAAATAGCCTTCAGCATGTTGCAAAAGATTGCCTCCAACAAGAAGATGTCAGTTGCAGTTTTGAATGTTGAAATGCTAGTAGAACCTGCCTTGTTGTACGCACGTGAAACATGGACAAACAGCAAACCAGGTGAACAACATTTACTCGACCGAGATGTTGTTTTTGAGAAAAAATAAAGAATAGCATAGAAGGATAACCATGTAACAGGTCCTTTGCAGAACGTCGCTCTCATCGCGGTCTGCCTGTAAGAAACTCGGTCTCTCGCCAGGTTTCCCGCCTTATGTACTTTCAAATTCAAGGAGTCACTTATATCCTGTGCCCATCTTCGTGTTGGTCGGCCCCTGCCCCTTGTTCCTGGTACCACGCCTTCCGCTGGGCTATTATTTTTTCAATCCGCCATGGCGCTTCATATGACCAAAAGAGACAAGATGCTGTTTATCAGTTAATCTTCCATGATGTTCAGATCTTTTAAAATGTCAGTATTTTTTCTCTTTTTTGTCCGTGGTATTTTGAGAATCTGTCTATGGAAGCATGGACAAATAAAACCAAGCAGTCGGCATCGAGACAAAGGGAAGTGGTAAACTGATTAGAACAGCTAGACGTAGATGGGGACTGTTTTGTGTGTGGACATGTCATGAGAAGGAATGAACTCGAAAACTTGGTGAGCTAATGAGTTAGTCAAGTTGATTCAAGAACCGACATCACAGCACTCGGGACATTCCCATTAGCGCTCCGTCCACATCTTCAGCAGCCAATGCAGAGTTTCCAATACTAATGGTGCCAGTAGTATTCAAATTAAACGTCGGTCTTGCCTTTCCTCTGAGTCTCGAGCATCTGCTAGAACATTTTGTCACTAACCACTGCATCAATCTCACCAGACTGTGGTGATCCATCTGCTTCTCCGAACTTTACACGCTCTCCTTCAAGGCACTAACCACGTCTGCCTTATCGTGCATCAGTATTCCACCAAGTTGCGCAGAGCCAGTCAATCTGTCCGCCTGTTCATTTCCCAACACACCGGCGTATGTCGGAGAAAGGAAATCCGCAGTGAGATATGTAACTCTGCACGAAGCACGCATGTCCTGACCTTTCTTAGCATGCTTTCATAGTCAGTTACAATCACGATGTGTGTGTGTGTGCCGTGTTCTCTAGCCAGCGGAAGGCTGCATTGACCACCTCCACCTCCATTCTGAAGCTGGATTGTGTGGTATCAAGAACTTGATAACAACAGGCAAGATTGATGGAAAGAGAGCAAGAGGAAGGCAGAGAGGTAAATCTTTGGATGGCCGAGCTAGATGGATGGGGAGAGACAAAAGCATTGACATTGTCCGGGATTCTGGTGATCGTATGAAAGGGCGAAACATGACAGCCTACTCTAACTGGCCCAGCACATGATCATGATGAGACTTTTCTCAGCTGACGACAGGTTTGGTATCGGGAAAAACTGAGATCCCATGGCTGATTCCATCCTTCTGGGTTATAAAAAATAAACGCAGAATTTGTTTGTTGCATATTTATCTAAGGTAGACAACCAAGTTAGCCATGTATGGAAGTGTTACTGATCTTGACCGCTGTATCAGTGACGTCATTTTGTGGTTTCATTAACCTAGGATTCATCGCACGTAAACGATTTATTAAAAGTTAATTTTTATATTCAGCATATTCAGATTTATACAGACAGACATTCAGCTGGCGTTGAAAGGCACACCTGGTAATTCTAAGGTTAACGTATATATATATATATAGCCAGGTTGTGACGCTGTATGTCATTTCTTACGTACCTGATCTATTGATATATCATAACATGTTTGTATGGTATTTATTTTTGTAGCTCAAATATTTGGCAGCGATAGTTCAGTATACAAGCTGTTCAACGTAAAAGTTACAAAAAATTCCCATCGACTGTGCATAAACGGTGCACATATGTTCCAGTGTATCTGTATCATTTTTACAGGTGCTGCTGTTTGTTCTTCTTCTTGTGCTTCTGCTTGTTCTTCTTCTTGTGTTTCTGTTTGTTCTTCTTCTTGTGCTTCTGTTTGTTCTTCTTCTTGTGTTTCTGTTTGTTCTTTTTCTTGTGTTTCTGTTTGTTCTTCTTCTTGTGCTTCTGTTTGTTCTTTTTCTTGTGTTTCTGTTTGTTCTTCCTCTTGCTCTTTTTCTCGTTTTGTTCCCCTTTTCTCCTCTTCCACTAGTCTTCTTCCTTCTTCTTCTCTTCTCTTCTACGTCTTTCTTTCTTTCTTTCTTTCTTTCTTTCTTTCTTTCTTTCTTTCTTTCTTTCTTTCTTTCTTTCTTTCTTTCTTTCTTTCTTTCTTTCTTTCTTTCTTTCTTTCTTTCTTTCTTTCTTTCTTTCTTTCTTTCTTTCTTTCTTTCTTTCTTTCTTTCTTTCTTTCTTTCTTTCTTTCTTTCTTTCTTTCTTTCTTTCTTTCTTTCTTTCTTTCTTTCTTTCTTTCTTTCTTTTATTCTTTCTTTCTTTCTTTCTTTCTTCACCTCGTCCGCAAACCCCTCCTTTCCCCAGTGTTATTATGATGATTATCCTTACTATCATATCCTCTAACCTGTGTCTCGCCTCTCTAATCTTTTTGATTGTTGCTGAGACACGAGACAAAAGATATGGAACAGAAGACAAGATTATGGAACATATTTCCTTATCCCTGACCCTGTTGTGTGCCCTATACAGGGGCTGGTGTGGACGATTTGAATCCAGATTACCTAAACGTATTGAAGCATACAGCCGTGAATGGTTATCGCCCTTGAAACTGAGTTGATGTAACGAAAAACAGAGAAGCGAACGAAGTAGATTTTTCACAAAATTAACACCCACGCACAGATTTCTACGTAGTCCTACATGTGAACTGGACTTATGCGTAACCATAGTAATACCGGAGTTGTTAGCATTATTTACCTGTTTCGAATGCTAACCAATTCGTATCACACTATGTTTTCCTTTTCACTAGAAGAAACCCTATCGCTAATCCCACACTTACTGCGGTTTCCACCTGTTGTCCGCACTGCTCAAAAACTTTTCAGGCTCATATTGAAATAATCAGCCACTTTCGTACTCATAATCATTGATCATTACTACTTTGGTTGACAAGTAGTCTCCATTACTCCTGATGAACGAGCACAATGTTTCCTCTAAAAATTAATGTAAGAACACCATTACATTTATGGGAAATAACATCTGGAGGGCAGCCAAGGTTCAAAAGAATATTTCTGCTTCCGAGGAAACAAAATGACACAAGAGTTGCTTCATTTTGTAACGTTTTGGACAAACAGTCTTTTGTGGAAAAACAGACCGTGGCTTGACCATTCGTAATCTCAGAACATATTAACTCGGGAGCAAATGGGCGTCTGCAGCCCAGACTGAGGATTGTGAGGGGGAAAGGTCTGACCCAGCCTCCACAAATTCTTGTACTCTCTACTCAAGAAACACACAATGCTGATATCTGTTAGTTATTTCCGGTTGTGTCAAGGCCATGCAATATTGTTTGTGTATTACTTCCGGTAAACAATGGCTGACATGGTTGTCACCGTTAATTGGGAAGATCACACGATAGCCTTGTAGCCACATAGTGTGGACAGTTAGAGATCAGATCTGTTTGTACAGCTTTCAAAGTCAACACAATGCAAGGCAAAATAAGGAAAGCTGAAATAGGTTTCCAGCAAAATGCTGACCCAGTCATGGGGGCGGGCAAACCTTGACCTTGATAGGTCTGAAGTACAAAATGAGTCACACACGGGGTGGGTTGTGATAAAAGCTTTCATCTTCGTAAAATCTGTCCAAAAGGCACAGACTTCATCGTCTTCCTCTTTTACTGATTCAGCAAACCAGAAACACATCATGCTATGGTAGAGTTTCTCTGAAATTATGTTTCCATGATGTTCTTGGTCTGCCTCATGCTCTACGCCCTTCTTCACTTTTCGTGTGTGTCTGGCAGGGTATGAGGTCACAAGGTATTCTCTCCAAGTGTGAAAACCCGTTGATTTGCTACATTTGTATGTAATTTGAAATAGGTTCTGTGCCGACATGGTCTTTTATAACTTCATTCCTGATTTTATCTCTTATGGTCACTCCTGCAGCCTTTCTCAGGCCTCATTTCCATAGTTACTAATGTTTTTTTTTTGTTTTTGTTGTTTTGTTTGTTAGTGATCACGTCTGGCACGTGTAGCATAGGTTTGAAATGAATTTGCTTTGCGTGAGATGTTTCTTTGTACTAACTGGAATTGTATTATGAACATACAGAGTAGCGGGTTGGGGAGGGGGGGGGGGGGAGGGCGCGGGCTATCTGTAACAATACTCCTCCCCCAAAACAATTGTTTCTTGAAGTATAGACTTTGATGGTTTCGTCGGATGGTTAATTAGTATATTGCTTAAATGACTGGTTTGGTTAGTCGTTTCCGGTTTGCTTGTTAATTAATATGTTGTTGTTTTTGGGCTGAGTCTGTGAATTATTGGTCGGTAACTTAGTTGGCTGGTGAATTGTTGAAAAGACTAAGGTTCAGCCCTTAGGTCCGATGTTTCCAGATACAGGCCCGAGTCATGAAACAGCTTACATACAGCAGACTAAACACCAGTCAACACACCCACCTAAAGCCATAAAATCGCAACCCTAATACACGTTTAGACACACAGACATCGACATAGAAACAACCACACGAACTGGCCTATAATCACACTTTCACTTATCTAACCAGCCAGGATAAACACAAAATTACATAAACAGAAACACGCACAAAATGCTTTCAGCACCCGCTCCTCCCTGCCCCAGTGGAGCTCTACAATCGACAGGTAATCAAAGTTCTGTGATAGAGTGCCAGGGTGAGGCCCTGGTAACTATGGACGCCGAAAGACCGGGCCTGGAAACGAGCTCTCCAATTATAAAGTTATTAACGCACCTGGTGTTTAATCAAGTTTGCCGCTAACACGAGGAACTGCACTGGAACCCGCGTCTGGGCGTGTCTCAGAGGCACGGAGGGAACATCGATTGAAGCAGGTCCAGGCTGGAGGTCCCTCTAAGCGCATACAATTTGTATGCAGGTTTAGGCAAAGAATACGCAAACCTACTCGGTGCCAGATTTAAAGTTAATTAGGCGTGAACTTTCGCTTGTTCTTTTCTGTATGCATGATTGGTGGACAATGAGTAATGAAATGCTGACAGAGCTAGGCCCAATAAAGGCGTGCCATTTTAGCACAATATAGAGACTATTGTCCAGATAGAAAGGAAAATAGTCAACCATTTTAACCGCAAGGAGGGTCACTAAATCACTCATCTAAATCACCAGGGGGGGGGGGGGGTGTGAGGGGAATAGAAAACTGTCAATTACTGCCTTTATTTTACCACTTTTGCTGTGTACGCAGGAGGGTCTTTGAGCCTGAGGATTTAGGTCTGCATGGGCAATGCTGTCGCTACGACTGTGCAGGTGAGGCTTTTTTGTTGTGTGCTTTCGATAGAACGATCCCCAGCCTGACCGAGGATTCGAACCTGGGTCTCGCTATTGAGATCCCAGCGCTCTAATCTTTTGACCAGCCGCTTCTCGCAAAAGTAAACAAAGGAGATTAATGTGTACAAGTGTTTGATAAGAGAGTTAGAGGACTAAGGACAAAATGAAGGTGTCAAACTTCAACGATTGTTCAACAAAACTCTCCGTAGGGGATCCGGGACCCTATTGTGACCCGAGCGGCAAGGAACAACTAGCTGCACACAAATAAGCCTGTAAAACGGATGTACATGCAAAACTCAGCCCCTGGCACAAAATTAAAGTCCAAATGGACGAACAGCCAGGACTCTCTACTGATGCTTACAATCGATGAGCAAAGAAAAAGTAAAAGTTCAATAAAACAAAGCATAATCGACACTAGTCGTTAAGATATCAGGTGAAAGTATGTGGATATCGGATTTCAGAAATGCAGACAATGACTGCTTCATGCCAGGCTCTTGAAGAAGAATTTTCCCCGCCCAAACAGGAGAGACTATCCCAGGAATAAGCGACAATTATGGTATGTCGGTTTACACATAAAGAATTAGCTCGTCACTGGATGCCTGCCTATTGCGTAGTTCGTGACAGCGCAATGGCAGTTGAAGAGGGAAAGTCTAGGGAAGCAAAGACAACAGTCACAGCCAACTGGGAAGAGACAAAGACGCTTCTTAAACTTTCTAGGACTATCTTAAGAATTAAATAACATTTAAAAAAAAGAAGAAAGCTGTGGATTACAGAGCAGAAATCATCAACATTTAGGTGAAATGAAAAGATGAAAGAGTGGATCTTCACTTGCAGAAAAGTGGTGCTTTCGAAGCATGCCTTCTATAAAATGATTCTGACCTCTGCCGCGTCAATCTGTCGAGCACCAGAGTAAACTCAGAAGCACATCCTTCTTGGAAGAAAGCAATAAATTTATTGGACAGGCAGCCAGGATCTGATTGTCAGGAGCAATTCTACAAGAGACATTGTTGGAGGTCCTATCAACACCACTGGAGCAACGTTCTATGCACGATCTGTGTCAACACAGAGGGGTAGCAGATGTTGACCGTTAAGGGACACGGCCTAACTGGTGTTTGAGAATACGTGGTCATGTCTCTTGATTCGATGCTTTAGTAAGTAAGCGAGTTATACCCCATCAGGACATCACACAGAGCGATAAACAATCGGCGACACAAAGTGCTATCATGCAGATTAGGATCATCCGTCCAAGAGAGGTCCCAAAAACACCTTCTAACCGTTAGTTAATATCAGGGCTCCTGGCAGTAGCCAGGGTAGGGCTTCAAAATTAACGAAAATTGCTTCCTACATGGGGACGACGTACCACAAGCAATGCTTTAGTAATTATTGTATCATAAAAATAGAATTTGCCATCTTAACATTAACAATGAAGACAACATTTTAATTGGCAAAGAGACGATCTGTCAGGTGGCACAATCGTTACTCCGACGGAAAGAGATATGCAACAGCAGATTGACTGACTGATTGATTAATTGATTGACTGACTAATCCATTGACTGATTTTAATCCACAAGGACTTTCAGCTAGAGCTACAAGTGCCTAGTTCCTCAAAAGTCATAGCGATCCTAGTCCCAATATGGAACGCATTTTGTTGTTATCTTAAAGCCCCACCCCGGCTGTAATAACGTGCAGGTGAAACGGGGTTTCTGGAACCTATGCCTGGGTTATTCTCACCCGAATAGTGACACTTTGTGTCACATGGCGGGTATCGCTCGTTCATGCTGTTCTGGTGGGGTTCAACATCAGTTAACCACAGCATTAAGATTTTAACAACTTCTGTAGATCGCTGGCATCTACGTCGCTTTAGCCTTAGTTCCGCGCAGAAAATCAGGATTCAGAAAAGCAGCATAACACATCCACGCCATGTATTCGATACCAGCCAATCAATGCACTTCTCAAGTTATGTCCTTGGCTTCGAACTGGCTTTTGCCAGGGGCCGCAATATAGGCAGGTCATCATTATGGCCAAATGTCTGAACGCGGTTTCTGGGACCTCTCCACGGTGATCCTCATCCGCATGGTGGCACTTTGTGTCATCGGGTGTTTATCGCTTGTGTGATGTCCTGGTGGGGTAAAAAATCCAATCCACCCAGTCATTGATATTCATAAGACAAGCTTCTGGCAATACTCAGTATTTAATCCACGGCTGAATTTGCCGTCATCGATCCCAGATAGAACTCAGTGAGACATAACATGTACCCAGGGTCTTAGGAACTACACTTCCGGTCTTTGGATTAATTTTTCTCTTTTGTTCTTTGATGGCTGGTTAAATATAAATGAATAGGAATTGCTTCAAAAGGGAAAGGATAATTTCTGCAACACATCGCTATGTAGATGATACTTTGAGATAGGGTCATAGGGAAAGTTTATATGTATCAGTATCACTTTTATAGGTGCCAGCAACTGTCGAAGACAAGCAAGCGTGAAGGTCAAGCCACCGGGCTTGTTACAGACGCCCGGAAGACCACATAGAAACCACACTACCGGCGACCCAACTACCCAACAATTAAGCTAGCCAACCATCCAGTCACTAAAGCTGTTATTTACCTAACCAATCATCAAAAAACAACATTTCAGTAACACCCAACAAGTCAGTCAATCATCCAGCCAGCCGAACATCCATTTATTTAACGAGCCTTACATTGAATCGTCCACACCCAGCGTTTCTCAAACTTTTTGTTTTTTTTTGTTGCGGCACCCTTGTCGGGCAAAAAAAATTTCGCAGGATATCTATCCTTAAAGCTGTTTGAATACTTAGGGGGGGGGGGGGGGGGGGGGGAGCAAAAATTTAATGTTGAGTTGTCTTTAATGAGATGAATGAAACTGTTTGGATGAATTTTTCATTATTTCCTTTATGTTGCTCCTGTAACGTTTTTTTTTTTTAATGTAAGCTTACGTTAAGAATGCACTGCAGCCTTGCCAATGGCGTTGTTCTCTGAATACACTTGCATCTAAAACACCTAGTTTGAGAACCGCTGAACTAGACAGCCAAACAAGCAGGCAAAGAAACAATTAACCATCAGTCATTTAACTACACACCAACCAGCCAATCAGCCATGCAGACCAACAGCCACCAACAACGAAAAAAGACACACAAAACGAAAACAAACCACACGATCATTCAAACATCTACAACTACAACAGCAACCTCCCAACATCAAAGGTCTCTGCCCTACATCCCATATCCTAAGTAAGAAATTGTTTAAAGGGAGACGATGCGGAAATAAAAACGATATCTTTAGACATGTTAAAATAAAAGAGGTTATATCCCATGCTTTAAGACAAGCGACTATTTCCATGATCATCACCAACACGTGCCGACATACATGGAACGTCAGACCGTGTTTCGGACGAGTGTTTTTGTGCTGATTGTGGCATTTAGTTAGATCATCCTATGCTATCAATGCTAGACGTGGACACTTACATCCTCCAATGAACGTAACATTGTGACAACAGAGATGAAATGCCTTAGAAGAGCTGCAGGAGTTTCAAGGAAAGACAGAAAACGAAATCATGAAATCAGACGAATGCAAGGAATAAAGTCAGTCTTACACTTCGATGAGGTACAAGGTGGAAGAGAAGAAGAAGAAGTTAGACCATATATATATTTATCGGGTTTTCATCCTACTTTTGCTTAACTTCTCTTTTTCAGTCTACTCAAGGTTAAAAAATGTGTAATATGCTTATTCGTTTGCTATCTCTTTGAGTTAGCATCCTTTCCCACGCTTATCCTAATTTCACCCCCCCCCTCCCCCCCCCCCAGTTGAAAATGTACTCGAAGCAAAGCCTAATGGGAATGTTGTAAAGGAAGGGGAGAGACCCAATTAAGCTTAATATAAAAATCTACTTTTTGAACCTATGTCTACTCCAAACATACAAGAGCCCCACAAAATATTATCGTGGTGAGTGGGAGAAAGTCCACACTCAAGCTGCCTCAGTAACAAGATTTGAAAAACAAAACGTTCGTTAGGCGGGAACTAAGAGCAGTAGTTTTTTTTTTTTTTTAGCCCTTATAAGATATGTTCTGTGTGAAGTCTAATCTGTAATGACAGTAACTCTAAGCACACTAACTACAAGTCCTAACTCGTATAAAAACAACTGGAACTATGATTTTCACAATAAACATCGGTTTATTTTACTAAACACAAAACTCAGTAGTTCACAAACAACAATACATTAACAACCATCTACTTGCTCTATCAGACCGTGTGGTACTATTCCACTAAAAAGGAAATAGGATAATTAACGCATGTGTTTAGAAATATTACATCGGTGATGGCAAAAATCGGAACATTTTTTCAAAATTATGACAAAAATATCACTTTTTCAATGTGTTCATTTTTGTAATGTTCGGCATTCGTAGAATAGATTACACACAAAATTTGTGTCATTTGTAAACAATTTAGCATTGAAAAATTAATACTAAAGACACCAACCCATGCACTTTTTTAAGATAAAAAAAAGTTTAAAAGTCACTTTTCTAACAATTCTATTTTTCTGTTTGTTGTGTGCGGGAACTCCTAAAATCCCAGCTATTATAAGCACTAAAGACGTTAAATTTGGTTTGGATACTCCTAACACAATAATATAGGGTCAGGTCTATTTAAAATTACAGCTTATTAAGTAATTTAAAAAAAAAAATTGATTATTATCTAAAAAAGCTACTTTTTGTATTTTTTCAACATACCTAAATTTTAATATTCTAAGAAATATATTTAGAAACATGCTTGAAGTAATTAAACTAGACCTGACCCTAAACATAGGTTTCAAGTTCACGAATCAGTTATTTGTTTCTCAAAAACTCTGTTTGTTTGTGAAATTTTAGCTGTCTAATTACATGTTGTGTTTTCATCAAGATGGCGGCTGTTGCCATGGCAACCATGTTTTTTTTTTAATTTGGAGTCTACAAATGTAGCAACATACATCCCTTCAAATGACCATTATAAAATAATTAGTCTAACACTGTAAATAAATTAAAAAAATCTTTTTACTGTAGTGACCCTTTAACATGAACGTTAAACTTCAACATACCACGAGATCAGTAAATCGCCTCTAGCGACCTGTATTGAAACTATCTCCAAGCGAGGATACACACTGCAACCTAGGTCTGACCCGAAAAATTAAATTACTCGTGGAAATCTAAGTCTAGCACCGAAATAAAAATTGCTGAAACCGAGAAGAAGCCACTTCACCACTCTACACTCACCATCACTGTCTGCAGTGCGGCTGGCGAGGTCGGAGGGCGGAAGGTTCAAGAGGCCTTCTCGCACTCAACAAGTCCTTTTATTAACTCTTGACCCCCTGCTTGCCAGATTTTTCTCGTGAGTGCAGCTAAACAAATAAATTATGAACGGTCTTTGGCGTCATGACACAATAAGAATTTCTCGGGCATGCTCATGTGTGAGGGTCTCATGTTAACAGTGTAGTGGCTCGTCAGACGGAACGGAAGCAGTATCAAACTACAGCAAAAGACAACAGATCAAATGGTTTGATTACATGTCAAGACTACCACCAGACAGTGCACGACAGAGAGCTGTGTTGCTTAGACATAATGGAAGCAAAGCCAGATGTTGAATACGCAAGTGATGGACAGATGGAATGTCCGAGGCCATAAATACTAGCATCTACGTTGCGCAAACCAAGCCTATCATCCGATGTTTCTTCAAAGCCTGGCGCTGAAAGGAAATACAGGACTAGAGAAGAAGGAGAAAGAAGAAGAAGAAGAAGAAGAGAAGAAGAAGAAGAAGAGAAAGAAGAAGAAGAAGAAAGAAGAAAGGAAGAAGAAGAAGAAGAAGAAGAAGAAGAAGAAGAAGACGAAAGAAGAAGAAGAAGAAGAAGAAGAAGAAGAAGAAGAAGAAGTAGCAGAAGAAGAAGAAAGAAAGTAGAAGAAGAAGAAGAAGAAGAAGAAGAAGAAGAAGAAGAAGAAGAAGAAGAAGAAGAAGAAGAAGAAGAAGAAGAAGAAGAAGACGCTCCTGTTTGATTCTCATCACTGAGGTGATAGTTTTTCGTGCAGATGGAGAACAATTACCTCCACTACCACCGTTACAACCTTTACCACTACCATTACCCCCACCACTACTACTACCACCACCACCACCAACATCACCAAAATCATCATCACTACTACCACCACCTCTAACACCACCGCTACTACCACCACTACAGCCACCACTACTACCACAGCTACCAGTACCACCACTACTACCACAATCGCCATCACTTTAACCACAAATACCACCACCATTACGACCACTACAAATACCACCACTACTATCACTATCACCACCACTACCACCACCACTACCAATACCACCACTACCACGCACTCACCGGCACCAATTCCTTATCCGCACAAGACTACCAGTTACGCCACACTAGTCTACCGGTGCCCTAATTGTAACTTTTTCTTTGTATTTTGTTTGGATTTGCAAACCTTGTAGAGTGTTCAACTAAGACTCGGGTTTGCCAGATTCCGTTAGCGTCAACTCCTCCTTTTTCTTTGCCTTCACCAGCTGTAAACTCCGGGGAAAAGTTTTGGTTGTTCGACCACTTCTGAACTTCAGTCCTGTTCCAGAACATGAATTTTGCCTGCACATCCATTTCACAGATCTGACCTGCTTGTGTGCAGACTGTTGGTTCCTTGCTGCTTAGGCAGACACTCTCCGTGTGGGTTCCAGGGCTCCTACGAGGGGGAGAACTAGAATGGACCCCCTGCCTACACAAACGCATGTCGCAAGAGTCGACTAATTTTGACCTTCCTTCGAAGTCAGTCTGCATATGCAAGAACTTGAACGGTAAAACGAATGTGCACGCAACACTCAGGTTCTGGCACTGGACTAGAGTCCAGAAGTGGACAAACAACTAGAATTTTCGGCCGGAATTTACAGCAGGTCAACGCGAAAAGAAAGGACAAAAGACTGAGCTAGCAATACGTAATGATGATGACGACAATTTAACTGATTTAAGATTATTGAAAGTGGGATAGACAGAGTGAAGGAGCAATGACTGTAATGCGGACAGCTGAGAGTTAAAGACTCCGCCCCGGTTGCCTCAATAGCGACAAACAAAAACCCCTGGCCGACCGAGCCTACAGACTTTCGGACCAGCTAATCAGATCATGTACCGGACTAGCTGCACCGCCGAATGGCGTGCCTCTGAATCTTCACCCTGCGTTAGTGATGCTTGGTCGAGTTTGTCTCAAGTACCTATGTGTGTGTGTGTGTGTGTGTGCGCGCGCGCGTGTGTGTTGGTATGTGTACACACCCACACACACACACACTCACCACATTAAAAAAAAAAAGTAAAGATCCCTTTTCACGCCTTAAGGTGCATCGGGCACACGGCCAGCTCCAGTATATAAATCTGAAGCTGGCCGTGATCGGGCATATAGGAAGAGCACCAATATTTGTACAGACAAATTGGTACTCGGTGTGTAATGTGGTCAGCATTACGTCTGCCTTCTTTACTTTTCCAGGACAGCCATCCTGGCACGCATTTCAGGCTTGGTCGACCTGCGACGCCCCAAACCATGATTAAAAATCCACGCAGCCAGCAGTGGGTTTCCAACGCGGTACGTCGGAATTACGAGTCGGAATCGCAACGCCTAAACCACGGACGCCGCACTCACAACATAGCGAATACTAATCATAGTCTTTACAAGGACAAGCACAGCAGAAAAGGTCTGCTTTACAGGAACATGTTAATAAATTAAATTTGGTCGTTGCCGCCCCAAAGCCTTCATCATCAACACGCACACGTACACACATACACACGCACAAACACCAACGGACGCTGTTCCGTGTATTTTGTCTTTTTGTCTATGAGTGAAATGGCCCTTGACTGCAGGTTCTGTGGTGAATCCTTCAGCATTGTCGGCTATTGTCACTTTGGAATATGACCCTCCACGCAGCCCTGTGACACGAGAACACGCGCAGTGTTAGTCTCTCCCAGTGGTAATTGGATTGATCGGAAAAATAAAACCTGTCAGTATCAAACTTTGTCTTCTGCGTTGATTCTTTATTGAGCGTTTGACACGCTGTATTTCGGTTTACAGCAAGTCTGTGATATTGTCTCCTTTCGGTCAATCACATCAGATTTCAGCAAGCTCTCAACTACAAAAGATGCACCATAGAAGTATGAAAGAATTTGACATGTTAACTGAGAAAGATGTACCAGCAAAGTGTGAAAAAATGTGACATGACACATGCAAACGATGCAGCAGCAAAGTATGAAAGAATGTGACACGACAACTACAAAGTACCAGCAAACTGAGTAACTGAGAAAGATGTACCAGCAAAGTATGAAAGAATGTGACATGACAATTACGAAAGATGTACCAGCAGAGTGGAAAAAAATGTAACATGACGATGCAACAGCAAAGTATAAAAGAATGTGACACGACAACTACAAAGTACCAGCAAAGTATGAAAGAATGTGACACGACACCTACAAGTACCAGCAAAGCATGAAAGAATGTGACACGACAACTACAAGTACCAGCAAAGTATGAAAGAATGTGATACGACAACTACAAAGTACCAGCAAAGTATGAAAGAATGTGACACGATAACTATAAAAGATGTCCCAGCAAAGAATTTAAAAAAAAAAATCGAAGGACAACTAAAAGTAGTGCAAGCAAAGGATGAAAGTAAGTGACATAACAACTACAATAGATGTACCAACCAAGTGTGAAAGAAAGTGACATGACAGCTACAAAAGATGTACAAGCCAAGTGTGAAAGAATGTGACATAATAACTACAGAGAGACTCATAATCAAAGTGTCATGACAACTACAGCAGAATTCGTAATGTGCTGATAAAAGACACTCAAGCCGCAAAGTTCAGATGTCGTTTGTGTTTGTGATTTGTGAAGCTCACCGGTCGTACTTTCCGTTTTCTTTGATATCTTTCCAACTAAAGAGAAGACCGGTTATCAGAGTGACATGACAACTACAGAATACCTGGCGGTGTAAATTGATCATAAACAAACACTGCTAGATCTCCAGTTTTTTGCAAGGTGAAGAAAACTGGGCCAAGGTGACGACGACAGGCGAGTCACAGTGTGACATGACACAAACAATTACCGGATCTGCAGAATCAGAGCTCAGGTAAAGTTGTTTAGCCCATATACGCAGACAGTACAGATGTTTTTACTTTTGGCGTCGTTCTACGTGGCAGAAATCAGTAAAGGTGAGTGAACTACCCGCAATAATGTTTCTGTTTTCATAAATTATACTGTAAAAGACAGCAAAGGCATTTTGTTATTCTGTGTCTTCGCCACGCCTACAGCGGCTGATGAGTTCGCATTTGACACGTTTTCGTTGAAACTATTAAGTAAAGTAAAGATCCCTTTTCATGCCTTGGGGCATCGAGTATATGTGAACACCACCTATATTTTTACAGACCAATCGACACTAGGTGGGTAATCTGGTCAGCATTACGCCGGCCGTCTTTACTTCCCCAGGGCATACATCCTGGTACCTATTTTAGGCTGGGTCGACCTTCGACGCCCCAAACCATGATAAAATTCCACACACCCAGCAGTGGGTTTCGATCGCGGTACGTTGGAATTACGAGTGGGACTCGCAATGCCTAAGCCATGGACGCTACGTTGAGACTAGTGTGTCGGTATTATTATGGACTCGTTTAGCAGTGATGTGGTCGTGGGTTAGAACTCCCTCCTCTAGGTAGTTATGTCTTTCTGGGGTCAAAGCAGAAACCGACAGTGGTAACCAAAAAACGTTATTAGTGGTCAAGGGTGAGGAGTATAGAGGTACTGACAACTTCGCATGACCCGTTGTGACGAGCGAAAGCTTGGCGTACAGTGTGACGTGCTGTAAAGGCTGCGTGGTGATGTGCGGCGTACCAAAGGTGAATAAGGGCGTCGCAATGTAACAAATAGCACCAACTACTTAATATGCCACTGGCCACATGATGAATGTTGAAGCTTCCAAACGTAGCGGAACGAGAACTCTCTTTAAAGGTTCCATTTGTGTTTTGACAATAGCAATGATCAACACAAGGAGAACATATGCAATTAATAATCCAGACTTATCCAAACACATCAACAAAAGCCCGCTCGTACATCCATGGACTGATATGTTCTCTGTCTTCTGTTCCGCAGTCTGAATAAGTTAATGTAAGTATACCGGCTTACTGCCGAACTGTGACAGTATACCAGCTTTCTGCTGAGGTTTTTATTGGAGTCCCGGGGTAAAACGTCCTCAAGGATCCAACTGAATACAACGTCTGCATCCGTGGAATCCCGGGGTAAAGTGTCATCAAGGATCCACACGTCCGTCTCCTTCGGACTGTAAACATCAACTGCTTGGCATCCCGGGGTAAAGCATCCTCAAGGATCCAACTTGATTGCCATTCCTTCCGTGGCATCCCGGGGTAAAGCATCCTCAAGGATCCCTACCAAGGCCGAACCACACATCTGCCTTGGTCAAACTTCGACTTTCATCTCCTAGAATACAATCCCTTCACAACCTGCGTATTGTTTTGACGTCTTATTTGCTTATTCAGTACCGGTGCGTTCTTGTGCACATCCGCACGCGACACCCGTGGTCAGGAAAAGATGGGTTTCAGACCTATCTCGATTGTGTCAAGACAATGAGGGAACTAAATCTCTTTTTTTTTAGCTCTTGTTATTGAAGAATTTAACTGAGTAGAGTTAATAATCGACGTAACATTCGGAACATTCCCATAAGTGCTCAGTCCCCGCCTTCAACAGCCAGAACAGAATTCCAGTTATCATGGTATCACTAGTCAGTGTTACGAGTCAATTTCACAACCAGTGTCACTAGTCAATGTCATTAGTCAGTGTCACTAGTAAATGTCACTAATCAATGTCACTAGTCAATGTCACTAGTCAGTGTAAGTCAATGTCACTAGTCAATGTCATTAGTCAGTGTCACTAGTAAATGTCACTAATCAATGTCAAAAGTCAGCGTCACGAGTCAAATTCACCAGTCAATGTCACTAGTCAATGTCACTAGTCAGTGTCACTAGTCAGTGTCACTAGTCAATGTCACTAGTCAGTGTCACTAGTCAGTGTCACTAGTCAATGTCACTAGTCAGTGTCACTAGTCAATGTCACTAGTCATGTCACTAGTCAATGTCACTAGTCAGTGTCGCTAGTCAATGTCACTAGTCAATGTCACTAGTCAGTGTCACTAGTCAGTGTCACTAGTCAATGTCACTAGTCAGTGTCACTAGTCAATGTCACTAGTCAATGTCACTAGTCAGGTATATATTGATGTAACGTAACGCTCGGCTGAGCATTGAAAACAACTACAATTTTAACAAACATAGTGCCACTGGGGCTATCACAAATATACACAGTAAACCAAAACATGACTTTCTACCCACACTTAACTGAAAACATGGGTTTAGATGACCATAATTCGTCCCAGGTTTTAGCATAGCCTGCTACATAAACACAGTTTAATGTCTACCGGTCTACTTTCTCGCATGTTCTCTAGAACTATCCTCTATATAGTTCAGAAAGATAGCTGACCCGAGTAAAAAGGAACATCAGAACACTCTCATAAGTACTTCGGTCTCATCTTGAACAGCCAGCGAAAAGTTCCAATTTAGATAGTACCAGAGGCAGTCTGATTAGAAAGGTACACAGGATTACTATGTATTTAAGAGCTTTGTTTCCCTTGGTGGTAAAACCACAACTGTCAAAGCGCCAGCACACGGTTTAATTACTGAGCCACAGAGGCCTCAATATAGGTCCAGCCCTATTTGCCCAATGTACCTAGAGACGTGGAACAGGATACTTTTCTTTTTACTTCACTTACAGAGGCTCCAGTAACAAGATTGGCATCAGGCAGGGCATTATAGAGAACAATGTTATACAGATACAACGGTAACAGAACCAGAGGTCGACCACGCAAAATATGGACCGCAGAAATATCTGAGAGACACTGAAAGTTACTTTGTACGAAACGAACAGAAAGGCCCATTCCAGAGATCTCTTCCTGTCCTGACGCTGCGAGGCATTCCAGGAGTCAAGAGGAGAAGAAGAAGAAGACAGAGGCTCTAGTGTGTCGTTGTTGAACGAACTAATCGGTTCAGACATGATAATCTGGTCACATCAAATGACATTTCCAGCAATAAAAATTTATTAATGAGAGAATAATTAATGGCAAGAGAACTAGAGGATGTATCACCGATCACCGATTTTGGCGATACTATCAAGACACGATCTGGGTAGATGGTTACATATTACATATGTACATAATCTGGGTAGCTTTACATGTACATAAGATGCTTCTGACATGATCTGGGTAGTTGGTTACATATGTACATAAGAAGCTTCTGACATGATCTGGGTAGTTGGTTACATATGTACATAAGAAGCTTCTGACATGATCTGGGTAGATGGTTACATATGTACACAAGAAGCTTCTGACATGATCTGGGTAGATGGTTACATATGTGCATAAGAAGCTTCTGACATGATCTGTGTAGATGGTTACATATGTACAAAGGAAGCTTCTGACATGATCTGTGTAGATGGTTACATATGTACACAAGAAGCCTCTGGCATGATCTGGGTAGATGGTTACATATGTACACAAGAAGCCTCTGACATGATCTGGGTAGATGGTTACAATGTACACAAGAAGCCTCTGACATGATCTGGGTAGATGGTTACACATGTACATAAAAAGCTTCTGACATGATCTGGGTAGATGGTTACATATGTACACAAGAAGCCTCTGACATGATCTGGGTAGATGGTTACATATGTACACAAGAAGCCTCTGACATGATCTGGGTAGATGGTTACATATGTACACAAGAAGCCTCTGACATGATCTGGGTAGATGGTTACATATGTACACAAGAAGCCTCTGACATGATCTGGGTAGATGGTTACACATGTACAAAGGAAGCTTCTGACATGAATCCATTACACTGAGTGCTGGACATTTAAATAAAAATGGCCTTGGCTGTCAGGTCGATCCAGACTTGAGTGGGTACCAAATACAGTCCTAGGAAGTAAATGAGGCCGGCGTGATGATGACCACATCATCCACCAACTACAGTCCTAGGAAGTAAAAGCGGCCGGCGTGATGATAACCACATCATCCACCTAGTACTATTTAGTCTATAAAGTATAGATCTTGCACTATATGCCAATAAGATGGCCTGGAAAAAAGTCCTTTACATTGCACTGAGTGACAATGACATCGTTATCAAGGCACTTCAGGAACTAGTGAACAGTGCGGAAACAAAACAATAGATGATCCCTATGTGGAGAGAATTGTGCAGCAGTGAGTTTTTAGGGGAGCTGGTCGACACTTAACACTTGGAGCAAATGCTACGTGGATGTATAATCTGGCTCGTGGCACTGAATAGTGACATGACTAGTGACATTGACTCGTGACTTTGACTAGTGACACTGACTAGTGACACCGACTTTGACTAGTGACACTGGCTAGTGACACTGACTAGTGATATCTACTAGTGACACTGACTAGTGACACTGACTAGTGACACTGACTTTGACTAGTGACACTGACCTCGACTAGTGACACTGACACTGACTAGTGACACTGACTAGTGATATCTACTAGTGACACTGACTAGTGACACTGACTAGTGACACTGACTTTGACTAGTGACACTGACCTCGACTAGTGACACTGACACTGACTAGTGACACTGACTAGTGACATTGACTAGTGACACTGACTAGTGATACTGACTTTGACTAGTGACACTGACTAGTAATATAGACTAGTGACACGGACCAGTGACGTCTAAAACTGACGTCCTCAACTTACTCCATGTATGGATGGATCAATATACAATTATTTCACTACTTTATTTCAGAAGTACATCCACGGCTGACCAGTGGATGACTTAAGCAAACGGTTCAAGCAACTAAAACAGAAGTCACTAGTGCAATCGCCCCAGAGAACTGACTGGTACATCTCACTCAGTTAGGTAGCTGGTCTAGCTTCTGCAAAAAGTTCAAAGAAAATGTCATTTAAGCAAACGAAGTATTAAGCCGTATAAAGTCACCACTTCATGCCAAGTTACTGCCACGAGTAACTCATACTGCTAACATAAACATCTAACGTCAACCCGCTGACACACATATGTGAACCAAATAACTGGCTCACTCAGTGACTGAACCTAATTCAGTTGGCTCCAGCTGCCCAAAAATCCATTCGTATTGAAGAACTACAGTTTCTGACAATAGCTTGAGTTCAGCTGAATATCTTCACAAACGTATTTGACATAAACTGAAGGAAGAGTTATGGTGCATCAATAGAAGAGATCACAAAGAAGTGGGTATCAGAGGATAACTAGACAGCAGGAAAAGTGACAGCTGCAGCAACTCTAAAGTCTAACCGGGCACTTTCAACTAAGTGTGCGCTTCTCTGAAACAATAAGATTACACCCATACTGGAATCGTTACTTAGCCTGAACTAAGTCTCATTACTGTGACATCGGAGGTACACTGAGAACAATGACGTCTAGCACATCACTAATAAAAATAGCTTTGACTGTACTTTGTGTTGAGTGTCTGATCTCCGCTGTTGCCTGTGACAGATTTACCTTAGACCTGACAGTCAGATACTTCACCGATGTGTCCATGGTTTGTGACCATCCAGAGTTAGAAATATCCCAACAGATCGACGTTCGTTCCATGGCTTGGATACTTCCGGACGGTGCAGTAATCGACTCTTCCAGAAAGCCGGATCCCCGATGGTTTCCATTTATCTGGGATAAATGACCGCTTAGATGCCTACAACCTCACCGTCATGGACGTCAGCGACGACGTATTCGGATACTATACGTGTATCGTAGTGTACGACTTGCAAACCAAACCGCTGGATGTCATTCGATGGAGTATAAATATGGACGGGGCGGATTTCTCGGAGCTAATGCAAACTTACCAGGACAATGCCATCGTTGGAGGCATCGCTGCAGGGGCTATGCTGGTGGCAATCGGGGCAGTGATTTTACTGTGGCACTTCCGGTACAGTAACGCCATAGAGCCCTGCAGATGGACCTGGAGGAGAAGCTAAATGACGCAGACGCTCATGAATTGCCCGCTTCCGGTTATCACAATCAGTCGTATTTATCTGAGCAGGAAATGACAGAAATAAAACCGAAGCTGGAAACTGATGGAGACAGTATCCGTGTGAAGATGTAGAATTCGGTGACTCGGTTACCTCTTATAAACAGATTTTAAATATAAACACATCTACAGTTATTCCATTTCCATCTTCATTGACACAGAAGATGGGCAAGTGTTTTCCTACTCCAGGAACAATTCTTCTCGACAGTTGTTGGCTAAGCCCATGGTGTTGTACAGTTTTATTAAGCTGAATAGATTTTTGATTCGGACTTTTAATTAAGTTGTAACTGGCACCATCAGAAAGGAGACTATTTGTTGGCTGCTATAAATGAGGACAGAGCACCTATGAGCATCTGTATACTGAGTGCATCTTTTGTTCATTCGTAATTTGTTAATTCTGAAGTTATCACTTCGCTTTTTTTTTTTTTTTTTTTAACTATTGTTTAAGTAAAACTCATAAACTCATCCGCAATCATAGTGATACAGACATAACAAGGAAATGCAAAAGCCCTTATCTATAACACCGACAAGGGACTGTAGGTTATTTGGCAATCGCCAGGTGCCCTAACATAACCCAGCCATGAGACTAAACAAATATGGAATTCGCCACTGCTGATTCGCATCCGACTATCTTTGAGTCAGTATGTGATAACTTCTCAGACTACAGACATAGAGAGGGACATCTTTAAAACAAACAATAAATAGAATGAGCAAGGACCGATAAGATAGGTCTGGTACTTGCCTAAAACGTAGCGCAAATAACTAAAGGCTTTTAAATATGGGTTTTCACAAAACTAGTTCCAGTAAAAAAAAAAAAAAAAAAAATCCACGGTCATTGAATCTCTAGAACAAGTCAAAACTCAATCTACGCTGGCTTTCAAATCAAAAACAAGTAAAAGGCTCTAAATGAACACCAGTGAACATAGCATCTGTAGTGAGGATGCCTCGAATAATGTTCGTTTGAGAATGA
Organism: Candidula unifasciata; assembly: GCA_905116865.2. Lineage (NCBI taxonomy): Eukaryota > Metazoa > Mollusca > Gastropoda > Stylommatophora > Geomitridae > Candidula > Candidula unifasciata. The sequence goes on along the minus strand of CAJHNH020002239.1, from coordinate 75,073 downwards.
AAGTAATAATTAAGATATATTAATAAGGAATTGGTATCATCATCGTCAGTTTCTTCTTCTTCTTCTTTTTCTTCTTCTTCTTCTTCTTCTTCTTCTTCTTCTTCTTCTTCTTCTTCTTCTTCTTCTTCTTCTTCTTCTTCTTCTTTTTCTCCTCCTCCTCCTCCTTCTGTTTTTTCTTGTGTTTGAGTCATAAATTCCTCTTATCTACATAAGAGATTGTGCAAGAAATATTTCCGGGGATAAACAAATTGTTCTCCACAACAAAACAACCTAAAGCGCTCTGCACTGTATCCTAGAACTTCAAGGTACTCTCAGCTTATTTAAATCAAACCCCAAACTGGCCAAGGAACGTGACTCTAGAAGATACTGCCTGGTACGAAACCAGCTTTGTGCTTCCTTTGATGTCTCAAGCATCCCTGATGAAGTTCAAGATAAATTTTGCGAAACGACTTCTTGGCATGCATCTTATTTGATAAAAATCAGCTGACTCTGTTGAGGCGGGTTACGTACTGGTCATACCCAACTGTCACCATGGTTACGTTTCAAATTTTATTCCTCTTTTTTTTTTTCCTACGCATCTCCGTGAGAGCGGAAATTTGGGCTTCTTCAACTGAAAATCCAAACAAAAAGCAGCTTAAATATTGAATAAAACACTAGGCGTGCATTAGCGAAAGCTTAACCCCAAATTTGCAAGCTGATTGAATCAATCAATCAACTGATCAATTAATCAATCGACTAATCAATCAATCGACTAATAAATCAATTAACCAACTAGTCAATCGATTATTTAATTAATCGATCAATCATTCAATCGATAAATTATTCGATCGATCAATCAATCAATCAATCAATCAGTCAGCATTCCCTTTACATAAAATTGCTCTCTTTGCGACAAGCCTAAAAGTCTATCTTTATCTAGCCAACTTTCCAGCCCTGTGTGCTTTCATAGTCAATACATCTTAAATGTCCTGTATCCCCATTCGCGGAACTCTGCCTCTGCCCTTGTTTCCCGCAAACTGCACATTCCATCACTGTTCTCTCCCGACCACCATGGCACTTGATATGATGAAAATGCCTTGGAACAGAATGCTGTTTATGAGCCAATTCTCCTTGATGTTCAGGTCATGCAGGATGTTTACGTTTAAATTTTTTTTTCTGGCTTATTTGTGAGTTGTAATTTCAACCATAACATTATTGTGTCGTAAGTTAACACTGTTTTTAAATATTTATAAAGAAATATATTTGTTATGTGTGTTTTCATTTACCCTATAAAAAAGCCTTATTATTAACATTAATATTTTGGGTCGCGGGTCATTTTGACTATAAAATGTAGTCGCGACTGGAACAACACTGGGAACCACTGCATTACTGGATACGTCAATCGCTTCGTGGGCAGCCACCTAGTAGCGCCGCTAGACGATCGCCATTGGTCGTGGGTTGAAATTCAGACGGAACCTGACTTCATTTTACTTCACAAATGACTTTGACTCTCAGGTCAACCCAACCTTAAATGAGTTCCAGGTAAAGTCCTGCGAAGTAAAGGCTGGGGTGGGATGTTGACACATCACCCGACGGGTTAAGTTCACGTAAATCTCCCAAAACAAAGTAGGTCACTTTTTATTCACAAGTTTGTTAAGTTGTTCGACTTTCCTGAAGGTTACAGACGCGTCCCGCTCTGTTGTTTGCTTTCTGTGATGTCTTGCATTTACGTTTTCTTTCCGAGGAAGAGAATGCCTGTGACATAGGTTGCAGCACTCTCTGGGGTAGGGGGTGGAGTGGGGTGTGATAGGGCCAGTTTCTCTATGTTTTTGGAGTGTTAAAAGCATTGGCGTGCTGAAATATAGAAAAGGAGATATCAACGGCATTGCGGAACACCCCCGTAACCTTGTGCCAAGGTGACAGGTTCAGGAACTACCAATCAGAAGTAAGCTAGTGTGTATATGAGCGGGGCGTTGGGGAAACTAACGTTACTTTAACCCACCCACCGAGTCTCGATTGGTCTATAAAATCTAGGTCCTACATTGTAGGCTCAGTACGTATGAAGACGTATTCAAATACTCAGCATAGATATCAGAAAGCACTTCATGTATGTGTTATAATGTTTTATTACAGCTGTCCATGTGAAACATACTACATCATAACGCATGCACCACCACAAGTCGCTGGCACAGCCGTTGACTATATTCACCAACATAAATAGTGAATTTACAGCATTTAACATTCACATCCGTCAAAAAAAAACTTGCTTAATAATTATTGTCCATAATTACAATCTATGAAAGAAAATTTTAATCTGGTGGTCTCTAATGTACGAGGCATATACAAACCTCCCCCTCCCACAATGTGAATGCGCATACGCGCGCGCACACACGTACCTCAGCATCACACGTCTGTATATGTTAATTTACAAAACGGAAATATATTTTTAAGATGCTTCTACATCCCAGGGGAGCACCCGTGGTGTAGCGATTAGACGCTGGCTTGCAGATTGGAGGGTCGTGAGTTAGGGCTAGCCCTATATGCCAACTACGTCTGAAGGCGTGGGAAAGAGTCCTTACTCTACATCCAAGATA